>CM055065.1:42546914-42569069 GCA_029204045.2 Tillandsia leiboldiana
GTCGGATTTTGGCAAGGAGGACAAGAAGTTGCGCAATCGAATATCCCCTATGTGAAGGTCCAGTGAGCAACTACGAAGAGCGCGAGGCGACGTGGGAACGGAATCGAAAATGAGAGAATGTTTTCCCGAATTGATTGTGGGTTTGTACTTAATTTCGGGACGAAACTTTTTATAAAGTGTGAGTGGTGTAGTGATCCGGCCTTTCGGGGTATTTTCGACTTACATATAGTCATTTAGGCCTTAAGTGAAATAAAATTATTCATTCTTAAAGTTGGCCATTGTGAGTGCTGGTATTTTTCGGCGATAGACACGGAAAAAGAAAGCCAACGGTGCGATCGGATCTGAAATCCGATATCGGGATCTCCCGGAACGGAATTCCTAGCGATACGGTGATTAGTCATGCGTCGGAATCCGTGCAAAATATCTTGCACCCGTTAGAGATAAGGGGTTATCTCGTAGGGGATAATTAATTAGTTAATTAATTATCCATGAGGGAAAATAGAATTCTCTTACGTACTAATTAAAAGAAATTAATTAAGATTTAATACGAGCTTATAGGGATCCCGATTATCGGAAAGAAAAAAAAGAAAAGAAAGAAAAAACCCTAATCGGTAGAAAGAGAAAAAAAAAGAAAGAAAGACGGACCCCTAGCCGGAAGAAAGGGAAAGGAGAAGAGAAGGGGCCCGATCTTCCCGACACCGAACCGAAGGCAAGAACGCGACCGGACAACCTTCCCGTCGATCTTCTTTAGTAAATAATTGTTAAATTTATTTGGGATTTTTCCGTCGTCTCTTTTGTTTGAGTTCTTGGTTCTCCGTCGTATCCGTCACCGTCCGCCGTCGTCGTCATCATGCTAGGCACGGAACGGACGGCTGAGGCGCGCGGTGCCGCTGGGCATCGCGCTGAGGGAGCCACGGACGACCCATGCGGACCCGCAACCGCGCGGGCAACGCATGGGCGCCGCGCGGCTGCCGCACGGGCGTCACGCCGCGGGACCCGCAATCGTGCGGGCACCGCAGTCGCCGCGCGGCTGCCGGCCGCCCGCAACCGCGCGGCGGCACCCGGCGGCCCGCAACCGTGCGGCACCGCGCGGGCGCCGCGCGGCTGCCGCCGGGCGGCACCCGCGCGGACCCGCAACCGTGCGGGCGCCGTGCGGGGCCGCACCCGCGCAGGCGCCGCGCGCTGCCGCGCGGGCCCGCAACCGCGCGGGCGGCACCCGCGCGGGCCCGCGACCGTGCGGGCACCGCGCGGGCGCCACGCGGCTGCCCCGCGGGCGGCACCCGCGCGACCCGCAACCGCGCGGGCGCCGTGCGGGGCCGCACCCGCGCGGCACCGGCGCCGCCGCACCGAGCAACACCCGCGCGGGCACCGCGCGGCCGCCGCACGAGCAACACCCGCCGGACACCGCGCCGCGGGGCGTCGCCGCGGAGACCGCGCCGCGCGTTCCGAACCGCGCGGGGCTCCGGCGGACGACGACGGCGGCGCGGGAATTCCGTATTGTCAACCCGGACGGTGTTGGGCTTTTTCCGTCAAAAAGAGTAATTGGGTCTTTTGTTTTCGGATGTTAGTACACATTTTTTACTATAGTTATCCTTGCGGACTTCTTTAGGTCCAAGTGCGCAGCGGGGTGCGCGAAGGATTCAGGTGTTCCGATTTCTCTTCAAATAGGTGGGTACGGTTGCGATAAGTGCAACAGTGCAGTAAGTGCATCTATCGTCATTAAAGTGCTCTTAATTATCTAACAAAGTAGATGGACAGTTTAACCTTTCGCATAATTGTGTTTTTATCTAACATTGAAGCGGCTACGGTCGCGGTGCTCATGACACGCCGATCTCGGCAAATCCGTTTTCGGATGCTGCACGTACACAGGCGATTGGCCTCCGCATGGGTGTACTTTTCCGGAAGAGTGGTCTCTTATGACCCGTTTCCTCACAAAGGGTGGGAGCCGTGAGGTCCCCTTCGCCCCGCTGGAATAGCACACCAGCACCGTGAAGGGGTTAAATGCATCAAAGAGGTGTTTGCGCACGAGGGGAGACTTTAGTCTCTCCGACAAATAATCTGGGGTGGTGCCCAATTTAATTGATAAATCTGGGGTTGGGGCCCAGCTTAATATGTGCAGGGTTTTAGCGAAATGGTTCCGGTGTATTCGGTTTGCTTCTTATTCCTTATTGATAATAGAAATCTACTTTGTTGTCACTGACATTACCCACTCCGTGACAGGTGTTAGGTGCGTTAGCCGGGAGGGCGGTGAGACTGCGTCGCGAGGGCCGTAGTCAGAACACTTGGTTTTTATTATCTCATTTCTCTTACGCTTAATTTAGTTAATTTGCTTGTGGGTCGTAATATTCGTGGACATGTATTACTTAGCGCTGTGGATGAGGTGTACTTTTATATTTCGGTTCTTTTGGTGATGTTTTCTTATGCGGCACGTTTTCATGATAAACCAAATGACTTTGAAAAGTTTTCTCAAAACGAAGTGCCGTGTGGGCACGGGTTTTGCAACCGCTGGCTTTATCCTTTCTAAACACTGATGCCGCTTTAATATTCCGCTTGATGATGTATGTCTATTGTATGGTTGATGGTTGGTGTTTGATGTATGTTGTTGTAAATGAGACGCCGTGCATATACAAAGGAGACTCTGTCCGTGGGCAGGGAGAATTTGTGTATGTGGCGGTCTGGCACGCACCGGGGATGAGGTTTAAATTACCTTGTTAAGAAGAAAAAAAAGATACACGCGATTTTCCGCTTTGATAGACTCAAAAACCCCCGGGGGCGTGACAGGAGTAGAGAGCTTCGCAAAGCCCTCAACAAACAGACGGTAATATCCTGCTAAGCCCAAGAAACTCCGGACCTCAGTAACCGTCGTCGGTCTAGGCCAATCCCGAACAGCATCAATCTTCGTCGGGTCCACTGCCACTCCAGCGGCTGAAACCACATGGCCTAAAAAGGCAACGTCTCGAAGCCAGAATTCACACTTCTTAAGTTTGGCATACAAGCTTCTTCTCTCTCAGAAGCTGCAGCACTATCCTCAAGTGCTCCTCATGCTCCTCATTACTTCGGGAGTAAATCAAATATCATCATAAACACCACGACAACCCGGTCCAAGTACGGTTGAAACATCCGGTTCATTAAATCCATGAATGCGGCTGGGGCAATTAGTCAATCCAAATGGCATCACCGTGAACTCATAATGCCCGTACCGAGATCAAAGGCTGTCTTGGGTAGTCTTCAGCCCTCACCCTCAACTGGTGGTAACCGGACTGGAGATCGCTCTTTGAAAACACTAGAGCTCCTTGCAACTGGTTCAAAAAAATCGTCTATCCGTGGTAAAGGATACTTGCTCCGGATGGTCACATTGTTTGTTCTCTGTAATCCACACACAGTCTAAGGATCCATCCTTTCTTTTTCACGAACAAAACTGGCACTCCCCACAGAGCACACTAGGTCTAATGAAACCTTTATCCATCAGATCCTGCAGTTGTGCCTTCAATTCTCTCAACTCGGGCAGGTGCCATCCGATAAGGTGCCTCGAGACCGGCGTGGTTCCTGGGACCACGTCGATCACAAACTCTATCTCCCTCTACGGTGGCATAGTCGTCAGCTCAAGAGGAAACACATCCGGAAACTCTCGGACGATAGGGATTTCCTCGAGTCCCGGTGCCGCCGTAGGCACCTCAACAATAGTTGCCAGGAAAGCGGTGCAATCTCTACTCATCATCCGTCTAGCTCCCGCTGAGGAAACGGTCGCTGCGAACAGCGTGCTCTAGCAGCCTCGGTAGGTGAACTTGTAATACTCGTGAAATTCGAATTTGTAAAAAAGTGATAAAGTGAAGAGTAAATCCAAATGTGAAATTTAACCTTAGTGGTTTGTATACCGGTGTGCAAATTGCACAGTTTCCGAAGCACTATTTCTGCCTTTCCGATCCGAGTCTGATCTCAAAAATCTGAAATCTCCAGTGCGACCGTCTCATCGAATCGAGTGAAAATAGTATAGACCGATTTTTGATCCGACGGTCGGATCGTCCCGAAATCAGCAAAGAAACTAGTGGGATCCGCGACATAAGTGAATAGTGAAATGAATAGTAACTCCCTGTTTTAATTCCCTCGCTAGCCAGCGTCGGCCGATCGACTGTCTGGAGTCCGAATCTGACGATCCAGGTAGTCGATTGAATGGCGTCATCGTTCTGAGCGTAGTGGCGCTGACCAATTTTTCATTTGACGAGCCTGAAGCATCGTAAAGCGTTCCAAATTGTTTAATTTACCATATAAGATGGATTTTAGAATTATCGAAGTTCGTTTTCAGTGAACCAAAATCGCTACTCAATAGGTTTCGTCGAGCCGGACGTCGTGGTGGTGTCCGTTTTTCAGTTTGACAACCCGGTGGTCTCGGAAAGTGTGAAACGCGGCGAAAAACGGTGTTTTTGCATAAAGGTCCCCACATTTTATGCGCTGAATCTGAGGAGACTCTCTGGACAGGGACCTGTGTGTAGGACTTATCCCCAGGATGGGACCCGACCCTAAATAATGCAATTAGAGGGACTAATTAGCATTTTTACGCAATTAGGTTATATAGGAGTCTTGGGTTCACGAAACCTAATCCACGGCTCCCTTCTTCTCCCAGCCGCGAGCAGAGGACCTTTTTCGCTCCTCTGCGCATTCCTCCACGATCCCGCCCACGGCCGCCGCGCCTCCTCGCAGGGAAAAGCAAGAAGCAATCTTGCTTCCGGGGTGGGTTGTGAAGGATCGCAGCAAGAGGGCTTGGGATTCCTCCAAGTCATCTCTGAAGATGTCTCTGACCCCTTGGGACGCGACCTGTGAAGCGCCGGCGCCCAGATCCGCCGCGCGCCGCCGGAGCACCTTCTTCTTCTTCCTCCCCGAGTCCGGTAGGTGGAGCTCTCCCTTTCTTGGTTTTCTGGCGACCTGGACCCTGGCAGTCGCCTACTGACGTCGTAGGGAGCATCCAGGATAGACCCCCGAAGCCCCAGGACCCCCGAATGGCCAGCGAGTGCAATCGGGTCACCGGAACCCTAGTTCTTGGCCGTGTTTGACGTGCGCTGCCTCCGGAGCTCCGGGGGCCGGAACCAAGTTGACCAGAATCTTCGGCTCGTCCCCAGAAGAAGTCCCACGAAGTTTGGTGGGCTTTGGTGCAGTGTGGAATGCGAGGGAGCAAACCCTAGCTTCGGGTCGTCTTCCTCACGGCCGAACTCCACCGCCCGGCTGCCGCCGTCGCTCCTCCGGCGCCGGCCAACTCTGGTAAGTCTCCTGACACCTTGAGCATCCCTTTAAGCCATCTGCATGTGACCCATGCAGCGTGGTTACCGACTTGCCATTAATGGGTTAATTAAGCTATACCTTCTTCTTCCTCAGTTTGGAGAGTATGGGGAAGCCCTAGCTTGCGCGGCTGAGGTCCTTTCCAGCTCTGGGGCTCAAGGATGGTGGTGCTCACCTTAGTTTGAAGCTTGACCGAGTGGGGGTTGGTGCGGCCATTATTGCACTCCAACAAGCCGAGTGTGAGGGTGACCTTGCTTAGGCGTCATTTCCGGCAGTCTCGCAACCTCTCACAGGTGAGCCTCCTCTCTTTCTTGTTGCCCTCTAGTTGATGTTCAAGTTTGTTGGGGTCTGTAGTTGGTAGAATGAAGAAGAAACAAGTTGCACTTTATATAGGTTGGTTTGCGGTTCATGGGTTTTCCCACCTTAAAAGGGGGTTCTGTAGAGGCCCAGAGGTGAGCCTCTGTATTTTTTGGTCCCTGAGCATGATGCTCACACAAAAACTGGAAATGACTTGATAGAAAAATAGATAAAGCAATGTTGAGCTTTGATGCACTTTAAGAATGGGCCAACTTGTGTTTTATTGGCCGGCTTGCTCTCAAATTGTGAGCATGGGGTCCAGCACGTCAAAATACTATTGTTGGTAAATTATTTTGGTTTAAAGATTCCCGGATTAAAGTTGTGGCTTAATTAGTGGGTTTTATATGAATAAAATGCAATTTTAACAAAGTCCGGGGGTCGGGCCTAAATGTAATTGTAGCATGGTAGGCTGCTGGGGACAGCATGCACTTGATCTCTGAACCATTCGTTCGGAATCCGTTGACTTTCATTGAACAGATCTTTGCTTTACGATCCGTGAATCGGCGAAATGGTCGGTTTATCGGCGGTTTCGGGTTAAACCCGCATTTTTTCGAGAAAAATTTGATGGTTATTGATCTGCACTCTTTGGGGACTTCCTTTTAGGTCCGAGTGTCGTTCGAGGGCGCGGGACGTTCCAGGTGTTTCGTTCGACTTGCTTCGAGGTGGGTACCGTATCTTGGGAAGGGGTGGCCTTCAGACCTCCCCTACCCGTCTACTGTTTTTATTGGAAACTCTTACAAAAGAATCTGAGAATGTTAGGGCTGGTTGTGTCACGCCCCGGGGTCAAAACTGCGACCCGGGCTCGCCAACAGATCCGCCACCTATGCCAACCTGCATAGGCGAAGCGTCCTTCCTGCAAGAAAAGTACTACAGCTAAACAAATATCAGAGCTATAAATAAAGATCTGCTGTATAACTAAAATTAATCACTGTACAACTGGAAATAATACAATAAGTCTGTCTCCCAAAAATGATAATCATACAATATCCTCATGTACAAGCTCTGGACTCAACCGGGAGGTAACTCCAATAAATACAACAGTGTACAGTCTCACGGTACATAATGTCCTCACTACATCAGTCTCTCAAAAGAGGAAAAAGTAAAACAACTAATCTGCTGTAGATCTCCTCTGAAGGGGTACCGCTACCCTCCAACGACGGGTAGGGATCTATCTCGCAACTCTCTCGCCTTGATCAACAATCGCAGAATCAGCAACATCCGCTAGGACTCTGCAAAATAGAGGAGAGGAAAGAAAATGAGGGGGAAAATCCCCAGAGGGTGTGAGAACTACACCAAAAAGGGAGTTCTCAGTGGGTACCACCGCCAGACCCGACGGTCTGCCCACTAAGTCCTCAAAATACAAAAGCTAACCAAAACCGTAAAGACTGAAAAGAAGGAAGCTGGAGACTCTCAACAGCTATCCAGCCTCTATGCCTGCTGAGCCTGCCTATGCCTGCCATGCCTGCCTATGCCTGCCATGCCTGCCATGCCTGCCTATGCCTGCTTATGCCTGCTATGCCTGCCATGCCTGCCTGCGCCTGCCTATGCCTGCCATGCCTGCCATGCCTGCCTATGCCTGCCTATGCCTGCTATGCCTGCCATGCCTGCCTGTGCCTGCCTATGCCTGCCATGCCTGCCATGCCTGCCTATGCCTGCCATGCCTGCCTATGCCTGCTTATGCCTGCTATGCCTGCCATGCCTGCCTATGCCTGCTATGCCTGCCATGCCTGCCTGTGCCTGCCTATGCCTGCCATGCCTGCCATGCCTGCCATGCCTGCCTGCGCCTGCCTATGCCTGCCATGCCTGCCATGCCTGCCATGCCTGCCTATGCCTGCTTATGCCTGCTAAGCCTGCCTATGCCACGGTCAACAACTCACAATGACCCTGGGACCACCGTAACCCCAGACGGTTCCCAACAACACTAGCACTGGTCTAAACACAGCTACTAGACTCCACTCGGTCCCCCTGACACGAGTGCAATTATAAGGCAAATGTCTGTAATAAACCCAATCTAATGCCACCAGTAGAACTGGTACTGCCTGCTGTGCCTTCCAAATCGGGTATGCCAGCCTACGTATAACACCGATAGGGGATGGGAGTCTCAAGGACTCGAAGTCTGAAAATCGCACACTCCGGAGTGGCACTCGAGGGGAGCGACCCACACGAGTAAAGTGCCTCAGTAACAAGTATCGTAAATCAGCAGGACTGGATCATGACTCTGATGAAAGTGGGAAAGCCCAACCACTAAAGAAAGCCTCGGTCCTCAATCAGATGCAAAAATACTCAAATAGTGGGAAACTCTGTCCACTAGAGAAATCAGATACCCAATCTGGTGCATAAATAAATGTCCGGCCAACGGCCCAATATCCGCGGTTGCAGCAAAGCCCCACAACTAATCCAACCTGTCCCAGACACCAAGTCCCGACTACACTACCCAGAACCCCTGCTCGAACCTGAGCAACACAGACCACCTGACTAACAAAGAAGGAGAAAAGGAATACATGGTTTCTCCTAAGTCAAGTTCCAAAAGTAGTGTAGCAGTAAAAGATGGCCTAACTACATGCCCATGCAAGCATGCTTTGTCCTCAGAAACAATAAAAGTGGGTGAAACATATATTAGTAAAGCATGCTGAAATATTCCTACTATGGTATACCAATCTCACCCAAGTAGGTCATTCCTTGCTTACCTCTCGCTCATATCGGTTGTACAACAATATGCCTGTTATCAATCATAGAGGGGTGATATCCCCACATGTGCACTTGCATTCACCATGATATAAAACCTTATACAGTTACCAAAATTAAGCTTACCTACCTGAAGTGCTCAATCCAAGGCAAACCTGGGGTCGGCGAAGAGTGTAGACGCTCTCAGTCCAAAATCTGCTAAAACTGCTCCCTAGGCATAAGTTGCGCGAGCCTCGGCTCCAAACAGCTGAAAACACCCAGAATTCACTATCTCCAATTTTCCCCAGTTCCAACAGGTTCAGAAACGGTCGCTAACCTTCCTGGGTACAACAATAAGGTTCAAGATTACATTTTTATTCCAAAATATCCAAGTACGTACAATTCTGTTGGAACAGTCCCAAAGATGTGGATTTTTCACCTGCAGCAAGAACCCAAAAAAATCCAACAAAAATAGTATCGCGTTCCTCGCGTCGATACCTTCGAAACGAGTACCTGCATGCCAAATTCTGAGCCCCGTAGGCTGAGTTACAAATTCCACAACACAGGGCGCTCACAAACACACAACCATACATCTGTATTTCCATGCACAGATAAAGGAAGAAAAAATCTACCTCTGGGCAAGCCTCAGAAAAATCCAATAAAAATACGGTGATAATCCTCGCGTCGAGTAGATGAAAAAAGTGTACAGACACGTCTCCAACCGATGCCTGGTTGCGGAGATAAAAATCCGGCAAGGTGTCGCTGTCCAGAAATTCCATCAGAAAAAGGGGTCCCAGTAACCATGGAAAAACTCCTCGAAAAGCGCGAAACGAGAAAACGTTGAAGAAACCAAAATCGTAGCCTTACCTGTCGCGGATCCAACAGCGAAGAAATCGCTCAAAAATATGGTCGGAGTAGGCCGGGGGAGCTCTCGCACCGAAATGCGACGAAGGGGAACACAAATGGACGAGCGTCGCGCCGCGCCGTAAAAATGGAAACCTCGATAAGTGTGCCACCAAAAATCTCCAAACTCTGCAGATGTATGCAGCACAGGGTGTGGATCAACTTTGCTGAAGGCCTCAAGTAGGTTTGAAGCTCGAAAATGGTGGAAAAAGGGGAGAAGAAGCAGCTCGGGTCGCTTAAATAGGCCCAGAAAACAAATTCGAAAATGACGGCCATGTCCTAAGTTCCGGGCGCCCGATTCTTTCGGGCCGCTACATTGTTGGGCCCGGCCCAACACTGTGCGGGCCCGAATTCCCGTCGGGTCTCCACGTAGCCCGCCACACACCGCACACCGAAGCCGCCCGCTGGATTTCCGCCACGTGGCCCGCCGAACACAACACAACAAATCCATCCACCCACATCGCGCCACGTGGCCCGCCGTGGTGCCGACACGTGGTGCGCCCGAGCGCGGGAGAGGCCGACAGCGGCCATGTGTGCGCCTGTGCCGCCGCCAGACGCCTCTGCTTGCACGCGCCCCGAGGCGGTCTGCACCCGCTCTGTGGACCCGGCGCACAACACCGCACCAATCACACGCTGCCACGTGTCACCCGGTCCACCGTACACCATCGATAAATTCCGTGGACCACGACTGCTGAGCCAACCAATATCGCCATGCCACGTGGCCTGCCTCCGGTGCACGACGGCGCAGTGGACCGCGCACCTGCCCGCGCGCCTGCCCGCACGCTGTGCGCTGCCCGCGCCTGCCCGCCGCCGCGCCGCCGCCCTCCGCCGTCGCTGGAGCTGCCCGCCGGCTGCTGGAGTTACTATTCCGGCGTGAACAGTAACCAGTGGCGTAAAAATCAAGTAAATAGCCCAATTTCATCGTTTTCGCGCGCTGAACCCAAATCCGATGTCTGTTTTGCCAAATTCCAACTCTAAAAATTGCCGAAGGCATCCGGAAAGATGTTCTTTTGTCCAAACTTCGCGCTAAGCCCAATTTTAATATCCATTGCGCGCAAGACCACTTCTACGCACTCGACGGGGTCATCTGACTACTCTCATGATCCATTAAACACTCTGAGTCCATCTCTAGTGTCCAATTGGTGCACAAACACCACCGACGCGCCATATAGGCCTCCAGAAGCTGCTGGTCAACCAGTAATCACATCGTGGGGATCCAGGTCCTCACAGGTTGTTTATCACCCCAAGAGTAAATGCAAGGTAATTCAACCCCGGGTCACTAAATGAGTCCTTATGCTACATCGGTGCGACTGAGTGTCGTGGGAGGTGTACGACACAGGTTGACGATGGTTATGCTCATGGAGCTTACACGCACACCAGCGGTTTGGCCACCGTGTCGGTGTACTTTCCCGGAGAGGTGGTCTGATTAGACCCGTGGACCCCACGTGGCTATATGCGTGGGGGCCCCCTTTGCGGCTATTTGCGAAACTGTATTCTTACAGTGGGGGGTTATTGGCACCAGGTCTTGAGCGGGATGACTTCTTTTGCCTGAGGTCCTTGGACCGACATGGCGGTATTGTGCTGGGTTTTTGGTGAGATTCATTGAGTAGCATGTTGGGGTTGTAGATGCTCAGGGTTACGGTTTGGTTTACTTATTTTCTTAGTTCTCGTGCTTTCCTAGCATCTGTTATAGTTTTTTAGTGTCTTACTCGTTTCATATATATACTTCTTACTGGTAGTGTCACTGACTTCCCACACTGTGACAGGTCAGGGGAGGGACCCGGGATGACGGTGAGGCCGCGACTTGAGGACTTAGCTACTTTCCTCCGTCGACGATTTTATTGTTATTCGTTTTTACTTTCCCACTTGATCATCTCTAGTTGTTAGTGTTGTGGTGCGAGGTTGTTTGTGGAGGTTGGTACTCTGTGTGGACGTTTCTGATAATTCCTTTTAGATGGGCCGTTTTCAAAATAAATGAAGAATTTGCGAAAATAGTTTTTCAAAGATTAGGTGTCGTGTGGGCACCGTTTGTAAACCCGTGGTTTTAACCTTTCAAATATTAGTGGCCCTTTTAATAATGTTGGTATTAAAGGTGTTTGTTTTATTATCTTCCCGACTAGTGTGGTTAAAGTGCATTGCTGTATTGGTGACGTCGTACATGTACAAAGGAGACTCCGTCCGTTTGAGGAGAAAAATTATATATGTGGCGGGTCTGGCACGTACCAGAGGGTGGGGTTGTTTCCAAAAGAAAAATTTATGCACATTATTCCGCTTATACAAACCCCCGGGGCGTGACAAATTATATGGTATCAGAGAAAAACAACTTTAACCACGGTAGTCGTTGACCATGTTACGGCTTTTTGTGTTGGCATATTTCGTGAGTTGAGTCGGAGTCTTGAAGTGATCAAATTGTCAATCAACTATTGAAGACTCGGAGAAGATTCAACAAGAGCTCAAGTTGACACTCAGGTATGATTAATTTTAATCATGGTGATTTAAGTACATTTATAATCATTGGAATCAGAAATTAATTGAAACCCGGTTTAGACGTGGTTTTGGAAACTTGGTTTTTAACTCACAACTTATTCTAAGTTTGGATTCTGGTACTTGGTTTGTTTTGGATAAAACTTATCTTTGAAAAATTAGTTTTTACATTGAGTACCGGAACCCCACTTTGAGTTCCTCAAACCCGACACAGGATTTTCTGTAATTCTCATTGAGTACCGGAACACAGTGTGGAGTACCGGAACACAATAGGAAAATCTGTGTTTTGCGTCATTGAGTACCGGAACCCATTATTTAGTACCGGTACACAATGCCATCTCGTGATAAGATTGCTAAACCGACTCTTATCAGTTTCCAAAGGTTATAAATAGATACTTAGGATTTCTCGAGAACTATCGATCAATTCAGAAATACTCGAGAGCAATCCTAGAGGCTAGGTTTTTATTGTTCTTCTCTTTAGCCTCTTTTAGGTTAATTCGACGGTTCTTCCAAGATATACTTTTTGTTGAATTGATCTAGTCTTTGCTTAGAGATTCCACCTATGGTTCTTCAATGATAATCTAAGCAAAGGATCACCAACAAAGCCTATATTCTGTATCGGCTGAGTTTGCGTCGTGGATTCGACGTAGCATCGTGGATTCGGTGTGTTGAAGGCGTTTCGTGGATTCGAAACGTGTGCTCGTGGATTCGAGTGGCGTTCGTGGATTCGAACGTGTGCAGTGGACGTGCAACCGGTGGAGCGCAAGGTCCGAATAAGTTGAAGGAGGGGTTGAGTCCGTGGAGTTGGGAATCACCTTGTTATTCTTCTTTTCTTAGTGGATTGTTATTGCGTGTTGGTCCCGTGGTTTTTCTCCTGGATTGGACTTTTCACGTAAATCTCGGTGTGCTGTTTTTATTTTCCGCATTGGTTTTTATTTTGCACTGAGATTGGTTTTTGAGTATTACACCTATTCACCACTCCTCTAGTTGTTTGATAGTACCTATTTAGATCCTTGTGGATCCTTATTTTAAAAACCAACAATTGGTATCAGAGAGGGTTTTAGGTTTTTCTATCATGTCGGGTGAAGGTGGTAATATTAGTAGACCTCCTCTTTTTTATGGGACCAATTATGCTTATTGGAAAGTGCGGATGAGAGCTTTTCTCATCGCAATTGATGAGCGGGTATGGCAAACCGTTGAATACGGTTGGGTGCATCCTGTTGAGGTAGTAGAAAATTCCACTATCCCAAAACCTCGCTCTAGATTGTCCAAAGAGGAAATCGAAAGATCTTCTTACAATGGGAAAGGTATGAACGCTTTATTTAATTCTCTTTCCTCGACTGAGTTCACACGAATTTTCGCGTGTGAAACTGCAAAGGAGATTTGGGATATTCTCAAAATTACACATGAGGGTACTAATCTAGTAAAAATTCAAAAGCTCCAGATGCTTACAAGTCAATTTGACTCTATTCATATGGATGGGCATGAATTGTTTACTGATTATTACACTAGACTTCAAGATATAATCAATACATGTGCTAATTTAGGAGAAAAGATTTCGGAGTCAAAAGTTGTAAGAAAGATCCTTCGGACTCTTCCGGAACGGTTTAGGGTAAAGGTTGCCGCCATTGAAACCGTTAGTCATCCGGATGTGTGATGACCTGGATCTCTGCAGAGCTGTGGTAGAGTCATTGGTGACATCTGGGGAGCCTGTACTGTGTGTTGGAGGTGTTTGTGCACCAATTGGACACAAGTGGCAGACTTCGGGCTTAATGGATCACGTGGGTGATCAGTGGACTCCGTCGGATCTTTAGAAGTGGTTTCGCGCGAAGCGGATATTAAAAATGCACTCAGCGCGAAGTTTGGACCAAGGAACACCTTTCCGGATGCCTTCGGCAAATTTTGGAGTTGGAATTTGGTAAAATGGACATCAAATTCGGATTCAGCGCGCGAAAACGGTCAAAATGGACTACCTACTTGATATTTTGCGCATTGGTTACTGTTCACGTCGGAACAGTAACTCCGGCCGCCGGCGGGCAGCGGCGGCGGCGGCGGGCAGCGGCGGAGCACGGCGGACGGGCTCGGGCAGGCGGCGGAGCAGCCGCGGGCAGCGCGCGGGCGCGGGCAGCGCACGGGCAGGCGCGCGGGCGCGCGGGCAGGCGCGCGGTCCACGTGCCGTCGTGCACCAGGGCCAGGACACGTGGCATGTTGAGATTGGTCGGTGCAGTGGACTTGGACCACGGAGCAGACGGGCGCGGTGCATGGACTGGTCTGGACACGTGGCGTCTTGCGGTTGGTGGGCTCACGGGGGCGGGGTCCACGGAGGCGCACTGGGGCGCCTCGGGGCTCGTGCGCCTCAGGGCGCCAGGCGGCGTGGCAGGCGGCGACTGGGCGCTGTCGGCGACCTGTCAGGGCGGGACACGTGGCGCCCTGCCATTGGCGGGCGCCACCTACCGCTTTGACCGGGCACGGGCGACGTGGCGGGCGCAGAGCGGCTGGGGACGCTGTCCCGTGTTCCGGGGTGACGTGGCGCCACCAGGAGAATCCGGGCGCTCGTCGCAGGGCAGCCCGTGGAGCTTTCGGGCGCCCGGAAATGGGCATGCGCCCGAAACTGGGGATATATTGGGAATTAAGTGGATTGTTTTCCCAGCCTTTAAATAGGCCCCTGTTCAGCACTGAAGAACTTCTTCTCTGCGCAGATTTTCACAGTGCCACCTTCACAAGATTTCTTCATCTCCCAGAGCCGGATCCATCTGCAGATCCCAGGATTTTTCTGTGGCACGCATCCTGAGGTTACTATTTTTACGGCGCGGCATGACGCTCGTTCGTTTGTGATCTTCTTCGTCGCATTTTGGTCCGAGGACTCCCCCGGCTTACTCCGACCTCCGATTGAGGCGATTCTTGAGCCGTTGGACTCACGACAGGTAGGGCTTCGATCTTTGTGTTTTGAGCTCCCCCACTTTTCGAGTTTATCTTGGAGTTTCCCGAGCTTCCATTTGACCCTTTTTCTTGGGCGGAGTTTTGGATAGCACAGTGGTATTTCGGCGATATCTTCGTGCACAGGCATCGGATTGGGGTGATTCAAAAGGCGTTTTGCATCTAAATATCACGAGGAATATCCCCAAATTTTCTTGGAATTTTCTGAATATTTTTCGAAGGTGAGAAATCTCTGTTTACAGGAATTAGTGCTACAGTTTTTTAGAGCAGTTTATTTCGGGGTGGTTCCCTTGTCGGATTTGTTTCTCAGTGTAGGAAACTCGGATTTGAGCGTGCAAGTACTCGTTTCGACGGGTTCGTCGCGAGGATCGTGAGAGTATTTTTCTTGGAATTTTCCGGGCACTTCTCGCAGGTAAAAACAGGGCATCTTTGGGACTGAATTCTGGACAGCATGTTTCCGGATACTTGTGTGCTTATTTGTGTGTATGTTTTGGGGTATTTGTGAACAACGATCGTGGCGGTTTATCTGTTTGAGCATTTGGCGTGAAACGGGGATATTGGACAGCGAGGAGGTTTTACAGCTGAGGATTGCGCGTGTCCAGGTGGGTGGTTGCTTTATCCCTCTTTTCTGACTTACCCACTAGGAGTATTAGAGAGATCCTTCTTGGACATCAATGATTGATAATTGTAGTTGGGACTTATACATGATTGTATGGATTGCTATGTTAGCACTTAACCTTGCATGTGGAATGGAACATTTAATTGGGACTATATGATTTATCCTATTAGTGGTATTACTTGAGGATTTTATGACATGCATAGGTGGATAGTAATGCTTTATTATGGAACATGGATTATAGACATGTGTGGTTGGATAATGTTTTAGCATGATGGTTATATCTGTTACGGAATTTGAGTTGGCGTAATTTCATGAAAGGTTCAAACCTTGAAGATTGAAGGTGAAGAAGGTTGGATCATTTAAGTCAATCTCAAGAAAGAAGAATTCAAAAGGATCAGGTATGTTTAACTAAAGATTTTTGGTGATCCGAATACTTCTTGTAGTGTAGAAACACCTGGAAGAATTTTTCATTGCATAAAAATCAAAAACTGGACATGGGACATGTTCAGGATCCGGATCAGATATTCCAATCCGGATCCCGAAGGGTGTTCGTTCATACACTGGTTCAATCCGGATCGCAGCATCCCATGATCCGGATCCCGAACACTAGTTTTACCTTTTTACTTGCACGATCCGGATCAGGATTTGCAATCCGGATCCCGAACGTTGATGTTTGGTGAAACTGTATGAACGATCCGGATCAGCCATTTCGATCCGGATCCCGAACCATCGTTTTTTTGGAAACCGTCTTTCTTGCCACTGCAATCCGGATCGCCCAAATCCAATCCGGATCGCCGTCCGTAAAAATTCCAGAAATGGTAGGTTTTTGATTCTTATCTCCTTCCTAGGGTTTCTAACCTATAAATAGACCCTATGATTCATTTTTCTGAGTGAATCCAGTTAATCCAAAAAGAGGCCGATAAAAGAAAAATAGCCGTCATATTCAAATATCATTTTATACGGCCTAAGATCCACATATAGAGAAGAAAGGAAATCATTAGATATTACTCTATGTTTCTTCATCTATATTGATTAGTTTGATTCTAGGTTTTCATACTCACATCTTGAGTTGATTCAAACTAATGAATACTTAGATGGTATTTCCTATCTATCTTTGATCTAAGTATTCGGCGGATCATCACCACCCAAAAACAACGATTTCCCCAAAATCGGCGCGTGGACTCGCGTGTCCTTGTGGATTCAAGGTTCAACCGCTCTCGTGGATTCGGAGAGAGGTACATTCGTGGATTCGAAGCGTGCTACTGGGTGAAGACCGTGGATTCGGTCGGACGTCGTGGACTCGACGTTGGACGCCGTGGATTCGGCGTTGGACGCAGATCGTGGATTCGAGAAGCGTCGTGGAGCGAGCAGAGAAGATCCTCTAGGAGCGTATGGTAAAAGGTTGAGTCGTCTGTGAGTACGTTAAATCACCTTGTACGTGTGTAAATTCTAGTGGATTTCACCGTGTTATCGGTCCCGTGGTTTTTTACTCCGGTTTGGAGTTTTTCCACGTAAAAATCTTGCGTGTTCATTTTTATTTCCGCATTGGGTTTTATTGCGCAATGATTTTTTGAGTGTTTATTGTTTACACCTATTCACCCCCCTCTAGGTATTTTTTCCCCTATTTAGATCTATATTTCATATAACCCAACAAGTGGTATCAAAGCGGGAATAGGGTTGTAAACAATGGTTGAAGGTGGAAACATCAATCGACCCCCTTTCTTTGATGGAACAAATTATGCGTACTGGAAAGTACGGATGAAAGCCTTTTTAATTTCCATCGACGAAAGGGTGTGGCAATCAATTGAATTAGGATGGTCTAATCCAACTGAGATTATTTCTGATGTTCGCACCTTAAAACCTAGGTCGAAATGGACCAAGGAAGAGTTAGACTCATCTTCTTACAATGGCAAGGGAATTAATGCTATTTTTAATGCCTTATCTCAAACTGAATTCTCTCGCGTCTCGGCATGTGAAACTGCAAAAGAAATCTGGGATGTTCTTCAGGTTACACATGAGGGAACTAACCTCGTGAAGATTCAAAAGCTGCAAATGCTTATGAGCAGATTTGACTTCATTTTTATGGCAGAAAATGAATCTTTCACGGACTATTATACACGATTGCAAGATATCGTAAATTCATGTGCTAACCTGGGAGAGAAGATTCCAGAATTTAAGGTTGTAAGAAAGATCTTAAGAACTCTTCCTGAACGATTTCGCCCAAAGGTTACAGCCATTGAAACTATCAAACACCCGGACGAAATGCGTGTAGAAGAATTAGTTGGTTCTTTACAAACTTATGAAATGACATTTACTACTAACTATTCTTCTGGAAAAGCATCCTCTTCTAAGTCTTCAGGTTATGCCTTGAAAACAACTAAGGAAGAAGACGCGGATACATCCTCCTCAGACGATGACGAGAACCTTTCTATGGAGGACTTTGAGAAGCAACTCGCTCTCTTGACAAGGAAGTTTCGCCGCAACTTTCGAAGGGGTAATTCAAGTAAATCTCCATCCTTCGAAAAGTCGAAGAAAGGCAAGGGTACTTCCAGTTACAAGTCAAGAAAGCAAGAGAACTTCTCAAAGGATAAGAAAAGTTCAGAGGGACAACTACAATGCTTCAAATGTCGAGGCTACGGCCACATTGCAACGGAGTGTCCCAACAAGTATCCGGCAAAGAAGAAAGCGATGCAAGTCGTCACTTGGGATGACAACTCAACGTCAAATGAGTCGTCTTCAAGTGATGAAGAAGAAAGCGCAACGGCATTCCACGCGTCCACATCTTCACCATTCATGTGCTTAATGGCAAGTACATCCGAGTCATTGTCCAACTCCACTGTTGAAAAGAATGCAACGGACAATGAATCGGATGATTCGCAAGGTGAAGATTTTGCTTTAGCCTACCACAGACTTTTACGGGATTCAAAGAAAGTGGCTAAGCAAAACAAGAGTTTGAGAGGGAGAGTGCATGATCTCGAAGAAGAAGCAAAAAGGGCAACTTCTCTCTCAAACGCTCTTGAAGTGGAAAGGGAAAATCTGATAAAAGTAAATGTTTCCCTTTAAGAGTCCAATGAGCTTTTTGAGAAGGAACATACAAAACTGGTGGATAAAGCGGATCACTTCTCAAAGCTCTACAACGAGGCTCGACAGAATAACCTGGAAATGACAAAGACCATCTTCCAACTCAAGGATGACTTGCAGCGATTCTCTTCTGGAAGGAGTAAGTTGGATAAGCTTCTTGGTCTTGGTCAGTCAAATCGGTTCGGCCTCGGGTACACTCGAACTGAAAACAGTCCAAGTTCGAGTGGGACAGTCTTTGTGCCCCAGTCGGTATCTCCTCCTCCGACACCGGAACTAACGACAAGCAACGACAACAAGCCTACTTCATCCTCCTCGGGATCATCAAGTACTAAGGTATGTTTTCGTTGTGGTATTTTAGGGCACATAAGGAGAAACTGCAAGACGGGAGTCAAACGCTCAACTCAAGCACTTCTTGCAACGACTACCAAAAGGGCGCCTCCCCGGAATTCAAAGCAAAACTTTTCAAATGAAAAGAGCCTTGGTAGTTCACCGCGCAAGACGACATCATCAAGGAGCGGCAATCGATCTGACAAGACGCTTTCACTTAGGAGAATAGCCTCACGAGCATTACCGACGCACTCCAAAAAGGTTTGGGTGCGCAAAGGTGAAATTTATCCTTGTCTTGTTACTAATGTGTCCTTGCATGCATATGATAATTCGTCTTGGTATCTGGATAGCGGATGTTCCCGTCACATGACCGGTGACAAAAATAGTTTTCAAAACTTTGAGAAAATCTCC
The DNA here is from genome assembly GCA_029204045.2 of Tillandsia leiboldiana. Taxonomy (NCBI): domain Eukaryota; kingdom Viridiplantae; phylum Streptophyta; class Magnoliopsida; order Poales; family Bromeliaceae; genus Tillandsia; species Tillandsia leiboldiana. The sequence continues at coordinate 42,565,969 of CM055065.1, forward strand.
GGAGGACTCGTTGTTTTCGGAGACGGTCGATCTTCCAAAATTGTTGGAAAATGAACGGTAGCTATCCCAGATGGCCCGATTTTGAAAAACGTGTTATTTGTTGATGGCCTTAAGACTAATCTCATAAGCATAAGTCAACTTTGCGACAATGGTTTTTCAGTTAACTTTTCATCTGTTGAATGTGTTGTAACTGATAAGGACCATGTCTTCTTTTTAAATGGGGTTAGATCTGAAAACAATTGTTATGTTGTTCCTAGTAAAACTTCTGAAAATTGTAACTTAGCCTCTTTGAATAATGAACTCTTTGGCATGAAAGGCTAGGTCACATAAATTTTAAGGAACTTGCTAGAATTTCAAACAAGGACGTGGTAAAGGGAGTTCCAAAACTTTTACTTAAACAAAACATTGTGTGCGGCGGTTGTCAAAAGGGAAAACAGTCCAGGACTGCGCACAAGAACTTGAACCACGTTGGTACAAAACGGCCTTTGGAACTTTTACACATGGATTTAATGGGGCCAACCCGTCAACCATCTTTGGGAGGTAAATGGTATATTTTCTTATTGGTTGATGATTTCTCTCGGTATTCTTGGGTAGCATTTTTAAAAGAGAAAGCTGATACTTTTGATTCTTTTCACGAGATTTGCCATCGTATTATGATTGAAAAGAATGAAAAGATCATTCGTGTTAGAAGTGATAGAGGTGGAGAATTCGTTAACTCTAAATTCATTGACTTTTGCACTTCAAACGGTATTAAGCATGAATTCTCAGCACCCTATACACCTCAACAGAATGGTGTTGTCGAGCGCAAAAACAGGGTTGTTCAAGAGATGGCACGTGTTATGCTTCACAGCCGGAATTTACCGCTACATTTTTGGGCTGAAGCTGTGAACACTGCAATCTATGTAATTAATCGAGTTTATTTGCGCCCGGGAACGTTAAATACACCATATGAACTATGGTGCGGTAGAAAACCCAACATCAAATATTTTCGCATCTTCGGGAGTCGGTGTTACATTTTACGTGACCGTGAAAATCTTGGAAAGTTTGACTCTCGAAGTGACGAAGGGATTTTCTTGGGGTATTCTACAAACAGTAGAGCATATCGAGTATTTAACTTGGAATCTAAGACGATCGTAGAATCGATAAATGTTAAAGTAGATGAAGCTTTTCACTTTGCATCTGAAAAATCTACCCTCGATATCTCTCTAGATGATGATACACCTGCCATTGCATCTTCTCATAATAATACTTCCAATATTAATGATGCATCTAATGGTTCTTCAAGTTTATCTGATGTGCAGGAATCGTCTCATGTACCTCCGAGTACTCCGTTACCTCAAACTTTACGCATCTCCAAGGATCATCCTGAATCAAACATCATTGGAGACCCACAAGAAGGAGTTAGAACTCGGAGGCAGTTGGTTTGTGGATTCGCTTGCTACGTATCTTTAATCGAACCAAAGAATATAGATGAAGCTCTTCAGGATGACTACTGGATTAAAGCAATGCAGGAAGAGCTCCATCAATTTGAGCGAAACAAAGTCTGGGAATTAACGAAGCCTCCACAGCAACACAATGTGATAGGTACCAAATGGATTTTCAAGAATAAGAAAAATGAGGATGGTACTATCATCAGGAACAAGGCACGATTAGTTGCTCAAGGCTACTCTCAAGTAGAAGGTATAGACTTTGATGAAACTTTCGCCCCTGTAGCTAGACTCGAGTCCATTCGTATACTATTTGCTATTGCTTGTCATTTTAAAATCAAATTATTTCAAATGGACGTTAAGAGCGCGTTTCTAAATGGGTTTTTAAATGAGGAAGTTTATGTGGCTCAACCGAAAGGTTTTGTAGACCATAAACAACCTAATCATGTTTTCGTTTGAAAAAGGCTCTTTACGGTCTGAAACAAGCACCGCGAGCATGGTACGAAAGGCTAACAAAGCACCTTTTGGAGAAGGGCTATACTCGAGGGGGAGCTGACAGGACTCTCTTTGTGAAGCATTATCAAAACAATTTCATTGTAGCACAAATATATGTCGATGACATTATATTTGGCGCAACAAGAGATAATGATGCTTCTAAATTCGCAGAGACCATGGAAAGCGAATTTGAGATGTCCATGATGGGCGAATTGACTTATTTTCTTGGATTGCAAATTAAACAAAATGATGAAGGTATTCACTTGTGTCAATCCAAGTATGCAATGGAGTTGGTTAAAAAGTTTGATTTAGAAAATTCGAAGGATTTTCCGACTCCAATGGGAACTAGCCACAAGGGACTTGGAAGTGAATCACATAGTGAGAATGTAGACGAGAAACTGTATCGAAGTATGATTGGAAGTCTACTTTACCTCACGGCTAGTCGCCCGGATATATCCTTTAGTGTTGGGATTTGCGCGAGATATCAATCAGCACCAAAGGAGGTTCACCTGAAAGCGGTGAAAAGGATCATCCGGTACATCAAAGGATCAATTAATTTCAGAATTTGGTATCCTATGGGAACTAGTTTTGTAGTGTACTGGTTTTTCCCCTTGCAACTTTCCGGTGAATCCATTGTGTAGAACACCTAGTGTTGGTGTCTGGCCCATGGTGCATCGAAGGGGTGCCACAGATGGACCTCGTGAGACTTTGATAGCGGAATTGGCCTTCGCTGTAATTTCCGAATTTTAAAAAAGGTTTTGGGCCAATCTGAGGTTGGATTTGGATTCAGCGCGGAAAAAACACTTGAAAACGGCTATTTGCTTGTTGAATTTGGAGTCCGGATGACCAAATGCGGGCTTCCGGAAGTTTGGGGGGATTTTCGGAGCATGGGGATGACACGTGGACCGGCACCGAGCCACGTGGCGGCCTCTTATTGGCCGGCTCACGCAGCTGGGTCCACGGGGAGGCGCGGCGGTGCATGGACCGCGGCGGGGGGACGCGTGGCGTGCCCTGGTAGGCGGGCGCACGCGGCACGGCTCACCGGTCTGGCGGGGTTGCGGTGGACCGGGCGCATGACGCGTGGCGGCTTCTGATTCGTGGGACCACGTAGGCGCGGTCCACGGCGTGCGCGGGGGGGGGGGGGGGGGGGGGGGGGGGGGGGGGGGGGGGGGGGGGGGG
>CM055065.1:42569169-42661221 GCA_029204045.2 Tillandsia leiboldiana
GACAAAGACATCCTTCTCAACTCAAGGATGACTTGCAGCGATTCCTTCATGAAGGAGTAAGTTGGATAAGCTTCTTGGTCTTGGTCAGTCAAATCGGTTCGGCCTCGGGTACACTCGAACTGAAAACAGTCCAAGTTCGAGTGGGACAGTCTTTGTGCCCCAGTCGGTATCTCCTCCTCCGACACCGGAACTAACGACAAGCAACGACAACAAGCCTACTTCATCCTCCTCGGGATCATCAAGTACTAAGGTATGTTTCGTTGTGGTATTTAGGGCACATAAGGAGAAACTGCAAGACGGGAGTCAAACGCTCAACTCAAGCACTTCTTGCAACGACTACCAAAAGGGCGCCTCCCCGGAATTCAAAGCAAAACTTTTCAAATGAAAAGAGCCTTGGTAGTTCACCGCGCAAGACGACATCATCAAGGAGCGGCAATCGATCTGACAAGACGCTTTCACTTAGGAGAATAGCCTCACGAGCATTACCGACGCACTCCAAAAAGGTTTGGGTGCGCAAAGGTGAAATTTATCCTTGTCTTGTTACTAATGTGTCCTTGCATGCATATGATAATTCGTCTTGGTATCTGGATAGCGGATGTTCCCGTCACATGACCGGTGACAAAAATAGTTTTCAAAACTTTGAGAAAATCTCCGGAGGACTCGTTGTTTTCGGAGACGGTCGATCTTCCAAAATTGTTGGAAAATGAACGGTAGCTATCCCAGATGGCCCGATTTTGAAAAACGTGTTATTTGTTGATGGCCTTAAGACTAATCTCATAAGCATAAGTCAACTTTGCGACAATGGTTTTTCAGTTAACTTTTCATCTGTTGAATGTGTTGTAACTGATAAGGACCATGTCTTCTTTTTAAATGGGGTTAGATCTGAAAACAATTGTTATGTTGTTCCTAGTAAAACTTCTGAAAATTGTAACTTAGCCTCTTTGAATAATGAAACTCTTTGGCATGAAAGGCTAGGTCACATAAATTTTAAGGAACTTGCTAGAATTTCAAACAAGGACGTGGTAAAGGGAGTTCCAAAACTTTTACTTAAACAAAACATTGTGTGCGGCGGTTGTCAAAAGGGAAAACAGTCCAGGACTGCGCACAAGAACTTGAACCACGTTGGTACAAAACGGCCTTTGGAACTTTTACACATGGATTTAATGGGGCCAACCCGTCAACCATCTTTGGGAGGTAAATGGTATATTTTCTTATTGGTTGATGATTTCTCTCGGTATTCTTGGGTAGCATTTTTAAAAGAGAAAGCTGATACTTTTGATTCTTTTCACGAGATTTGCCATCGTATTATGATTGAAAAGAATGAAAGATCATTCGTGTTAGAAGTGATAGAGGTGGAGAATTCGTTAACTCTAAATTCATTGACTTTTGCACTTCAAACGGTATTAAGCATGAATTCTCAGCACCCTATACACCTCAACAGAATGGTGTTGTCGAGCGCAAAAAACAGGGTTGTTCAAGAGATGGCACGTGTTATGCTTCACAGCCGGAATTTACCGCTACATTTTTGGGCTGAAGCTGTGAACACTGCAATCTATGTAATTAATCGAGTTTATTTGCGCCCGGGAACGTTAAATACACCATATGAACTATGGTGCGGTAGAAAACCCAACATCAAATATTTTCGCATCTTCGGGAGTCGGTGTTACATTTTACGTGACCGTGAAAATCTTGGAAAGTTTGGACTCTCGAAGTGACGAAGGGATTTTCTTGGGGTATTCTACAAACAGTAGAGCATATCGAGTATTTAACTTGGAATCTAAGACGATCGTAGAATCGATAAATGTTAAAGTAGATGAAGCTTTTCACTTTGCATCTGAAAAATCTACCCTCGATATCTCTCTAGATGATGATACACCTGCCATTGCATCTTCTCATAATAATACTTCCAATATTAATGATGCATCTAATGGTTCTTCAAGTTTATCTGATGTGCAGGAATCGTCTCATGTACCTCCGAGTACTCCGTTACCTCAAACTTTACGCATCTCCAAGGATCATCCTGAATCAAACATCATTGGAGACCCACAAGAAGGAGTTAGAACTCGGAGGCAGTTGGTTTGTGGATTCGCTTGCTACGTATCTTTAATCGAACCAAAGAATATAGATGAAGCTCTTCAGGATGACTACTGGATTAAAGCAATGCAGGAAGAGCTCCATCAATTTGAGCGAAACAAAGTCTGGGAATTAACGAAGCCTCCACAGCAACACAATGTGATAGGTACCAAATGGATTTTCAAGAATAAGAAAAATGAGGATGGTACTATCATCAGGAACAAGGCACGATTAGTTGCTCAAGGCTACTCTCAAGTAGAAGGTATAGACTTTGATGAAACTTCGCCCCTGTAGCTAGACTCGAGTCCATTCGTATACTATTTGCTATTGCTTGTCATTTTAAAATCAAATTATTTCAAATGGACGTTAAGAGCGCGTTTCTAAATGGGGTTTTTAAATGAGGAAGTTTATGTGGCTCAACCGAAAGGTTTTGTAGACCATAAACAACCTAATCATGTTTTTCGTTTGAAAAAGGCTCTTTACGGTCTGAAACAAGCACCGCGAGCATGGTACGAAAGGCTAACAAAGCACCTTTTGGAGAAGGGCTATACTCGAGGGGGAGCTGACAGGACTCTCTTTGTGAAGCATTATCAAAACAATTTCATTGTAGCACAAATATATGTCGATGACATTATATTTGGCGCAACAAGAGATAATGATGCTTCTAAATTCGCAGAGACCATGGAAAGCGAATTTGAGATGTCCATGATGGGCGAATTGACTTATTTTCTTGGATTGCAAATTAAACAAAATGATGAAGGTATTCACTTGTGTCAATCCAAGTATGCAATGGAGTTGGTTAAAAAGTTTGATTTAGAAAATTCGAAGGATTTTCCGACTCCAATGGGAACTAGCCACAAGGGACTTGGAAGTGAATCACATAGTGAGAATGTAGACGAGAAACTGTATCGAAGTATGATTGGAAGTCTACTTTACCTCACGGCTAGTCGCCCGGATATATCCTTTAGTGTTGGGATTTGCGCGAGATATCAATCAGCACCAAAGGAGGTTCACCTGAAAGCGGTGAAAAGGATCATCCGGTACATCAAAGGATCAATTAATTTCAGAATTTGGTATCCTATGGGAACTAGTTTTGTAGTGTACTGGTTTTTCCCCTTGCAACTTTCCGGTGAATCCATTGTGTAGAACACCTAGTGTTGGTGTCTGGCCCATGGTGCATCGAAGGGGTGCCACAGATGGACCTCGTGAGACTTTGATAGCGGAATTGGCCTTCGGCTGTAATTTCCGAATTTTAAAAAAGGTTTTGGGCCAATCTGAGGTTGGATTTGGATTCAGCGCGGAAAAACACTTGAAAACGGCTATTTGCTTGTTGAATTTGGAGTCCGGATGACCAAATGCGGGCTTCCGGAAGTTTGGGGGGATTTTCGGAGCATGGGGATGACACGTGGACCGGCCCGAGCCACGTGGCGGCCTCTTATTGGCCGGCTCACGCAGCTGGGTCCACGGGGAGGCGCGGCGGTGCATGGACCGCGGCGGGGGGACGCGTGGCGTGCCCTGGTAGGCGGGCGCACGCGGCACGGCTCACCGGTCTGGCGGGGTTGCGGTGGACCGGGCGCATGACGCGTGGCGGCTTCTGATTCGTGGGACCACGTAGGCGCGGTCCACGGCGTGCGCGGGGGGGGGGGGGGGGGGGGGGGGGGCGCCTCGGTACTGTGCGCGCACAGTGGCGCCAGCGGGGCGGTCGGCCGCACTCGAGTGCGACACGCGTCGCCTCGCGGTTGGGCGGCCGTACCTACCCCGCTGACCGCGAGGGGGCCACGTGGCGCGTTGCGGGCCGCCAGGGTTGCTGTCCCCTGTTCGGGGTGACGTGGCCGTCCCAGGGACTTCCGGGCGCGTCGGACGGGAGATATACAACCCGGTTTCCGGGCGCAGTGCGCCCGGAAACCGCGCCCGAAACCCGGCCCGATATGCATTGTGGGCTGGGCCTATAAATAGCTCCCCCCTTTCTTTCTTTTGGCTTTTTGGACCCTATTTTCCGCTGAGCTCCCTTCACAAGAGTTTTTCCTCCCTCAGTGCACTACCCATTGGAGAAGTTTGAGGATTTTTGGAGGCACGCTTCCCGAGGTTCACCATTTTACGGCGCGGCGCGACGCTTGTTCTCCGGCGATCCTCTTCGCCCCTTCTCAGTGTTTGGACTCCTCCGACCCACCCCGACCTCGGAATTCGCCTATTCTTGCGCCGTTGGACTCACGACAGGTAGGGCTTCAACTCCTGTGTTTTGTGGTTCCTCGATTTCCGTGCTGATCTTGGAGTTTTCATAGCACCCATTTGACCCTTTTTCTTCGCGGACTTTTGGGACAGCACCGCAGTGTTCTTGCCATATCTTTTCGCTCAGGCGTCGGAACGAGGCGATTCAAAAGGTAATCTTCATCTACGTTTCGCAAGGAGTCTCCTGGATTTTTCTCAGATTTTTCTGGATTTTACCCGTGGGTGAGAATCTTCTTTCTCTGTGGTTCCTTGTTACATGAATTTGGTACAGTTTGGTTTCGGGGTGTACCCCTTGCCGGATTTTTATCTCAGCGTAGGAAACTCCAATTTGGGCGTGCAGGTACTCGTTTCGACGGGCTCGTCGCAAGGATCGCGATAGTATTTTTCTTGGATTTTTCTGGGCATTATTCGCAGGTAAAAATTGGTGAATTCTGGACTGCGGATTTAGGGGACAGATTTTGGAAATTGGGGATGAATCGCTTATGTATTTTTCCTTTGGGGTATTTTGTACAGATTGGTGGTGTGTTTGGACTGATCTTGGACTTCACCTTCGGGAATTTGGAATAGCGCTTGAGGTGGGTGATGTTGTGAACCTCCTACTTGTGAATGTCACTAGGCCTATTAGAATGCCATGACTATGTGTTATTAATTGTGAATGTATCTAGCATGCTTGTATGAGATTAAGGTTCCTTTGTTGATACTTGCGTTGTTAGCAGGTTACAAGTTAGTAAGTGGTATTTCCATGTTTAGATAGGCAATTTAATTAGTTGGAAAGAATGCTAAAGCCATATCATATTATATGTTAAGGGAAGGTTTGGGCATGCGGTTAGAATGAATGTTGTATAAGGGATACTTGCTAGTAGATTGTGCATCTAAATTGTATCATGTATCATATATCCTGCCACATGTACATCGGGAGTTCCAAACACTTAATGTTGCATATGTTAGAATAATTGAAATGATTTTATCAAATAAAGGACTTTGCATGCTTGAATGGTCATCTAGCTAAGCCACCTTTTTCTGCTACACAAACATATTGGAATTGACTTAGGAGAAACCATGCTTTTATTCGTTCTCCTGTCGTCTAGTCTTAGGGGATTGTGTAGTCAGATGTTCAGAGTTGGGACAGTCAGGGATCGATGTTTTGGTGTTGCGGCGACCGCGGACTATGGGCGGTTGACCGGATTATTATTATTATTATTACTTTTGCATCAGATTGGAGGTAGGGGATCGAGTTTCCCTTTAGTGGATGGGTTTTCCCACTTGGATCAGGGTCGTGACCCCGTCCTGCTATTTATGGTACTGATGATACTAGTGACTGTGATACTACGCTCGTGTGGGGTCGCTCCCCTCGAGTGCCACTCCGGAGTAGGATTCCGACCGTGTTGGGTGCCGGTCAGGCCGTGTTGGGTGCCGGCTAGACCGTGTTGGGTTCCGGTCTATTTGGACAGGGGAGATACTGAGTTGTGAGGTTGACAGCAGAGCAGGCAGTTCCAGTGTTTACTGGTGTTTTGATTGGGTTGGTCTGTCAGTCCTTACGTTCTGGTGCATGTTTTTAGCCATTCTCTAGTAGGCATCGTAGAGGCACGTTAGTGGTAGCTCTGCATCAGTAGTGTACTTGTAGCTTACCACCTTTGTTTCATTTTTCGCCTCTGATAGTCCTAGTGGGCATGTTTGAGTTTGAGGTCTACCCACTAGGGGAGGCTACTGTTTTTATAGTAGTTCTCACCCCCCACTGTTTTCTCTTTTCTGTTCCCCTTTGTTTTGCAGAGTTCCCTGCGGGAGTTGCGGGACCCTCTTCCCTCGATCGAGGTAAGAGGATCGCTGATTAGCTAGCCACTGCCCGAGTTCGAGTTTAGTAGTTTTGATGTATCCCCAGTACACTCAGACGGTTGTATTTTCCTTTTATTTTGGGTCTGGCTGCGGCCAGCTGGTTGTATATATTTCGTGAGCTGGGAGAGACACTTGTATATTTCTGAGAGCTTACTGTACTTTCATTTCCAGCATTTGTCCGAGTTGTATTAGTTTTAGTTTAGCTCTGTTTTATGCTCCTTTATTACTTGTTTTATATCTGAGCAGGTTATCAGCGCTTCGTGTACACGGAAAATTCCGTATGCACGGCGGATCTGTGGACGGGCCCGGGTTCTGGTTTACACCCGGGGCGTGACAAGTTTGGATATTGTTGGATACTCAGATGCCGATTGGGCAGGATCAGTGGATGATCGGAAAAGCACGAGTGGTGCATGCTTCTATCTTGGCCATTGCCTTGTTGCATGGCACAGTAAAAAGCAGAATTGCATAGCACTCTCGACTGCCGAAGCGGAATACATCTCAGCGGGTAGTTGTTCAACCCAACTCATTTGGATGAAAAGTGTGTTGAGCGACTTCCGGATTTCAGCAACTTCGGTAACAATTCTTTGTGACAACACTAGTGCTATAAACATTTCCAAAAACCCTGTGTTGCACTCTAGAACAAAACACATTGAACTTAGATATCATTTTCTTAGAGAGCTAGTTGAATCAAATACTCTTCTACTTTCATATATTTCAACTGAAGATCAATTAGCTGACATTTTAACAAAACCTTTGGATCAAAAACGTTTTATTCATTTGCGTAAAGCAATTGGAATGCTTTCCTTGAAATAAACTTCTTTTTGAAACTTTTGCTTAGGTTAGGTTTTGTTTTTGTGTTTTTGTTCTTTATCTATGTTTATACATAGTACATTAATTGAGCATGTGTATTATTGACTTTACTTGCATCCTTTCATATAATTAGAAATCTATTATGCTTTTGATATCATAATAATTCAGTTGATGCATTGATCATTTATTTAAATTAAACCATTTTTATTTGATCAAAGTCAATTTCTCTCTCAATGATCTCTTGGTATTGTTGTTATCTTATTTGACTATTTAGTTGAGTATGAATTCGAGATCAATCCTTGGTTGAATACTTTATATTTTAAATTAATTGATAGCCAATTGAGGGGGAGTCAAAGAAAAGTAAAATGCTCAAAAGATGTGGAAAGAGTTACATCCCAATGAGGAGTGTGAAAACTACCACCACATGGAGGAAAGAGCTACCACCTCGGTCGTCCGAGTACTGTGTGCAGCTACCACATGTATACCAAGCATGGTTGTTCAATTTTTTGATTAAGTAAAATGCATGATTGAAATACTTGACTCTGTCAAATTTCAAGGTTGGTATAAGGTGGGATTTTAAAGAAAGATGCTCAAAGAGCCACTCTCTTCAACAGATTGACTAGATACATTATATAATTTATTTGGGATTTCAAACATCTATTGATCTTGGTAATTCATTTTCTTTACCATTTTAATGATTTGATAAACGCCGTACTCATAAGATCTTGATAGATGTGTTTGATCTTGATCAACTTTAAAAGTTTTAATTTCTATAAATTGTCATGTCATTATTTGAATGTTACTGATAGATTTAACATAATTTATTTCTCTTGACATGAACCGATGTTTTTTGTTTAAAGTTGATGTGCTAAAATGCTTACATACTTTTTCTGGATTTTATGGATTTTTTTTCTAAATTTTTCTGATGAAAAAGTTGCAACTGATCCGAATCGGGTTAAGTGATCCGGATCCCGAACGCAGGCTTCTTCCTGCGGCTAGCCGATCCGGATCGAAATCTCGATCCGATCCGGATCACGGCTAGGGTTTTTAATAGAACGAAAGGGTTTTGATTTCTTTTACCTTAATCTTTTGTTCTCAAGTCTCTAGAGCCTATCTCTCTAGAATCCTTGGACCTTGGAGCTTTCCTAACCCAAGTTCTTCGAATCCAAGTAAGTTTTATTGATCAAAATCTCGGTTTTTCATAGTTTTTCTTATTCCTCCTCAAAACGTGATGAATTTCTTGTATCAATTTCGTTTGTGGATGGTTTCTGATCAAATTTCTTTTGAAATAAGAACTCTGGGTAGATTAGTTTTGATTATATGCTAGGTATTCTCAAGATAAACGGATTTTTGGTCTTCGATTTCAAAGAATTCAGTTTTAGGGCATATAATGGGAATTTTCCAAAATCATGCAATTGATCTATTTTTAAAATTCCTTTTGAAACTAATTTGATTCTTAGTCTCTCTACATGATTATGATTGTTTGGGTACAATTTTTTCAAATTTTTGAAAAATTAACAATTTTTTTTTCATGTGTTCTTGAGTTGGTCTTCACAGGACTTTAATTCTATTAAGAACTTGCACCAATGGCGTTCCCATGGATAATCTTCCTTTTGGTAGCAATGGTAGGACCTAGTACATCTTCTATAAAAAGAGAACAAGATGACCCAAATCAAGGAGAGACAAGGAAAGTGTGTCAAAATAGTTCAGAATCAGATGAAGAAGACTGGGAAGAGATTTGTAACCAAGCACAACAAGCTATTGACAAAGAAGATAGGTTGTATTTGAAGAACAAGAAGCTGATGAAATCTTCCTCAACAACCAAGCAGTACACTAGGCGAAAGAAGTCGAGGGAAACTGGAATTCAGATTGATAGACCCCTCGCCAGAGCTCGCTAACTCCCTAGAGAATCTCCATGGACTGAAGGTCAAGATGCACCGTTTGGATCAATACTACATCCTTCAACGTCCTGGAGACACACAGCAAAAGCGAATGTATGGTCCTCAATTCGACAAGAACAGCGAAGATTGTCTGCTGGACAAGACAGTGTGTCTACAAATCTCCAACAGATTATCTCTGAGCAACATAAGATGAAAAGAAAGTGCTCCACAATGTCAAAAATGCTTCATGCAATTTTGAAGAAGTTGGATTGTACCAATCCCACTAGTTCTGATTCGGACTGACTTAACCTTCTTTCTAATCCTTTTGTGCAGGATTTCAGTTTTAATGTTCTGTTTTTACTTTGCTTTAGTTTTAGTTCTCAGGTTTTTCTTGATTTTGAAATTTTTAACTCTCCTTAAATTTTTGTAATTTTGGCTTAGTTTGTGACAAAAAGGGGGAGAGAGTTTAGAGAGAACTTGAACAATGATGATGTGAAAACTGTGTGAAGGTGTGAACATCAAGAGAGAACTTGAACAATGATGATGTGAAAACTGTGTGAAGGTGTGAACATCAAGGTAAGTATCACTTCAACTTCAACTTTGGTTTTGTATCTTGTGATTTGTGTGCATGTCTCTACTAACTATTCGACTAACTATTTGGGCATGTAATATGACTAACAAGTTGATGTTGGACTAACACTTTGTGACATTTGGTTTTTGATTGCTTAGAAGATATGTTGTTTTTTGACTATGATTCTCTTACATATCTAAATTCTCAAATGTCATGATGATCTGATAAACTCTATCTCTGTACTTGGTTTTGTATGTTTCAATTCTTGAGGTATCTAACGATTCTTTTTGTCAAGAATGATTTCTTTCTGCAGAGAGTACAGATGTCTAAGTCTAGAGTCTGTTTTAGGAGTTTATCTCATGTTTTTAAAATTTTTGGATCTCCATTGTAAATTTTTGTTGTATGGTGATAGCAACAAAAATATCTTTTTGAATTTTCTTTAGTGGATCTGTGTTTTGTCACGAAACCGCCAAAGGGGGAGATTGTTACGGAATTTGAGTTGGCGTAATTTCGTGAAAGGTTCAAGTCTTGAAGATTGAAGGTGAAGAAGGTTGGATCATTTAAGTCAATCTCAAGAAAGAAGAATTCAAAAGGATCAGGTATGTTTAACTAAAGATTTTTGGTGATCCGAATACTTCTTGTAGTGTAGAAACACCTGGAAAAATTTTTCATTGCATAAAAATCAAAAACTGGACATGGGACATGTTCAGGATCCGGATCAGATATTCCAATCCGGATCCCGAAGGGTGTTCGTTCATACACTGGTTCAATCCGGATCGCAGCATCCCATGATCCGGATCCCGAACACTAGTTTTACCTTTTTACTTGCACGATCCGGATAAGGATTTGCAATCCGGATCCCGAACGTTGATGTTTGGTGAAACTGTATGAACGATCCGGATCAGCCATTTCGATCCGGATCCCGAACCATCGTTTTTCTGGAAACCGTCTTTCTTGCCACTGCAATCCGGATCGCCCAAATCCGATCCGGATCGCCGTCCGTAAAAATTCCAGAAATGGTAGGTTTTTTATTCTTATCTCCTTCCTAGGGTTTCTAACCTATAAATAGACCCTATGATTCATTTTTCTGAGTGAATCCAGTTAATCCAAAAAGAGGCCGATAAAAGAAAAATAGCCGTCATATTCAAATATCATTTTATACGGCCTAAGATCCACATATAGAGAAGAAAGGAAATCATTAGATATTACTCTATGTTTCTTCATCTATATTGATTAGTTTGATTCTAGGTTTTCATACTCACATCTTGAGTTGAATCAAACTAATGAATACTTAGATGGTATTTCCTATCTATCTTTGATCTAAGTATTCGGCGGATCATCACCACCCAAAAACAACGATTTCCCCAAAATCGGCGCGTGGACTCGCGTGTCCTTGTGGATTCAAGGTTCAACCGCTCTCGTGGATTCGGAGTGAGGTACGTTCGTGGATTCGAAGTGTGCTACTGGGTGAAGACCATGGATTCGGTCGGACGTCGTGGACTCGACGTTGGACGCCGTGGATTCGGCGTTGGATGCAGATCGTGGATTCGAGAAGCGTCGTGGAGCGAGCGGAGAAGATCCTCTAGGAGCGTATGGTAAAAGGTTGAGTCGTCTGTGAGTACGTTAAATCACCTTGTACGTGTGTCAATTCTAGTGGATTTTACCGTGTTATCGGTCCCGTGGTTTTTTACTCCGGTTTGGAGTTTTTCCACGTAAAAATCTTGCGTGTTCATTTTTATTTCCGCATTGGGTTTTATTGCGCAATGATTTTTTGAGTGTTTATTGTTTACACCTATTCACCCCCCTCTAGGTGTTTTTTCCCCTATTTAGATCTATATTTCATATAGCCCAACAATATCTATGCGGAGCTATTAATTGTTACACATGTGGAACCACTATTGGTCACCTTTTCCTTTGTTTCCTTGAGAACACTTGCATGCTTGTATGGACATCTAGATAGGCCATCTTTTATCGCTACACTTTCATGCTGGAACTTGACTTAGGAGAAACCTTGTTTGTTTCTTTTCTCCTTTCGTTAGTCAGGTGGTATTTGTTGCTCGGGTTTGAGCAGGGGTTGGGATAGTGTAGCTGGGGCCTAGATTATGGATTATGGGTTTTGGCGGCGACCGCGGATATTGGGCGGTTGACCGGATGTCGATTATAGGACATCGGTGATAGGGCATGATTATGGACTAGAGGGTTTTGCGGCAACCGCGGATAGTAGGCGGTTGACCGGATGTCGGATGTGGGACATGATTGTGATTGTCGGTTATTCCGGCGACCGCGGATATTGGGCGGTTGACCGGAGGTCGGTGGTGAGACTTGGTTGTGGATTGTGAGGTACTGCGGCGATCGCGGATTTTGGGCGATTGACCGGATGATCACTTATGCATCAGATTGGGGATCAGTTTTCTTTTAGTGGAGGGTTGTGTTCCACTGGGGCTTTATAGTTGTGATCCAGTCCTGCTTTTACTTATCACACCGGCGCGGTTATTGCCCGGTGATGCTTTACTCGTGTGGGTCGCTCCCCTCGAGTTCCCCTCCGGAGGCCGGGGCCAGACAGTTATGGACAGTTTTGCTATCACATCGGCGCGGCTTATTTGCCCGATGATGAGGGCGGCAGCAGGAATTTTGCTATCACATCGGCGCGGCTGACTTGCCCGATGATGAGGGCGGTACAGATTGGGTTCATCTGGGATGGTTGGTTATTGTTGCATACGGTTATTCCAGTCTGGACTGTATTTTAGAGGCATAGTAGTGGTAGATTTTCCTTTTTCAGCAGTTTCATTTCTTACCACTCTTCTTTCCTTTTTGCCTCTGGTAGACCTAGTGGGGGTGTCAGAGTTTGAGGTTTTACCCACTAGGGGAAGCTACTGGTTTACTAGTAGTTCTCACCCCCATTCTTCTTTCCTCCTTTTCTTCTTCCTTATTTTGCAGTGTCTTCTGCGGGTGCTGCTGGGCTTTCAGCGGCGGGTCGAGGAGAGAGGACGGCTGAGTAGATAGATCTCGAGGCAGGATGAGCGAGTTAGCTGGACTGTTGGTGTACCAGGTTTCCTCAGACGGTTGTACTTTTACATTTGGGACTGGCTTTTGCCAGCAGGTTGTATTTATTTTGGTGAGCTGGGAGAGACTGATGTATCATTTATACAGATGTATTGTATTTTATTTCCAGCTTCAGTCTGAGATGTATTAGATTTTAGTTCAGCTCTGTTTTTTATTGCTCTTTTATTACTGTCTCTTATATCTGAGCAGGTTTGGCGCTTCGTGTACGCGGGAAATACCGTGTGCACGGCGGATCTGTAGACGGACCCAGGTTCTGGTTTACACCCGGGGCGTGACAGGATGATATGAGAGTAGAGGAATTAGTAGGTTCTTTACAAACGTATGAGATGACTTTTAGTACTAATCAAGTTTCTTCCAAGTCTTCTTCTAAGCTTACAGGTATTGCATTCAAATCAACAAAGGAAGAAGATGGCGAATCAAGTTCCGACGATGAAATCTCTTTTGCCGATTTTGAAGAACAATTGGCGCGGATCATAAAGAAATTTCGTCAGAAGTATTGGAAGAATCGAACCGATGGATCTTCATCCTCGAAACCATCTAAAGGATCATCGGGTTCTAAATCCTCTAAACTCAAAGGCTTTGCAAAACCTTCTAAAGAAAAAGAAAATGATGAATTCGAAGGGGAAATCCAATGTTATAGATGCAAAGGCTACGGCCATATTTCAACGGATTGTCCTTCTAAGAAATCATATAAAAAGAAGGCTTTGCAAGTAAAAACTTGGGACGATTCGACTTTCGATGAATCGACCTCAAGTAAAGAGGAAAAGGAAAAAGTTGTTGCTTTTCATGCTTCTCAAATTCCCTCTTCTAATTTGTGTGTGTCATCTTTAATCACTGACTCTATTCCTTTGATTTTGCATGAAACATCAACATCCGATGGAGAGTCATCAATTGAGGGGGAGTCGGACGAAGAAGAACTCATTGAGGCATACCAACAACTTCTTGTGGAATCTAAGAAGATGGCCAAGCATATCAAGAAGTTGAGGAAGCAACGACTTGAGATTCAAGACGAGAATCATGCTTTAAACATCAAACTTCATGATCTCGAGGAGGAACGAGAACTTTTATTGGATAATAATAAAATCCTCCAAGAAAAGCTAAACCAATCCGAGACAATCGCTAAATCACAAATGGACAAGATTGGTTTTCTAGAAAAGCAGTTTGAGGAGATTCATGTCACCAATCAAGCTTTGACCAAGCAAGTTCATCAACTCAAATCCAACATACAAAAGCTTTCAACCGGTTCCAAGAAACTTGACCGTATGTCCGGATGAGGTCAAACACGCAAAGCTGGTTTGGGATTCAAAAAGAATCAAATTGTGAAGGCTTCAAGTCCCACAACTAAATTGAAAGGAAGAACTTGTTACCAATATGGACTTGAGGGACACTTGATGAAGATGTGCCCGAAAATGAGAAAGAAGAATTCTTCGGCAACTTCATCTATGGAGCGGACTCAACGGAATCAAAAGCAACATCAATTCAATGGAGTTCCCTCAATCCATCAAAGGTCCGACCCACAACGTCAATCATTCAAGTGGATCACTGCAACGCGAAGACCTAAGGTGGATCAACAGTCAAAGCGGACAACCCACGGCCACAATGAATCAAGACAACCCAAAATCCGACGATTTTGGATTCGGAAAGGTGATATCTTTCCTTGTCTTAAGTTCTAAATAGCTTTTGACTGTATGTAATGCTTTGATTGGTTTTCCCTTCATATTTTTCTTGATCTTTGCATTACATGATTTCAATGCGTTTCATTTTTATGTTTTGTTTTCAAACAAAAGGTTTTTAACGAACGAGTGCATTGAATTTGAAAAGGATTTACTTTCATTCACTCCAATTTAATTTCACATTAATTATCAACTTTACTCCATAATCATAATCTTCGAAGATATTCCATTATAGGAGTTTTTGATAGTTATGTTCATCAAATTTTAGTAATCTTGTGTGATCTTAAGATGCTTAACCTATCTCGGTTGTGTGAGTTCATTGTGATAAACATGAGACAACCGATAGACTAAAATTTGGGATTTAATTCTTTCACATAAGAGATTGCATTTTTCTCAAGGGTAAATAAATGAATTACAAAATATGTGGAAAGAGTTACATCCGAAAGGAGTGTGAAAACTACCACCACATGTTGGAAAGAGCTGCCACCCCGGTCGTCCGGTTTGTGTGTGAAGCTACCACATGTTTTGGATGCTGGAAAAATATTTATGAAATTTTTAGTTGAAGCATTCGGAGATTCATATTCAAAGTTCTTATATTTTGAACATTCTTCTGGTTGGTATAAGGTGGGATAGTTAAAAGATGCTCAAAGAGCCACCATTAGGTATTTTAGTGCTTATCTCAAATTTGAAAGAGAAGAAATCAAATTGATGTCATTTGAAAATCTCTGTAAGTCATCTTTGTAAATCCGTTATATCTTGATAGAGTTTGGATCTCTAGATTACTTTTGATGACTAGTGTTTGATTTATATAATATGAAAAACGGTTTATAATGTTTTATCTTTGTTTTTCATGATTTCGGAGTGAATCTTTTTAATTTTTGTAAAATTAATTAGATTGAATGACATCTATGTGATCTCGTAATATTTCAAAGCACTTAAATTGTTTTCTTGATGGAATACAAATCGGTATTTGAAATATTTCAAATTTTGGATTTGTTTCAAGAAATTTTTGGATTTTGACTCTGGAGTACCGGTACTTATCTTTTAGTACCAGAACCGAGCTTCCGGATCAGAAAATGCAATCCAGATCCCGAACTGAAATTTTTCAGGTTTCACTTGAGTACCGGTACTCATAATTTGGTACCGGAACTAATTAATCAGATCCGGATCAACTCTATTCATTCCGGAACCCGAACGAGTGGTTTTTAGAATTTATACTGAGTACCGGTACGCGACTTCTAGTACCGGTACGCGATCTGGGTTTTCTTATATACCGGAACTGAAGTGTTTTCTTTCACTTTTCTCATTACAATACACTCCCTCTCTCTCTCTCTAAAGGTTTTCTAAGGTGTTTTGCTTCAAGTTCAAGGGATTTCTTGCTTTGATTTGTAAGATCTTTCATCAATCTTGCTTCTTTTGTTTCAAAACCCTAGTTTTTAGGTTTTGATGATTTGTTTTAGGGATTTTTGAGTTGATCTTTACTTCTAATGAAATCTCTTGCATGAATCACCCTATTTCATGTTTAGAACATAAATGTTTGCTTTCTATGTAATTAGATTCATATTTCCATGCTTATTATGCTTGAATCTATCATTTACACATGTTCTTGACACCAAGAAAGTTGAAAATTAGGGCTTTCAATGTAAATTGATTTTAAATGTTGAATCATCAAATGTCACATGTTTAGAATGTTTTTTAAACATATTTAAGCCATCATATTCAATCAAATCATAGTGCATTGTGTTCTTTGCAGGGAAATGGCATTCTCTTGGCTTATTGCACTTGTGATTTTGATGGCCACTGGAAGTGGACGTGGTCGTGGTCATGGAAATAAAAAGATTACAAAGCGATCACGTGATGAGGGATCGTGTAATTTACCAGATTTTGGTATATAAGTAAATGTAAATAAAAATGGTATGAGATACTATTTTTATGAAAGTTAGAGTAGTAAAGGATGATCTCGAAGCGAATTGGGCCCAAATCGGGATAATTGGAGGGATCTAGAATTTTATTTGAGAAAGGGAGGACCAAATTTTTAGCGGGAAATTCACAGTGTCGAAAAATTCTGAGAAAATTACGGGAGCTCCGTAAATATGTTTTAAGGCCACAGTAAAAGTTCCGCGTTGATCGGATACCCTGATAGTGAGAACGGGGTCCGCTAGCGATTCTGGATACAGCGAGACTTTTGGTGACCCAGGAATGACCTAAACTGAAAATTTAAAATATTCCGTGATAAATTAAGTTGAGATGGGCCTGCCTGTCAAATTTGGGCGGAATCGGAAAGAAAACGGACAAAAACAGACGAAAACGGTCGAAAAATAGGCAAGAACGGACAAAACGGGCAAAGTAAGAAAATTTGCCGTACAATCGGGCGACCGATTTGCATTGTAGCGGCATACGGTTTAGCGTTTACAGTAGCGAGGCGGACACGCATTTCAAAACTGGCACGCATTTCGAGGTGCGTGCGCGAATCTCGAGACGATGCGGATCTCGAGGCGTTGGCGCGCGGCGCGAGACGCGAGGCGTGCAGCGCGCGCGCGGCAGGTGGGGCGCCACGTGGCAGCGCCCCACTGGCTGCTGCGGATCGCAGCATGCCCGCGTGGGGGCGCGCGCCCGCGCTGGCGCGTGATTGCGCGGGTCAGCGCGTGGGGACGCGCGCCCGTGTGGCGCGCGGTGTGGCGCGCCCGTGTGGCGCACGGGATACCGCGTCCGCGTGGCGCGCGGGGACACGCGCCCGTGTGGCGCAGGGCGCGCACGCCTGTGATGGTGCGCGCCATCGGGGTGGGGTGGACCGCCATGTGGCGGGCCCCCATTAGGGGGCTCCGTGTGGTTGGTCCAATGGAACATCCCCCCCCATCTTCTTCCTCTTCTTTTCTTCCTTCTCCAACCACGCACCCATCTTCTCCTTTTTCCCTTTTCTTCTCCAACCGAGCACCAAAGAGAGAGAGAGGGAGGGGATTTCGTGGGGTGCAGCGGCGCGCTGTGGACCCCGTGGAGCGCGCAAGGTGTTCCAAGGAGCCGATTGACTGCGTGTACACGCGTTGGGCGGCGCGACGCTGTCGAGGTAGGTCCCGCGTGTTGTTTTTACGGTGTTTTGGCACAGTTTGAGTTTCCTTTTTGGATTTGGATTTGACCCCATGCCGTTGTGCGTGTTAGGGACAGAGTTTTACTGTACCGTTTGCTGCGCGAACTGTCGCGGGCATTTTGGGCGCGCACCGTTTTGCGTGCCAGCTTGTGGAAGACATGCATCGTTTTGCGTGCAGACTCGACGAATATGCGTTGTTTTGGGCGCAAACTCAAAAAATGTGCATCGTTTTGCGTGCAATAGTGAAAAAGGAACGTGCACCATTTTGCGTGCCAATCCAAGGTACGTGCTCCGTTTTGCGTGCAGGTTGAGTTATTATGCACCGTTTTGCGTGCAGTCTCTAATGTTATGCACCGTTTTGCGTGTAGGGCTAGAAGAACGCGCACCGTTTTGCGTGCAACCTTAAGAAAAAGTATGCACTATTTTGCGTGCAAACCCGAGGTACGTGCACCATTTTACGTGCAGGTTGAATTAACGCGCACCGTTTTGCATGTGGGTTTTAATAACGTGCACCGTTTTGCGTGCAGGTTTGGAGGACGTGCACCGTTTTGCATGCGGACTCGAGGGATGTGCACCGTTTTGCGTGCAAGCTCGAGGATACAAGTGGAATTGCGCGAAGACCGATTGCAAGTGTCTGCAAGAAATTGGGGACACCACAAGGTGGGGGATTCTGCCGAAATTGGGTGACCTCTCCCCTTGCTCCTTTGCTTTTCGATCTAGAAGCATGATAGTAGCCTGTTAGAGGCGTTAGGGAATCATGATAATAATGGCATGCTTAGAAGATAAGTTTTATTTTATGATGGATATGGAAATAATTGCATGCGTAGAAGTAAACAATTAATTATTATTGTGATCATGTTAGGGTGTAACCCTAGGAACCATGTGAAAGCCTAAGGGAAAAGATATGCATGGTGGTAGTAAGACTTAGGAGAAAACCTAGATTTAGGTTTAACGAGTGGCATGATGACCTAGGAGATACACCTAGATGGACGAGTGGCACTATCTTAGGAAATAACCTAAGGTTGAGAATAGAGTATTAAACATAGAGTCAGGGACTCTAGGATGAGCATGATATGGAACTTAGGTGAAGGAACCTAAGGTAAACTAGCGGAGTTAAACATGGAACAGGAAAATAGAGTTAGCATAACTCTAGGATTTAGTGAGGAATTAGGAAAAATGGGATTTGATCCCAAAGTTAAAGAATTAAACAAAAAGTACCCCTAGAAAGTTATAGGACGTCTGAATAAATGGGCAAGTTAGTTTAACTTCAATCTGAATTAAATAAGCAAAGGAATTTCCAACTGGTTCAGCCCTCAAATGTCGATCACTGGACTGTGGTCAATATCTCGGCTCGCTGTGATATAAGGTCTCTTGTCCTAGATCAGATCAAGTGTGGAGACATGAAAGGAAAAATGGGAAATAGATCTAGTGTGGAGACATGAAAGGAAAAATAGGAAATAGATCAAGTGTGGAGACATGAAAGGAAAAATGGGAAATAGATAAAGTGTGGAGACATGAAAGGAAAAATGAGAAATAGAGTTAATAAACCCTAAGTAGATAAAATTGAAAGTGACTAATGTCCTTGCGACATAGTGTAACTTTGAGGGTAATTGAAACAGCGAGTTGTGAATTGAGGACAAGTAAAGAAAAGTTTAAAAAGGGGCTAGGGAACTTTAGAGATTTGCAGAGTGGCAAATGAGGTATAATGTAAATGAACAAGAAGTTCAAACCTAAATTGGTGTTAGTGACACCCAAATTATTCTAGAGTAAAGAACTTAGGATGAAAGAGATAAAGCATAAGAGAAAGCTAAAAGTGGTCAATAAGTAAGACAAGCAAATTGCTCAAGAAAGAGCTAAAAGTGGTCAATAAGCAAGACAAGCAAATTGCTCAAGAAATAGCTAAAAGTGGTCAATAAGCAAGACAAGCAAATTGCTCAAGATAGAGCTAAAAGTGGTTAATAAGCAAGACAAGCAAATTGCTCAAGATAGAGCTAAAAGTGGTTAATAAGCAAGACAAGCAAATTGCTCAAGATAGAGTTAAAAGTGGTTAATAAGCAAGACAAGCAAATTGCTTAAGACAAAGAGAACAGAAAGAGAACAAAAAGAGAATATAAATGACGCCTTCGAATTTGAGACTCGTCAAGTGGAGTAGGACTCCCTGGGCAGTGACCCGTCGGACGAGGTACTTTCGAAAGGCTAAAAGTGAAAGTAAAGAGTTAAATGCTTAAAGGAAAGAGAAAAAGATTGCCAGTGGCAATAGGAGCTATAAGCTCGAATAAAAAAGAAAAGTGTTTAAAAGCAAAGAGGCTAAGCACTAAAGTAAAAAGAAAAAAAAAAAAAAAAAAAAAAAAAAAAAAAAAAAAAGAGAAAGAAAAGAAAAGAAAGGAAACCTAAAGATAAAACGGGCGTACCTACGGGGGTGAAACGCGGCCCATGTTGGAGTTGTAGGCAGTGTCCCTCTCCCGGGCAGTGACCCGTTCGGGACGTTTCTCCCGTAGGACGGGGTAACACTTGCGGGTGTTATCGACAACCTTAGAAATCTTATCTTGTGGTAGCATGACTACCAGGCTGGGGCCCGTTGGATAAGAATTTCTGAGGGATTAACTTGAACTAAAGCACCAGAATCTAAAGAATAAAGAAATAGAGTGGCCAAGGTGGCCAGGTTAGTTTTAACCCTGTACATAGCGGCATAGTTGCCGAGTTGGTGCATAGCAGCCTGGTATGGCTAGACAAAGTAGTGATGGATTGGTGAGTATACACAGATAGTGTAGTGGCCAGTATGTGCATAGCAGCATTATGATATTGAGGATTTTAGTTTCCTAGTATACTATTATTATTGCTTCCATTGGACCAAGTGGTGTAGGACACTTTTTCTCGGTGGTTGAACCCACTGGGAACTTTAAGTAGTTCTCACTATCACGCCCCCGGGGGTTTTTGAGTCTATCAAAGCGGGAAATTGCGTGTATTATTTTTTTTTTCTTAACAAGGTAACTTAAACCTCATCCCCGGTGCGTGCCAGACCGCCACATACACAAATTCTCTCTGCCCACGGACAGAGTCTCCTTGTATATGCACGACGTCTCATTTACAACATCATACATCAACCATCATCCATACAATAGACATACATCGTCGAACAGAGTACAGTAATTTAACTAATGTGTTAAAAGACCGGTGTCCACTCGACACCTTGTCATTAAAACGGCATCAACGTTTGGAAAGGATAAAACCAGCGGTTGCAAAACCCGTGCCCACACGCACTTCATTTTGAGAAAACATTTTCGAAATCATTTGGTTTATCATGAAAACGTGCCGCGTATGAAAACATCACTGAAAGTATCAAAGTATAAAAGTACACCTCATCCACAGCGCTAACTCATACATGTCCATGACTAATATGATCCACAAGCAAATTGACTATCTAAAGTGTAAGGAAAACGAGATAAAAACCCAAGTATCCTGACTACGGTCCTCGCGACGCAGTCTCACCGCCCTCCCGGCTAACGCACCTCGTAACACCTGTCACGGAGTGGGTAAAGTCAGTGACAAACAAAGTAGATGTCTAAGTATCAAAAGAGAATAAGGAGCAAACCGATTACACCGGAACCTTTCGCTAAAACCCTGTACATAATTAAGTTGGGCACCAACCCCAGATTTATCAATTAGGTTGGGCACCAACCCCAGAGTACCTGTCGGAGAGACTAAAGTCTCCCCTCGTGCGCAAACACCTTTTTGATGCTTTTAACCTCTTCACGGTGCTGGTGTGCTATTTGCAGCAGGCGCGAAGAGGTCCTCACGGCTCCCACCCCTTTGTGAGGTACACGGGTCAAAAAGACCACTTCTCCGAAAAAGTACACCGATGCGGAGGCCAATCCGCCTGTGTACGTGCAGCATCCGAAACGGATTTGCCGAGATCGGCGTGTAGTGAGCACCGCGACCGCAGCCGCTTCAATTGTTAGATAAAATACAATTATGCGAATGTAATATCATAGATTTTGTAACACTTAATACCTCCTGCTAATAAAGTTTCCGTTTAATGTAATTAACGTAACGGGTTTACTTAATTCGTTAATTCGGAGGTGCGGGTATTTTTCTGCGATAGAGCTCGAAAAGCGGTGAATGGCAGTGCGATCGGATCCGAATTCCGACTTACGGAGCTCCCGGAAAGGGGTAGAAAGTGATCGCAATGGCCAGGGGTGCATCGAAATCCGCATAAGTGATTTGGCACGCTTTCCGAGGAAAAAGGAGGGAATTATCTTTAAAGAATTATCTCGAAGAATATTAATTGAGGAATTAATTAATTAAGGAATTAATTAATTGAGGATAAAGGTGGATTTATCTTGTAGGATTAATTAATTAAAAAATTAATTAATCGGTGATAGAATTAATTATTCGGTGACAGATTTTTAAAATAAAGGTGGATTTATCTTGTAGGATTAATTAATTAAAGAATTAATTAATCGGTGATAGAATTTGTTATTCGGTTACGGATATTAAAAGGTGGGTCATCCCGTAGGATTAATTAATTAAAGAATTAGTTATTCGGTTACGGATATTAAAAGGTGGATTATCCCGTAGGATTAATTAATTAAAGAATTAATTAATGGGTGACAGAAATTAAAAGGCGGATTTAATTGTACGTACAAAAAGGAAAATCCCACTTTTTCGCAAACTCTTTGTGCGGCCATTAACTTGAAAGGATAAATCCACGAGTTTTAAAATCGGTGCCCACACGGTACTTGGTTTGAAAACATCTTTGAAACCGGTTTGTATTTGAAAACAAGCCACAAATACACATCTTATCACTTGTGTAATCTGTCACGCCTCGGAGGTTCCAAAGAAGCGAAAAACGTACCCATTTTTTTTTCTTAAATAATTACATGAACCTTGCCTCCGGCGCGTATCAGACCCGCCGCATATACAAATTCACTCCCCAAACGGGCGGAGTCTCCTTTGTATATGCACGGCGTCACAATCAATTCCAATGCTTTAACCATTCCAATCATGACATGCAACGAGGAGAGGATATAGTACATCAAACCATCACCGCTATCTTATATAGTCTATAACATAAACCCATGGGTTTTGAAAATCGGTGCCCACACGACACCCAGTTTTCTAAATCGTTTTCGCAAACTCTTTGTGCGGCCATTAACTTGAAAGGATAAATCCACGGGTTTTAAAATCGGTGCCCACACGGTACTTGGTTTGAAAACATCTTTGAAACCGGTTTGTATTTGAAAACAAGCCACAAATACACATCTTATCATTCACCAGTTAATTATAAGAAAGTCCTCCTCCCAACATCCATCAGAAACCACAGTATATGAAACACAGTTGAACTAAACATAGTTATGCCATAACCAAAAATAACTAAAATAAAGTATCGTTTTACTAGCCCTCTTGGCTAGTATCCTCTAACTGATGCCTCACCGTCGTCCCGAATTCCACCCCTACTCGAACCTGTCACAGTGTGGGTTGTCAGCGACTGATAAAGTAGAAAACAAGCAAGTAAACGCGATAAAAGAATGAACACACCGAACCACCGGAGCATTTACTTTTCCCCTCCCCCTCATGTATCGCCAAATCCCTGTTGAGAGTCCCGCTGGGCACCTACCCCAGCTTCCAGAATATTTTGGGCACCAACCCCAATACCGTACTCATCTTCTTGGTGCCTCCAACCCCTCGACTGCCCAAGTAGCAGCCGCCTCCCCTTGAGGGGTCCCCACTAACCTCCCCTTGTGGGGTACACGGGTAAATGCCTTGCCATCTTTCCGGAAAAATACACCCTCTGCAGTGGCCAAACTGCCGGTGTGCGTGTAAGCAATATGAGTGTTTTAATACCTTGCGACCTCAGCCGCTATAACCAGAGTAGTATAACGCACCTGCGACCGCAGCCGCTATAACCAGAAAAGTATACCGCACCTGCGACCGCAGCCGCTCGATTGAAATAGTAAAAGGGATTCACATGCTAGGGGGTTAGTCAAATTATAACCATAGCTACTTTATCAAAACGAGTATTCGGAAACGACACCTCACCGGTAATAACCAACACCTACCCACCTGAAAGAAGATAAACGACCGCGCCCATGTCCCTCCTCGGCGAATCCGGACTTCACGCGGCCTAATCAAATAACCGAAAACACCTTTTAATATTTTTACCCTAAATAGGCAAAACAGTGGTCCCGACCACTGTAACAATAAACCGACGAAAAACCAAAATCACTGTGCCAAGCGGACCGTGTCGTCCAATAAAAATCCGTCGAACCAAAAACTATCCCGAAAAGCTACATCGCTGTTAAAAATATCGTCGTGGTCAAAAACACTCAAAAACGGGACGAAACGGGCCGAAAACGGAGCTACCGGAGCCTTCCGTTGGGGACTGGTGTACGGAGCAGCGCGTGGACCGGGTCTGCGCGTCGGCGGTTGGGCGGCGTGCGCCGGGTGCACACAGGAAACGTGCACCCTGCAGAACGGGCCGGGCCGGTGAACAGGGGAGGCGCGCGCCGGGTCTTTCCATTCCAGGCGCGGAGATGTGCGCCGGGTGCACGCTGGGGTCGTGCACCGCGCTCTAGCGGGCCGGGCCGGCGCACGGAAACGTGCGCCGGGTCTGCGCATCCGCGCTGCTCGGGGCGTGCGCCGGGTGCACGCCCGGGCCCGTGGACCGCGGCTGAGGGGAGGCCATACGGGGATGAACAGTAACTCCCCGTTCGCGGTTTTCTTCTCCGTTTTCGCTCCCGTGCGACTCCGGCGACGACCCCGCGAACATGATAACGACGGCGACGGCCTCCCGTTTAACAACGGCGGCGGCGGCCTCCCGTTACTCCCCCCACGCTCCGACGAAACACCCAAACAATTCCGCGGTAAATTTAACAATCAAACCATTGATCGAAATATCGATCGGAAACTCGATCAAAAGACCGATTAAAACCATCGATTAAACCCGGTCAAGAATACGGACAAATCACCGATCAAAACAATCAAAAACCCGCGATCAATTCACCGATTAAACCGATCTCTAAAGAACACGAAAAAACCCTCGATTAAACCGACGAAGGAGAGAGATAACGATTCCTAACCTTTTTCCGATGGAGGAGGCAATGCGATCCCGATCTCCGTTCTTTGCGGGGGTGAGAATCCGGATCCGCCCTCCGATGGCGGTGATGTCTCGTTCTCCGGTCTCCGGCATGTCGATCGGGGCGATCAGGTTCCTCCGCTTCTTCTTTCTCTATTTCTTTTCCCCCGGTTAGGGTTTCCTTTTCCTTTCTCTTTTCTCCTTTTCTCTCCGGTTAGGGTTTCTATTTTTTTGCGAAAAAGTGGGATTTTCCTTTTTGTACATACAATTAAATCCGCCTTTTAATTTCTGTCACCCATTAATTAATTCTTTAATTAATTAATCCTACGGGATAATCCACCTTTTAATATCCGTAACCGAATAACTAATTCTTTAATTAATTAATCCTACGGGATGACCCACCTTTTAATATCCGTAACCGAATAACAAATTCTATCACCGATTAATTAATTCTTTAATTAATTAATCCTACAAGATAAATCCACCTTTATTTTAAAAATCTATCACCGAATAATTAATTCTATCACCGATTAATTAATTTTTTAATTAATTAATCCTACAAGATAAATCCACCTTTATCCTCAATTAATTAATTCCTCAATTAATATTCTTCGAGATAATTCTTTAAAGATAATTCCCTCCTTTTTCCTCGGAAAGCGTGCCAAATCACTTATGCGGATTTCGATGCACCCCTGGCCATTGCGATCACTTTCTGTTGGGTTATATGTAATACGGATCTAAATAGGGGAAAAAACACCTAGAGGGGGGTGAATAGGTGTAAACGTATAAACACTCAAAAAATCGTTGCGATAAAACCCAATGCGGAAATAAAAATAATACGCAAGATTTTTACGTGGAAAACTCCATCACCGGAGTAATAAACCACGGGACCGATAACACGGCAGAAATCCACTAGAATTAAAACACGTACAAGGTGATTTACCGTACACACTTACGACTCAACCTTTTCCATACGCTCCTAGAGGATCTTCTCCGCTCACTCCGCGACGCTTCTCGAATCCACGATCTGCGCCCAACGCCAAATCCACGGCGTCCAACGTCGAATCCACGACGTCCGACCGAATCCACGGTCTTCACCCAATAGCACCCTTCGAATCCACGAACGTGCCTCGCTCCGAATCCACGAGAGCGGTTGAACCTTGATTCCACAAGGACACGCGAATCCACGCGCCGATTTTTCGGGTAAATCGTTGTTTTGGGTGGTGATGATCCGCCGAATACTTAGATCAAAGATAGATCGGAAATACCATCTAAGTATTCATTAGTTTGATTCAACTCAAGATGTGAGTATGAAAACCTAGAATCAAACTAATCAATATAGATGAAGAAACATAGAGTATTCTCTAATGATTTCCTTTCTTCTCTATGTGTGGATCTATAGCCGTATAAAATGGTATATGAAAATGACGGCTATGTGGATTCCAGTGGATTAACCCTAGAAAAAGAGTCATAGGGTCTATTTATAGGTTAGAAACCCTAGGAAGGAGATAAGAATCAAAAACCTAACATTTCTGGAAATTTTACGGACGGCGATCCGGATCGGACTAGCTGTGATCCGGATCGTCGTAACGAGTCAGCCAGTTCCAGAAAAACGAAGGTTCGGGATCCGGATCGAAGTGCACGATCCGGATCGTTCATACAGTTTACCAAACATCAACGTTCGGGATCCGGATTGCGAAGCATGATCCGGATCGTTCAAGGAAAATGGTAAACTCACTGTTCGGGATCCGGATCATGAGACTACGATCCGGATTGAACTGGTGTATGAACGAACCACCTTCGGGATCCGGATCGAACAACCTGATCCGGATCCTGAACATGTCCCAAGTCCAGTTTTTGATTTTTATACAATGAAAGATTCTTCCAAGTGTTTCTACACTACAAAAAGTATTCGGATCACACAAAATCTTTAGTTAAACATACCTGATCCTTTTGAATTCTTCTTTTTTGAGATTGAGTTAAATGATCCAACTTTCTTCACCTTCAATCTTCAAGACTTGAGACTTTCACGAAACTACGCCAACTCAAATTCCGTAACAATCTCCCCCTTTGGCGGTTTCGTGACAAAACATAGATCCACTAAAGAAAATTCAAAAAGATATTTTTGTTGCTATCACCATACAACAAAAATTTACAATGGAGATCCAAAAATTTAAAAACATGAGATAAACTCCTAAAACAAACTCTAGACTTAGACATCTGTACTCTCTGCACAAAGAAATCATTCTTGACAAAAAGAGATCGTTAGATACCTCAAGAATATTTAGCATACAAAACCTAGTACAGAGATAGAGTTTATCTAATCATCATGACATTTGAGAATTCAGATATGTAAGAGAATCATAGTCAAAAACCAACATATCTTCTATGCAACTAAAAACCAAATGTCACAATGTTAGTCCAACATCAACTTGTTAGTTATAATACATGCCCAAATAGTTAGTCGAATAGTTAGTCGAGACATGCAAACAATCACAAGATGAAAACCAAAAGTTGAAGTTGAGATCATACTTACCTTGATGTATATAAAATCTTCATCATCAAGATTTTCACAATCATTGTTCAAGTTCCCTTACCTTGATGTTCATTCACATCATCATTGTACCTTGATATTTCATCATTCAATTTCATCATTCATTGTTCAAAGTTCTCTCTAACTCTCTCCCCATTTTTGTCACAAAACAAAGCCAAAATGTAGTTAAGACTACGAAATGTTAGGAGAGTGAAAAGTTCCAATAAAACGTAAAACCTGAGAACTAAGCTAAAGTAAGTATAAAACTAAATCCTAAAATCAAAATCCTGCACAAAAAGGAAAGGAAAAAATGAGTCAAAAGTAATCAGTTGTCAGAATCTGAGTCTTCAGAGCTTGTGCAACCCATCTTAGAGAGTATCTTTCGCATCCGCTTGTTCATTGACTTGATCTTCTTCGTTATGGTAATGTGAGCTGCCGTGGTAATCTCAAGCTCATTGGTAATTCTTTGTTGTTCCTTTAAAATTTGTTCTTGCTTAACAGATAGTCGCTGTTGTTCCTTGATAATCGATGTTATTGATGCTTCATCATCTGTGCCGGGTACTTGTCGAGATGGTGATGCGGTAGTGCTTGTACTGTGCTTCGTTCCAGATGCAGGAACTGGAGTGACATGCGGCAACTTATGGAGGGATTTGACAATGGTAGACTCATCTATCATGCTCAGACATTGATGATAAGTTGTTGAAGTAAAGTCAAACTGAAATTTCTTTAAAATCCTCATTATAATCAAGGGAAATGGAATTCTCTCAGTGGGATGAGGATGCTCAACATATCGCGCCATCCTATTCCAGATAATGTACGGAATGTTGATATTCAATGCCGTTGCCTCTGATGGATGTCCTATGAGATACAAAAACAACAACCGGTCCCATCTCACAACCTTTGTCTGCATATTTGGAAGTATATTGTAACATGTGATGAAGTTTAAGAAGCGATATTCAAGACGAAGTTCTTTAGACCGAACAGATTTTTCGGTTGATTGTGTTCCCTCGAGACAAATTCCCTCTATAACTTTTCGCCATAATGTGTTTGTCAAATTTACCCCCTTCAAGTAGTGAACTCCTTTCTTGCTGGCTTCCATTCCCAAAACCTCGCCAATCAATTCTGGAGTAATCTTAAACCTTGTGCCTTGGATATTCGTGTAGAACTCCATAGGACCGTTCTCAGACTCTCGAAGATGCCGTGCATTAGTATAGAAGGTCCTCACATGATGCAAACAGTAGCCAAGAGTTTCTGGGAAACGACATACTTGAATAAGGTTGGCTTGTTCAATCAGAAGACCAAAACCAGGGGAGTGACCTTGCAGAGCCTCAATGTTAACATGCCTTTCACCAATGCATTCACGATGTGCAAAGGCTCGAAGACGATCAGTGTTAACGAATACTTCTTCCAAGCGATGTGGGGAGTCAGGAGCTATCGGCGTGTCAACATTAATGTCCTGTCGTAGCCCACGGCGTTTAGTTATTCTCTTTCTTTTCATGGAGATGGTTGGTGCTGCCACTGATGCTTTTCCTGGTTCCTTATTTGCCTTTTCTTTTGATTTAACAGACGCCTTTCTCCTTGAATTATCAGACTGTTCTTGTTCATACATTGAGTCATCATCATCCGTCAATGCCGCCCAGTCAATCTCATGACAATCTACCTCTGTGTCACTGACCTCGATAAATTCACCTTTTTGTTGGAGGTTCTTGGCTCTCTTCAGTTTATTTGTTGGGCGAGTGTGTACCATTGAGACCAGGAGAAGGATTAACCAAGAGAGTGCCATTTATCAAAGTGCTTGAGTTAAGAAGGTGTCCTGTGAAAACCAACTCAAGAACACAAAAATTCTTAGTTTTCAAAAATTGAAAAAATTGTATCCAAAGAATCATTATCATGCAGAGAGACTAAGAATCAAATTAGTTTTGCAAAAGGACTTTTAAAAATAGATCAATTGCATGATTTTTGAAAATCCTTATTATATGCCCTAAAACCGAAATTTTAGAAATCGAAGCCTAAAAATCCGTTAATCAGGAGAATACCTAGCATATAATCAAAACTAATCTACCCAGAGTTCTTATTTCAAAAGAAATTTGATCAAAAACCATCCACAAACAAAATTGATCCAAGAAATTCATCACGTTTGAGGAGGAAAAGAGAAAAACGGTGAAAAACCGAGATTTTGATCAATAAAACTTACTTGGAGTTGAAGAACTTGAGTTTGAAAGCTTCCAGGAAGGATGAAATCTAGAGAGAGAGGCTCTGGAAACTTTGGAACAAAAGATTGGAGTAAAGAAATCAAAAACCCCTTTCGTTCCTTATAAAACCTAGCCGCGATCCGGATCAGTTCATAACTGCGATCCGGATCGGCTACCCGCAGTGAGAAACTGCGTTCGGGATCCGGATCGGCAGATACAATCCGGATCGTCAGCCCGCAGAAGAATTCCTGCGTTCGGGATCCGGATCATCTAGCCCGATCCGGATCAGCCCCAACTTTTTCTTTAGAAAATTTCAGAGAAATTCAAGAAAAACCAGAAAAAGATTGTAAGCACAAATGTGTATCAACTTTAAACAAAAATCATCGTTTCATACAACAAGAATTAGATTATGCCAAATCTATCAATAATATCCAAAAATGAAACGAAAATTTACAAGAATTAAATCCCTTAAAGTTGAACACCTTCAATCACATCTAACTTGATCTTATGAGTAATGCCTTTATCAAATCATCAATTCAGTAAAGAAAATGAAATACAAAGATCAATAGATGTTTGAAATCCCAAATATAGTAGATAATATATCTAGACAATCTGTTGAAGAGAGTGGCTCTTTGAGCATCTTTCATTAAAAACCCACCTTATACCAACCTTGAAATTTGACAGAGTCAAGTATTTCAACATGCATTTTACTTAATCAAAAATTTGAAAAACCATGCTTGGTATACATGTGGTAGCTGCACACAATACTCGGACGACCGAGGTGGTAGCTCTTTCCTCCATGTGGTGGTAGTTTTCACACTCCTCATTGGGATGTAACTCTTTCCACATCTTTTGAGCATTTTACCTTTTCTAAGACTCCCCCTCAATTGGCTATCAATTACTTAAGATATAAAGTATTCAACCAAATATTGATCTCGATTTCATACTCGACTAAGCAGTCAAATAAGATAATGACTATACCAAGAGATCAAAGAGAGAGAGAAATTGACTTTGATCACTTTAGAAGATGATTTAATTAACATAAATGATCATTGCAACAGTGAAATATTATGATGGCAAAAGCATAATAAATTTCTAAATGTGCGAAAAGATGCAATTAAAGTCAATTATGATCTATGCTCAATTTATGTCCTATGTAGAAACATAGATAATGAACAAAACAAAAACAAATACAAAACCTATCCTAAGCAAAGATTTCAAAAAAAAAGGATTATTTCAAGGAAAGCATCCCAATTGCTTTTCGTAAATGAATAAAACGTTTTTAATCCAAAGGTTTTGTTAGAATGTCAGCTAATTGATCCTCAGTTGAAATATATGAAAGTTGAAGAGTATTTGATTCAACTAGCTCTCTAAGAAAATGATATCTAAGTTCAATATGTTTTGTTCTAGAGTGCAACACAGGGTTTTTAGAAATGTTAATAGCACTAGTGTTGTCACAAAGTATTGTTACCGAAGATGCTGAAATGCGGAAGTCGCTCAATACGCTTTTCATCCAAATGAGTTGAGTTGAGCAACTTCCAGCTGAAATGTATTCCGCTTCGGCAGTCGAGAGTGCTATGCAGTTCTGCTTTTTACTATGCCATGCAACAAGACAATGGCCAAGATAGAAGCATGCACCACTCGTGCTTTTCCGATCATCCACTGATCCTGCCCAATCGGCATCTGAGTATCCAACAATATCCAAACTTGTTCCCATAGGATACCAAATTCCGAAATTAATTGATCCTTTGATATACCGGATGATCCTTTTCACCGCTTTCAGGTGAACCTCCTTTGGTGCTGATTGATATCTCGCGCAAATCCCAACACCAAAAGATATATCCGGGCGACTAGCCGTGAGGTAAAGTAGACTTCCAATCATACTTCGATACAATTTCTCGTCTACATTCTCACTATGTGATTCACTTCCAAGTCCCTTGTGGCTAGTTCCCATTGGAGTCGGAAAATCTTTACAATTTTCTAGATCAAACTTTTTGACCAACTCCATTGCATACTTGGATTGACTTAAGTGAATACCTTCATCATTTTGTTTAATTTGCAATCCAGGGAAATAAGTTAATTCGCCCATCATGGACATCTCAAATTCGCTTTCCATGGTCTCCGCGAATTTAGAAGCATCGTTATCTCTTGTTGCACCAAATACTATGTCATCGACATATATTTGTGCTACAATGAAATTGTTTTGATAATGCTTCACAAAGAGAGTCCTATCAGCTCCCCCTCGAGTATAGCCCTTCTCCAAAAGGTGCTTTGTTAACCTTTCGTACCATGCTCGCGGTGCTTGTTTCAGACCGTAAAGAGCCTTTTTCAAACGAAAAACATGGTTAGGTTGTTTATGATCTACAAAACCTTTCGGTTGAGCCACATAAACTTCCTCATTTAAAAACCCATTTAGAAATGCGCTCTTAACGTCCATTTGAAATAATTTGATTTTAAAATGACAAGCAATAGCAAACAGTATACGAATGGACTCGAGTCTAGCTACAGGGGCGAATGTTTCGTCAAAGTCTATACCTTCTACTTGAGAGTAGCCTTGAGCAACTAATCGTGACTTGTTCCTGATGATAGTACCATCCTCATTTTTCTTGTTCTTGAAGATCCATTTGGTACCTATCACATTGTGTTGCTTTGGAGGCTTCGTTAATTCCCAGACTTTGTTTCGCTCAAATTGATGGAGCTCTTCCTGCATTGCTTTAATCCAGTAGTCATCCTGAAGAGCTTCATCTATGTTCTTTGGTTCGATTAAAGATACATAGCAAGCGAATCCACAAACCAACTGCCTCCGAGTTCTGACTCCTTCTTGTGGATCTCCAATAATATTCGATTCCGGATGATCCTTGGAGATTCGTAACGTTTGTTGAAGCGGAGTACTCGGAGATATATGAGATGATTCCTGCACATCAGATAAACTAGAAGAACCATTAGATGCATCATTAATATTGGAAGTATTATTATGAGAAGATGCACTAGCAGGAGAATCATCATCTAGAGAGATATCGAGGGTAGATTTTCCAGTTTCAAAGTGAAAAGCTTCATCTACTTTAACATTTATAGATTCTACGATCGTCTTAGATTCAATGTTAAATACTCGATATGCTCTGCTATTCGTAGAATAACCCAAAAAGATCCCTTCATCACTTCGAGAGTCGAATTTTCCAAGATTTTCACGGTCACGTAAAATGTAACATCGACTCCCGAAGACACGAAAATATTTGATATTGGGTTTTCTACTAAACCACAGCTCATATGGTGTATTTAAAGTTCCTGGGCGCAAGTAGACTCTATTAATGACATAGACAGCGGTGTTCACAGCTTCAGCCCAAAAATGTAGCGGCAAATTCCGGCTATGAAGCATCACACGCGCCATCTCTTGAACAACCCTGTTCTTGCGCTCAACAACACCATTCTGCTGAGATGTATAGGGTGCCGAAAATTCATGTTTGATTCCATTTGAAGTGCAAAAATCAATGAATTTTGAATTTATGAATTCTCCACCTCTATCACTTCTAACACGAATGATCTTTTCATTCTTTTCAATCATAATACGATGGCAAATCTCATGAAAAGAGTCAAACGTATCAGCTTTCTCTTTCAAAAATGCTACCCATGAAAACCGAGAGAAATCGTCAACCAATAAAAAGATGTACCATTTACCTCCCAAAGATGGTTGACGGGTCGGCCCCATTAAGTCCATGTGCAAAAGTTTCAAGGGCCGTTTTGTACCAACGTGGTTCAAGCTCTTGTGTGCAGTCCTAGACTGTTTTCCCTTTTGGCAACCACCACACACAACGTTTTGTTTAAATAAAAGCTTTGGAACCCCCTTGACCACGTCCTTGTTTGAAATTCTAGTAAGTTCCTTAAAGTTTAAGTGACCTAGCCTTTCATGCCAAAGAGTTTCATTATTCAAAGCGGCTAAGTTACAATTTTCAGAAAATTTATTAGGAACAACATAACAATTGTTTTCAGATCTAACCCCTTTTAAAAAGAAGACATGGTCCTTATCAGTTACAACGCATTCAACAGATGAAAAGTTAACTGAAAAACCATTGTCGCAAAGTTGACTTATGCTTATGAGGTTAGTCTTAAGGCCATCAACAAATAAGACGTTTTTCAAAATCGGGCCATCTGGAATAGCTACCGTCCCTTTTCCAACAATTTTGGAAGATCGACCGTCTCCGAAAACAACGTGTCCTCCGGAGATTTTCTCAAGATTTTGGAAACTATTTTTGTCACCGGTCATGTGACGGGAACACCCGCTATCCAGATACCAAGACGAACTATCATATGCATGCAAGGAAACATTGGAAACAAGACAAGGGAAAATTTCACCTTTGCGCACCCAAACCCTTTTGGAGTGCGTCGGTAATGGTCGAGAAGTTATATGCCTAGGTGAAGGCGTCTTGTTATAGCGATTGTTGTTCCTTGATGAAATCGTCTTGCGCGATGAACTACCAAATCTCTTTTCATTTGAAAAGTTTTGCTTTGATTTTCGGGGAGGAGCCGTTTTGGTAGTTGTTGCAAGAGGTCTTTGAGATGAGCGTTCGACTCCCGTCTTGCAATATCTTCTTATGTGCCCTGAAACACCACAACGAAAACATACCTTAGATCTTGACGATCCCAAAGAGGATGAAGTAGGTTTGTTGTCGTTGTTTGTCTTGAATTCCGGTGTCGGAGGAGGAGATACCGACTGAGGCACAAAAACTGTCTCACTCGAACTTGGACTGTTTCCAGTTTGAGTGTATCCGAGGCCGAACCTATTTGATTGACCAAGACCAAGAAGTCTATCCAACTTACTCCTTCCTGAAGAGAATCGCTGTAAGTCATTCTTGAGTTGGAAAATGGTCTTTGTCATTTCCAGGTTATCCTGTCGAGCCTCGTTGTAGAGCTTTGAGAAGTGATTCGCGTTATCCACCAGATTTGTATGATCCTTCTCAAGTTGCTCATTGGACTCTTGAAGGGAAGCATTTTCTTTTATCAGGTTTTCCCTTTCCACTTCAAGAGCGTTTGAGAGAGAAGTCGCTCTTTTTGCTTCTTCTTCGAGATCATGCACTCTCCCTCTCAAACTCTTGTTTTGCTTAGCCACTTTCTTTGAGTCCCTCAAAAGTCTGTGGTAGGCTAGAGCAAAATCTTCACCTTCCGAATCATCCGATTCGTTGTCCGTTGCATTCTTTTCAACAGTGGAGTTGGACAACGACTCAGATGTACTTGCCATAAAGCACATGAAGGGTGAAGATACGGACGCGTGGAATGCGGTGGAGCTCTTTTCTTCATCACTCGAAGACGACTCCTTTGACGTTGAGTTGTCATCCCGAGTGACGACTTGCATCGCCTTCTTCTTTGCCGGATACTTGTTAGGACACTCCGTTGCAATGTGGCCGTAGCCTCGACATTTGAAGCATTGCAGTTGTCCTTCTGAACTTTTCTTATCCTTTGAGAAGTTCTCTTGCTTTCTTGACTTGTAACCTGAAGTACCCTTGCCTTTGTTCGACTTTCCGAAGGATGAAGATTTGCTTGAATTACCCCTTCGAAAGTTGCGGCGAAACTTCCTTGTCAAGAGAGCGAGCTGCTTCTCAAATTCCTCCATAGAAAGGTTCTCGTCATCGTCTGAGGAGGATGTATCCGCGTCTTCTTCCTTAGTTGTTTTCAACGCATAACCTGAAGACTTAGAAGTGGATGCCTTTCCAGAAGAATTGTTAGTAGTAAATGTCATTTCATAAGTTTGTAATGAACCAACTAATTCTTCTACACGTATTTCGTCCGGGTGTTTAATAGTTTCAATGGCAGTAACCTTTGGGCGAAATCGTTCAGGAAGAGTTCTTAAGATTTTTCTTACAATCTTAAATTCTGGAATCTTCTCTCC
Source organism: Tillandsia leiboldiana (assembly GCA_029204045.2). Taxonomy (NCBI): domain Eukaryota; kingdom Viridiplantae; phylum Streptophyta; class Magnoliopsida; order Poales; family Bromeliaceae; genus Tillandsia; species Tillandsia leiboldiana. The sequence continues at coordinate 42,604,068 of CM055065.1, forward strand.
CAGATTAGCACATGAGTTTACGATGTCTTGCAATCGTGTATAGTAGTCCGTGAAAGATTCATTTTCTGCCATTAAGATAGAGTCAAACTTGCTCGTAAGCATTTGCAGTTTCTGAATCTTCACGAGGTTAGTTCCCTCATGTGTAACCTGAAGAACATCCCAGATTTCTTTCGCAGTCTCACATGCCGAGACGCGAGAGAATTCAGTTTGAGATAAGGCATTAAAAATAGCATTAATTCCCTTGCCATTGTAAGAAGATGAATCTAACTCTGCCTTGGTCCATTTCGACCTAGGTTTTAAGGTGCGAACATCACCATTAAATTCAGTTGGATTAGACCATCCTAATTCAATTGATTGCCACACCCGTTCGTCGATGGAAATTAAAAAGGCTTTCATCCGTACTTTCCAGTACGCATAATTTGTTCCATCGAAGAATGGGGGTCGGTTGATGTTTCCACCTTCAACCATTGTTTACAACCCTATTCCCGCTCTGATACCACTTGTTGGGTTATATGTAATACGGATCTAAATAGGGGAAAAAACACCTAGAGGGGGGTGAATAGGTGTAAACGTATAAACACTCAAAAAATCGTTGCGATAAAACCCAATACGGAAATAAAAATAATACGCAAGATTTTTACGTGGAAAACTCCATCACCGGAGTAAAAAACCACGGGACCGATAACACGGCAGAAATCCACTAGAATTAAAACACGTACAAGGTGATTTACCGTACACACTTACGACTCAACCTTTTCCATACGCTCCTAGAGGATCTTCTCCGCTCGCTCCGCGACGCTTCTCGAATCCACGATCTGCGCCCAACGCCGAATCCACGGCGTCCAACGTCGAATCCACGACGTCCGACCGAATCCACGGTCTTCACCCAATAGCACCCTTCGAATCCACGAATGTGCCTCGCTCCGAATCCACGAGAGCGGTTGAACCTTGAATCCACAAGGACACGCGAATCCACGCGCCGATTTTTGGGGTAAATCGTTGTTTTGGGTGGTGATGATCCGCCGAATACTTAGATCAAAGATAGATCGGAAATACCATCTAAGTATTCATTAGTTTGATTCAACTCAAGATGTGAGTATGAAAACCTAGAATCAAACTAATCAATATAGATGAAGAAACATAGAGTATTCTCTAATGATTTCCTTTCTTCTCTATATGTGGATCTATAGCCGTATAAAATGGTATATGAAAATGACGGCTATGTGGATTCCAGTGGATTAACCCTAGAAAAAGAGTCATAGGGTCTATTTATAGGTTAGAAACCCTAGGAAGGAGATAAGAATCAAAAACCTAACATTTCTGGAAATTTTACGGACGGCGATCCGGATCGGACTAGCTGTGATCCGGATCGTCGTAACGAGTCAGCCAGTTCCAGAAAAACGAAGGTTCGGGATCCGGATCGAAGTGCACGATCCGGATCGTTCATACAGTTTACCAAACATCAACGTTCGGGATCCGGATTGCGAAGCATGATCCGGATCGTTCAAGGAAAATGGTAAACTCACTGTTCGGGATCCGGATCATGAGACTACGATCCGGATTGAACTGGTGTATGAACGAACCACCTTCGGGATCCGGATCGAACAACCTGATCCGGATCCTAAACATGTCCCAAGTCCAGTTTTTGATTTTTATACAATGAAAGATTCTTCCAAGTGTTTCTACACTACAAAAAGTATTCGGATCACACAAAATCTTTAGTTAAACATACCTGATCCTTTTGAATTCTTCTTTCTTGAGATTGAGTTAAATGATCCAACTTTCTTCACCTTCAATCTTCAAGACTTGAGACTTTCACGAAACTACGCCAACTCAAATTCCGTAACACTTTCTACCCCTTTCCGGGAGCTCCGTAAGTCGGAATCCGGATCCGATCGCACTGCCATTCACCGCTTTCCGAGCTCTATCGCAGAAAAATAACCGCACCTCCGAATTAACGAATTAAGTAAACCCGTTACGTTAATTACATTAAACGGAAACTTTATTAGCAGGAGGTATTAAGTGTTACAAAATCTATGATATTACACCACTTACCTCTTAAAAGAAGTTTCGTCCTCAAAACTTAATCTCACTTCTCACTAAATAACACGGGATAACACTCCTTCACTTTCGTCTCAAGTTCCTACGTTGCCTTGCGCTCCTCGTGGGTACTCCATTGCACCTTTACGTAGGGGATCGTCCGTTTACGAAGTTCCTTTTTCTTCTCTTGCCAAGATCCGTATTGGCGTTTCCTCGAAGCTCAGATCCTTCTGCAGTTCGACGGCCGGAGCATTGAGGACGTGCGACGGGTCGGGGAGGTACCTCCGGAGCGTCGAGACGTGAAACACATTATGCACCTGTTCAAGATTTGGCGGTAAGGCCAACCGGTATGCCACCGGGCCCACGCGCTCCAAGATCTCGAACGATCCCACCTACCGTGGGCTCAGCTTTCCTCGTATGCCGAACCGTCTTGTCCCCTTTGACGGTGACACACGTAACAACACATGGCCTCCTACCTCACATTCCCATTCCCGTCGCCTTTGGTCCACGTAACCTTTCTACCGGCTCTGGGCGGTCTACAACCGCTGCCTGTTAAGGCGCACCTTTGCTTCCGTTTCCTCTACGAGATCTGGCCCCAAGAGTTTCCGCTCTCCCAAATCGTCCCAGCAAATGGGCGATTGGCACCGGCGTCCGTACAAGGCTTCGTACGGGGCCATCTGAATACTAGCCTGATAGCTATTATTGTAAGCAAATTCCACGAGGGGTAGGTAACGCGACCACCCCTCCCCCAGGCTTAGCACACAAGCTCGAAGCATATCTTCGAGAATCTGGATCACTCGTTCCGATTGTCCGTCTGTCTGCGGGTGAAATGCCGTGCTAAACTGTAGCTTGGTTGCCAGTGCCTACTGCAGACTCCGCCAGAAGTTTGACACCAAGCGTGTGTCCCTGTCCGAGGTTATGGATGACGGTACTCCGTGCAACCACCTCGTCGATATAGGTCTGCGCCAGCCGATCTCTACTCCATGTCGTGTGAATCGGTATAAAGTGGGCCGATTTCGTCAGACGGTCCACAATGACCCATATCGCGTCATGCCCTTGTTGCGATCGCGGAAATCCGGTCACAAATTCCATGGTGATCCATTCTCATTTCCACTCCGGTATGGGTAATGGTTGTAGTTTTCCCGCCGGTCGCTGATGTTCCGCCTTCACCTGTTGGCACACTAAGCATCGTGCCACGAACTGCGTCACATCATTCTTTAATTTAGGCCACCAGAAGGTCTGCCTCAGGTCTCTGTACATTTTTGTACCTCCGGGATGCGCAGTGTAAGGGGCATTATGCGCTTCTGCCAGAATTTCTTTCCTCAACTCCGGTATTTCGGGCAAGCAGACCCGTCCCCGGAACCTCAACACATCGTCCGCGCCGATCACAAAATCCCACTTAGTTCCGAGGATAATCCGTTCCGTACCTGCTGTAGTTGCGTGTCCGTTGCTTGGCCTTCCACGATCCTCTCTATCAGCATAGGCTTTGTCACTAAGCACAGAAATTTTGCAACTGCTCCTGCTGGCTCTACCACTAGACTCAGTTGTGAAAATTGTGCAATTAGCCGATCCTGTCGGTAAGGGCACACAGCGCCGTTTCCCCCGTCTGTCCCTTCCGGCTCAAGGCATTGGTCACCACGTTTGCCTTTCCGGGTGGAAATGGATGGACAAATCGTAGTCCTTTAATAGTTCCAGCCATCGCCTTTGCCGTAAGTTCAGTTCCTTTTGTGTAACCAGGTCTTTGAGGCTCTGGTGATCGGAAAACACGTTACAAAGTGCCTCGTAGTGGTAGTGTCTCCAGAGCTTCAAAGCAAACACGACTGCCGCGAGCCCCAAGTCGTGTGTCGGGGAGTTCTGCTCGTAATCCTCGAGTTGTCTTGATGCATATGCGATGACTTTCCCCTGTTGCATCAACACACTTCCCAGTCCACTTCGGGACGTGTCACAGTAGATCTCGTAATCCTCACCGGGCTGTGGCAACGTGAGTACCGGTGCCCGCATGAGTCTGTCCTTAAGCTCCTCGAAGCTCTTCTGGCATTGATCCGTCCAGACAAACTTCTCCCCTTTCCGGGTTAGTCGAGTAAGGGGAGTGGCTATCTTTGAAAAGCCTTCCACAAAGCGTCGGTAATATCCTGCTAGCCCGAGGAAGCTTCGAATTTCCGTCACCGTGGTCGGGCGAGCCCAGTTGGTCACCGATTCTATCTTCCTTGGATCCACCGTAATTCCCATGGCCGAGACAATATGTCCCAGTAAATCGACCTCACGGAGCCAAAACTCACACTTTTTGAGTTTGGCATGCAGCTTTTGATCCCTTAGGGTCTGGAGGACCACCCGGAGGTGCTCCTCATGCTCCCTATCTGTGCGAGCGTAGATCAGGATGTCATCTATAAAGACCACTACAAACTGGTCTAAGAAAGGTTCCATGATCCTGTTCATCACCTTCATGAGCACCGCTGGAGCGACAATGAGTCCAAACGGTATAACCGTAAACTCGTAATGACCATACCGAGTTTGAAGGACTGTTTCGGTATGTCATCTCTCCGGACTCTAACCTGGCGATAGCCGGGCAGCAGATCAATCTTTGAAGACGCCGTCGCTCCTGGTAGTTGGTCGAATAGGTTCTCCATCCGAGGCGAGGGTATTGTCCTTTACTATGACCTTATCCATTCCCCGATTGTCGATGTACAATCGTAGACTCCCGTCCTTCTTCCATATGAATAGAACGGGTGTGCCCCACGATGGCACGCTCGGTTTCTCGCAATCGGCTAGCACCTGCTACTCGGTAAGCCCATCCCTTCCGAGTATCCCCTCGAATTCTCTTAGCAGTGACGCCACTAAGTCCTAAATGTCGGATCGTTGGCGCTAACCATTAACCCCGAAAGCTCGAGCTTTTAGAGATATGCAACCAATACACTAAAAGCGTACTGACACAGCGCCACGGATCTCGACCGGACTCAACCCACCTAGACGTTGGGTCTTTTGCCGTTAGGTCTGTTGTGGACCGCAGCCCACTCGACTTATTGGGCCCACCCCACTCAACTTATTGGGCCTACTGTCTCGAGGCAAGAAGTTGGACCTATTTGACCCACTAATAAATGGCCAACACCAAAGACAACTAAGTCTTCGCATCCTTATTGGGCAGGAATGTACAAAGTATTTGCTTCTAAGGTTTCTCCCGGGGTCAAGTCCAACATTACTCTTCGTAAGGGTCTTTCCTGCTACTACTTCCCTCGGGTAGTGCGTCCTTTGTCGTGTCGTCGCATAAACCTCTCACCCGTGTCGCGGCTCCGAAGAATTATTCTCGGGCTCGGGGCAGTTAAAGCGGAACTGTCCCAGTTTGTCATATTAGAAGCAATGGTCGTGCTTCCTGAAACGAATAATCCCCCGGGGTGCTCCTCTGCAGATGAGGTAAGGCCGGTCCCCGCTAGAAAATTCCCCTCCGGAGAAGGGCTGGGGGTTGTTTCTTATCCTTGCTGTACTCCGAGTCCTCTCGTCGGGCGCGTGTCACCGCGAATCCGTGCCCCACTATGTTGGCCCTATCCACCACTTTCTGGAAGGTGTGAAGTTCCACCACTTGCACAATTTCGAAAATATTGCTCCGCAATCCATCTACGAAGAGGCGGGCCTTGTGTGCTTCATCCCTTATAACAAAGGAAACACAATTGGTCAACCTTACCTATTCTTGTCAATACTCCATGACGTATCGATTCCCTTGTCTGACGCATTTCAGATTCCTTGTGACGTCTTCGGATACTGCGGTGGTCGGCTCCCGTTGTGGGAGTCATTCCTAGGTTATGGCTGGGGTCGTTTTCGCCCCCCGGCAGGTTCATGATCCTTCTGCCGGGTGCGTGGAACGGCCAATTCCCGCCCCACCATAGTGGTCCAGTCGATCACTTCTCGGTAAACAGGTAAACCCACCGTCGGTATTACCCGAATAGTGTCGCGATGTAGACCATCCTTGTGAAGGCGAGCCGTATGGGGTTCATCTTTCCTAACACAAGGGAAAGCACTAAGCCATGTCGCGTAATTTGTTGTTGGAGTAGCCGATTCTCCACTGTTGCCAGAACCGTCGTACCCTCTTCTGCACCATCGGTTGAAGAGCGATCTCGGGCCATTAACCGTGCATACAAAGAAACCAAGTTAGTCCTAGACTTAATTGGTCTAGCACCTTGATCTACAAACACTGGGACTCTATCCCCTTTTTCCCCGCGCTCACGCTCGTACGTGACACACCTATACTTTGGTTATCAACTTTGTTTTATGGTATCAGAGAAAACGGCTTTAACCAAGGAGATCATGACTAACATCCACAGAATGTAATGACACAAGTGATAAGATGTGTATTTGTGGCTTGTTTTCAAATACAAACCGGTTTCAAAGATGTTTTCAAACCAAGTACCGTGTGGGCACCAATTTTAAAACCCGTGGATTTATCCTTTCAAGTTAATGGCCGCACAAAGAGTTTGCGAAAACGATTTAGAAAACTGGGCGTCGTGTGGGCACCGATTTTCAAAACCCATGGGTTTATGTTATAGACTGTATAAGATAGCGGTGATGGTTTGATGTACTATATCCTCTCCTCGTTGCATGTCATGATTGGAATGGTTAAAGCATTGGAATTGATTGTGACGCCGTGCATATACAAAGGAGACTCCGCCCGTTTGGGGAGTGAATTTGTATATGCGGCGGGTCTGATACGCGCCGGAGGCAAGGTTCATGTAATTATTTAAGAAAAAAAAATGGGTACGTTTTTCGCTTCTTTGGAACCTCCGGGGCGTGACAGCGAAAGGTTAAACTGTCCATCTACTTTGTTAGACAAATTAAGAGCATTTTAAATGATGATAGATGCACTTACTGCACTTGTTGCACTTACAGCAACCGTACCCACCTAGTTGAAGAGAAATCGGAACACCTGAATCCTTCGCGCACCCCTGCTGCGCACCTGGACCTAAAGAAAGTCCGCAAGGATAACTATAGTCAAAAACGTGTACTAACATCCCAAAACAAAAGACCCAATTTACTCTTCTCGACGGAAAAGTCCAACACCGTCCGGGTTGACGAGAACCGGAGTCCCGCGCCGCCGTCGCCGTCCGTCGGAGCCCCGCGCGGTTCGGAACCGCGCGGCGTGTCTCCGCGGGCGGCGCCTCGCGCGGGTGCTGCCCGTGCGGCGGCCGCGCGACGCCCGCACGGGTGCGGCCCCGCACGGCGCCCGCGCGCGGGGTTGCCCGCGCGGCGCCCGCGCGGTTGCGGGTCCGCGTGGGTGCCGCCCGCGCGGTAGCCACGCGGCGCCCGCGCGGTGCCCGCGCGGTTGCGGGTCCGAGCGGGTGCCGCCCGCGCGGCAGCCGCGCGGCGCCCGTGCGATGCCCGCGCGGTTGCGGCGCCCGTACGACCCGCGCGGAGCCCGCGCGGTCCCATCGCCGCTTGCGGCGGCGATCGGCCGTCCGCGACTCTCCTCCGCGCGATGCCCTAGCGGCACCGCGCGCCTCCGCCGTCCGTTCCGTGCCCTAGCATGACGACGATGACGGCGACGGTGACGGATACGACGGAGAAACCCAAGAACTCAAACAAAAAGGACGACGAAAAAATCCCAAATAATTTATAACAATTATTTTACTAACCGAAGATCGACGGGAAGGTTGTCCGGTCGCGTTCTTGCCTTCGGTTCGATGTCCGGGAAGATCGGGCTCCTGCTCTTTCTCCTTTCCCTTTCTTCCGGCTAGGGTTCCGTCTTTTCCTTTTTTTCTCTTTCTTTCTCTCCTCACCGGTTAGGGTTTTATTTTTCTTTTCTTTTCTTTCCGATAATCGGGATCCCTTATATAGCTCGTATTATATCTTTAATTAATTTCCTCTTTAATTCGTACGTAAGGAAATTCTATTTTCTGTCATCGGATAATTAATTAATTAATTAATTATCCCCTACGAGATAACCCACCTTATCTCCAACGGGTGCAAGATATTTCGCACGGATTCCGATGCATGACTAATCACCGTATCACTAATAATTCCGTTCCGGGAGATCCCGACATCGGATTTCAGATCCGATCGCACCGTCGGCCATCATTTTCCGCGCTCTATCGCAGAAAAATACCAGCACCTCACCCTGGCCAATTTTTAACAATTAAATAATTTTATTCCTCTTAAGGGCTTAAATGGTTTAGATGTGAGTCAAAAATACCCCTAAGGGCCGGATCACTACACTCACACCCTCGGGTGACCATTTTTCCAGGTTCCGGTGCAGACAGCGAGGCATACGACAGGGGCAAGGGCCCAGCGGCATAGAGACCTAGAGGGTCTAGCGGAGGTACCATTTTTATATTTCTTGAGTGAACCTTGTATGGTGAGGAAATGATGTAAAAGAATTGTAATAAATTTTAAATTGCAAGTTTCAGAAATGCAAAGTGTAATAATTTAATTTATGGTTCACTCTTATATGCTTTCATTTCCGCTTAACTGTTTGTTATTGAATGAAAGTTTTAAATTAGTAGTGATTTTTAGTACTCTGATATTGAGCTTCCGCATACACTTGTTGTATTATTATGGATGTTACCGTTCCTTTCGGGTAGTGAAGGGTCATACCCGATTGGCGGGTCTGTTGGGGTGCCCGAACTGACCAAATTGGAGGACTCGGGGCGTGACAGATCAACTAGCTCGGAATCTGAACACTCATCAGAGTATGAGGAAGAATCTGTTAAAGGAAAGGGAAAAGCACCAATGTCTTCTAGGAAAAAGAAAGGTGCAGATTCTCCTCCGCGTCAAAGTACCGGTGGACCGGTAATACGCGAGCGCTCTCAATCTCAACGGCGATCAAATGTTGATGAAGATGAACAACACGTTAGTGCAAAGCGCCGTGCTATATTTGCAAGCAAAACATGCATTGGAGAGAGGCATGTTAACTTTAACGAGTTATGTCGAGAAGTTCCAGACTTCGCATGGCTACTTGAACGGATTCAAATTCAGCCACTTGGTAGAGTTCCACCTAAAATGGGTTTTCGTGTGGAGTTACTTAGGGAATTCTACATGAGAGCAGTTATACTTCATGAAGACCATGACACAGGGACTTTCGTCATTGAAACGACAGTTAGAGGCATCAAGTTTGATATTACTCCAGCAGTAATTGGCGCGAACCTTGGATTAGCTGTCGATACAACGGGTCTATATTATACTGACGGAGACTTCCAATATGACACCCATTGGGACATTGTTGTAAACTCTATCTGCAAGTCAGGGACACATACGAACAGGTTGTATGTTGAGTCAAAAGATCTAAAGCCAGAGTATCATATTCTGTCTTTAATCATATGCTACAACCTATTGCCCACACTGGGGACTAAAAGGATTCGTTGGGATCATCTTCTTCTTCTCTTTTTCCTTGGTCACCCATAGAGTGCACATGGAATTAATATCAACATTCCATTCCTTATTTGGCAACAAATGGTACATGTCATTGGAGGATCAAATCGACGTGAACTTCTTCCATATCCTATCTTGATAACTCGCATTTTGGAAGATCACGGAGTTGACATTTCTTGTGTCAAATACGACTACGGCTTGGGCGCAATTGATGGAATTACGTTAGCCAAGTCGATTAGCACTCTGAAGACTTTTGGGCATTCAAAAGTCTATGCAAGTGAAGCAACTCCGATTGCACTACCTCGTCATGTGGAACACCAAGAATCTCCTGGATCAGATGAGGTAGTGACACTACAAACGTTGCATCGGGATGTTCACTCATTAAAGCAAAGAATGGAACAAGGCTTTAAGAAACTTGAGGACGGATTAAAGAAGATCTTTGATATCCTCGGGTGCAAGCATGATGATGTGGTCCCTGGAGCAACTGCACCGAGTACATCACATGGACCTACATCACATGATGACGATGATGATTCACATGAGGATGAGTGACTCTTTACTTTCTTGTTTTTGGTTTTCAGTTTTCTTTTCACTTGTTGCTGAACAAGAATTCTAATGGTCATGTAACTAAGAACTAATCCTCCTAGTATTTTTTTTTTTATCTATATTCACTGTTTGACACTTTGTGACAAAAAGGGGGAGAACAGAAACAGGAATGGATAAGGATGAAAGGGGAGAACAGAGATGATAAAAAGAGATGCTCAACATAGGGGGAGATGAAAAAAAAAAAGATGAGGAGCCGGAAAACAAAAAGAACCAAAAGGACGAATCAAATGTAGGATTTACATTTAATTTCTAACGACTAATGTTTGATTTTGTTTGGAGTTTTGTTTTGCAGGAATTACATCACTTTAAGACTCCAAGTCCTAAGTCATAGAGTTTGTTCTAGGACTAGTTCAAATGTAATTTATTGGATCTTTCACGCAAAGAAAGTCAATGTTTTGGTGATGACATTGAGTTTCGATTTTTTGGTTTAAGATGAGTGACTTGAGTGTTCTTATGTAATTTTGGATTTTGTCACGAAATTCCCAAAGGGGGAGATTGTTACGGCTTTTTGTGTTGGCATATTTCGTGAGTTGAGTCAGAGTCTTGAAGTGATCAAATTGTCAATCAACTATCGAAGACTCGGAGAAGATTCAACAAGAGCTCAAGTTGACACTCAGGTATGATTAATTTTAATCATGGTGATTTAAGTACATTTATAATCATTGGAATCAGAAATTAATTGAAACCCGGTTTAGAGGTGGTTTTGGAAACTTGGTTTTTAACTCACAACTTATTCTAAGTTTGGATTCCGATACTTGGTTTGTTTTGGATAAAACTTATCTTTGAAAAATCAATTTTTACATTGAGTACCGGAACCCCACTTTGAGTTCCTCAAACCCGACACAGGATTTTCTGTAATTCTCATTGAGTACCGGAACACAGTGTGGAGTACCGGAACACAATAGGAAAATCTGTGTTTTGCGTCATTGAGTACCGGAACCCATTATTTAGTACCGGTACACAATGCCATCTCGTGATAAGATTGCTAAACCGACTCTTATCAGTTTCCAAAGGTTATAAATAGACACTTAGGGTTTCTCGAGAACTACCGATCAATTCAGAAACACTCGAGAGCAATCCTAGAGGCTAGGTTTTTATTGTTCTTCTCTTTAGCCTCTTTTAGGTTAATTCGACGGTTCTTCCAAGATATACTTTTTGTCGAATTGATCTAGTCTTTGCTTAGAGATTCCACCTATGGTTCTTCAATGATAATCTAAGCAAAGGATCACCAACAAAGCCTATATTCTGTATCGGCTGAGTTTGCGTCGTGGATTCGACGTAGCATCGTGGATTCGGTGTGTTGAAGGCGTTTCGTGGATTCGAAACGTGTGGTCGTGGATTCGAGTGGCGTTCATGGATTCGAACGTGTGCAGTGGACGTGCAATCGGTGGAGTGCAAGGTCCGAAGAAGTTGAAGGAGGGGTTGAGTCCGTGGAGTCGGTAATCACCTTGTTATTCTTCTTTTCTTAGTGGATTGTTATTGCGTGTTGGTCCCGTGGTTTTTCTCCTGGATTGGCGTTTCCACGTAAATCTCGGTGTGCTGTTTTTATTTTCCGCATTGGTTTTTATTTTGCACTGAGATTGGTTTTTGAGTATTACACCTATTCACCCCCCCTCTAGTTGTTTGATAGTACCTATTTAGATCCTTGTGGATCCTTATTTTAAAAACCGACAGACCAACATCCACAGAAGTACATTACCACTAGGAACTGACCAACGAGATAGTCAAGGAATAGTTGCGTAGAGCGCGAGTGTGATTGGGGGAAAAATGGATAGAGTTCCGATTTGGTCGCAGGTCATGGTGTTAGATTAGTTAGGTCTAGAGTTGACATGGCTTCTTTGTATACAGCGGATAATGGCTCGGACTGGGTTGTCAACTGATAACGCAGATACAGACAGAACGGCACCGACGGCCCGGACTTGGCCTTCGAGCAACACCGCAGAAATGGATGTGACGGCCTCGACAGCTGCGGAGAATCGGCTACTTCGACAACAGTGGCACGGCATGACTAGGCAACTGTTAACGCTCACCGAATGCATGTACGCATTGACGCAAAACGCCGGTGTGATTGGTCATGTTCCCCCGTAAGGAGAGACGAACCCCACACGGCCCACTTTTCGTTTTCATGGACGGCCTATGGAGCGACACCTTTCGGGGAATTGACCGTCGCTCGTACCCGGCAGGAGGAGCATGAGCCCAGCTGGGGCCAGAAACGACCCCGGTTTTATTCCAAGGATGGTTTTGCCAATGGGAGCCGACCACCCAAGCATCTGAAGACGCAGCAAGGAACCAAGAGCATGCCAACGAGAGGACCGGCGCCGGGGGACCGGCCATACAACATTCGTGGATGAGCACACCGAGTGATCGTCTGTTCTTGGAAGCACGATCGTTGCTTCCGTTGTGGCAAGCCGGGGCATTTCCGCTCTAACTGCTCCTGAACCCGAGAACAGTTCCTTCAGCATCACGACACGAGCGAGAGGTCTTACGGGACGGCACGACAAAGGGCGCACTGCCCCGGAGGAAGTAGTTGCGGGATACTCTACCTTTAGTTTTCCTCTTCGAGTAAGACCTTGTTTTGATATCAGGAGCATCCCACTTCTTCCCTTCTTGCTTTATCGCTTCTACCCATAGTTATTTAGGAAGACCCCCCCCCCCCCCCCCTTCGTAGTATGATATCGGTTCAAACCCCTGGACGGCCCCTAGAAACGGATAGTTATGTACCCTCCTACCCGTTAGGGTTGGGAAGGTTGTCTTGCCCTTGGGACTTGGTGGAAATCCCGCTGAAGGATTTCGATGTAGTGCTAGGGAGGGTTTGTCTTACTAAACACCAGGCGGAGAACGACTGTGAGAAGCGCCAAGTGCGGCTACAGGAACCTGGCCTTTCGGTTCATGTGTACTTGGCGTGTAAGAGTACCTCCTTATCAACCTCTTTTCTGCATCGCGAGCTAGAAGACTGATAGAGGGTGGATGCGTAGCCTATATGGCTTCGGTGGATTTAACAACTCGACCCTCAACACCGCCTTCGGATATCCCTATCGTAGGGGATTTGTCATACGCCTTTCCAACTGAACCGTCCAGGATGCCCCCGGGCGAGAAAACCGGGTTCTCTATCGAGCTCTTGTTGGGCACGCAACCCATTACAAAGGCACCGTACTGAATGGCGTTTGCTGAATTAAAGGAACTCAAAGCGCAACTGGAAGAATCGTATGGAGAAGGGCCCATTCAGGCCGAATGTGTCGGGCGAAAGAGGGATAGTAGTTTATGTTTATGCATCGACTACCTGGAAGATAAAATAAAGTCACGGTGAAAAATAAGTAACTCTTGCCTCGGAGTGATGACCTACCCGACCTATTGCAAAAAGCAGCGGTGCTCTCAAAAATTAATCTGCAGCCGGCTAGCATCAACTTAGGGTTCGGGGTGAGGATTTTGAGGTTTGTGGTGATGCATCACGGAAGGGACTTGGAAGTGTGCTGAGGCAACAGGGGAAAAGTTAGGACCTATGCGACCAAGCAACTCAAGGACTACGTTTCGTCCAATCAAGATCACCCCGGAAAGGCAAGTGTACCAGCCGATGCCTTGAGCGGTAAGAGTCAGACGGGAGACATATCGGTGACCGCAATTACTCAGCAGGACAGATTAACCGCCGACTTCTCACGAATAAGATTGGGAGTTGTACCGGAGGGCACTGTTACCCGACTTTTGTCCCTGGTGGCCAACACCTACCTTGTTTGAGAAAATCCTGGAAGGCCAGAAGACAGCTACTCAATTGCGGCTTGTGCGGGACAAGTTTCCTTCGGACCAAGGGGGGGCGACTCTTCGTTTGGCACGGACGACACAATACGAATCCGAAGACGAATTTGCGTGCCCAAACCACCGGATTTGAAGGATGAGATATTATCAGAGGCGCACTGCGCTCCCTATGCGGCACATTCGGGTGGCACGAGGATGTACAAAGACCTTAAGCAGACTTTTTGGTGGCTTAAATTGACGGGGGACGTAGCACGACTCGTGGCTCGCTGTTTGGTTGGTCATCGAATAAAGGCCGAACATCAGCGCCCGGCGGGGAAACTGCAACCTCTCCCAGTGCCAGAGAGAAATGGGAGAATCACAAGGGACGCGAAGCCAATTGGGAGCGCAAGTCGGACATGTTTGAGCGCTCTCCCCATTTAGTTGATTCTTAGTGTATTTAAGTTTCGAGGACGAAACTTCTTTAAACGTGTGAGTGATGTAATACTCGTGAAATTCGAATTTGTAAAAAAGTGATAAAGTGAAGAGTAAAATCCAAATGTGAAATTTAACCTTAGTGGTTTGTATACCGGTGTGCAAATTGCACAGTTTCCGAAACACTATTTTCGCCTTTCCGATCCGAGTCAGATCTCGAAAATCTGAAATCTCCAGTGCGACCGTCTCATCGAATTGAGTGAAAATGGTATAGACCGATTTTTGATCCGACGGTCGGATCATCCCGAAATCAGCAAAGAAACTAGTGGGATCTGCGACTTAAGTGAATAGTGAAATGAATAGTAACTCCCTGTTTTAATTCCCTCGCTAGCCAGTGTCGGCCGATCGACTGTCTGGAGTCCGAATCTGACGATCCAGGTAGTCGATTTGAATGGTGTCATCGTTCTGAGCGCAGTGGCACTAACCAATTTTCCGTTTGACGAGCCTGAAGCATCGTAAAGCGTGTTGAACTGTTTAATTTACCATATAAGAAGGATTTTAGAATTATCGAAGTTCGTTTTCAGTGAACCAAAATCGCTACTTAATAGGTTTCGTCGAGCCGGACGTCGTGGTGGTGTCCGTTTTTCAGTTTGACTACCCAGTGGTCTCGAAAAGTGTGAAACGCGGCGAAAAACGGTGTTTTTGCATAAAGGTCCCCGCATTTTATGCGCGGAATATGAGACTCTCTAGAGAGGGACCTGTGTGTAAGACTTATCCCCAGGAGGGGACCCGACCCTAAATAATGCAATTAGAGGGACTAATTAGCGTTTTTACGCAATTAGGTTATATAGGAGTCTTGGGTTCACGAAACCTAATCCACGCCTCCCTTCTTCTCCCAGCCGCGAGCATAGGACCTCTTCCACTCCTCTGCGCATTCCTCGACGATCCCACCCACGGCCGCCGCGCCTCCTCGCGAGAAAAGCAAGAAGCAATCTTGCTTCCGGGGTGGGTTGTGAAGGATTGCAGCGAGAGGGCTTGGGATTCCTCCAAGTCATCTCTGAAGGTGTCTCTGACCCCTTGGGACGTGGCCTGTGAAGCGTCGGCGCCCAGATCCGCCGCGCGCCGCCGGAGCACCTTCTTCTTCTTCCTCCCCGAGTCCGGTAGGTGGAGCTCTCCCTTTCTTGGTTTTCTGGCGACCTGGACCCTGGCAGTCACCTACTGACGTCGCAGGGAGCATCCAGGATAGACCCCGAAGCCCCAGGACCCCCGGATGGCCGACGAGTGCAATCGGGTCGCCGGAACCCTAGTTCTTGGCCGGGTTTGACGTGCGCTGCCTCCGGAGCTCCGGCGCGGGAACCAAGTTGACCAGAATCTTCGGCTGGTCCCCAGAAGAAGTCCCACGAAGTTTGGTGGGCTTTGGTGCAGTGTGGAACGCGAGGGAGCAAACCCTAACTTCTGGTCGTCTTCCTCACGGCCGAACTCCACCGCCCGGCTGCCGCCGTCGCTCCTCCGGCGCCGGCCGACTCTGGTAAGTCTCCTGACACCTTGAGCATCCCTTTAAGCCATCTGCATGCGACCCATGCAGCGTTGTTACCGACTTGCCATTAATGGGTTAATTAAGCTATACCTTCTTCTTCCTCGGTTTGGGGAGCATGGGGAAGCCCTAGCTTGCACGGCTGGGGTCCTTTCCAGCTCTGGGGGCTCAAGGATGGTGGTGCTCACCTTATAATTGAGCTCCTATGCTTGTAAAAGCACCAAGTTATTTGTGCTTGTGAGTTTTTTACCCTTGGATATAGGAATGTGCGGTTAGGATGATGGTGGGCCCCTTGGGTTTAGTGGGTGGTTGGTGGAATAGTATGATCTAAGGGATAGAATCAATCAAAGGATTAGATCTAACGGTAGAAAACTTACAAGCACCAATTGCTTGGTGCTTGTAGTTGGTGCTTGTACAAGCACAGTAGCCGGACTATATATATATATATATATCTATATATATATATATATAGGCTCCTATACTATCAATATTACCGAGGCTCCGATACTACAGTCTTATTTTCGATCTTAGGGTATTCAAATCAATGATCCACACCGTTAAATATGATATAGGATTTATGAAATTTTTAGGAATAAAATTTTAATTCTTTTCGATATCGTTTACTTGGTAAATAAATCATGTCAAAATAAACAGTGGAAATTGAATAATCTTTAAATTTTGAGGATAGCACTTTTGAATTCAAAATCAAGAATGGTGATCTTGATTTAAATAGTTTAAATATTTTTTATTAAAATTTGAATAAATTTAGATTCTTTAACACCGTTAAACTACAAACTTGTTATAGTAGGCAGTAAAAAATTAATAATTTTGAAATGGTGTGGTCATAAAGTAAACTATGTCGAAAAAATATAAAAAAAATAAATTCTAAAAATTGTAAATATTTTAGATCATTTTTAACAGAATGGATTGTTGATTTGAACACCCTAAAATCAAAAACACGACTATAGTATCGGAGCTCCAATGCTATCGATAGTACAGGAGCCTAACTCTCTCTCTCTCTCTCTCTCTCTCTCTCTCTCTCTCTCTCTCTCTCTCTCTCTCTCTCTATATATATAATATATATATATATATATATATATATATATATATATATATATATATATATATATATATATATATATATATAGAGAGTTGGGCTGGAATGCTATTGATAGCACCAGCCCAACTTTGCCACCCATTTTATACCCTTTGGATTGCGTTGAGATTTGTGAAAGCTATTTAATGAAAAAAAGAAAAAAGAAAAAGTAAAAAGAAAAAGTAAAAATTAAATAGCTTTCACAAATCTCAACGTAATCCAAAGGATATAAAATGGGTGGCAAAGTTGGGCTGGTGCTATCAATAGCATTCCAGCCCAACTCTATATATATATATATATATATATATATATATATATATATATATATATATATATATATATATATATATATATAGTCCGGCTAGTATACTCTCGATAGTACCAAACATTTGATACTATCAAGTTTTCTACCGTTATATCAAGCCCTTTAATTATTTTTATCCGTTAGATTTTATTATTTTCCCAACCACCCATTAAACCCAAAGGGCCCACTATCATCTCAACCACATATCTCTTAATTCAACGGTTAAAAACTTAATAGTACCAATGACTTGGACATATTAATAGTATTCAAGCCTAACTCTATATATATATATATATATATATATATATATATATATATATATATATATATATATATATATATATATAGTATCCGGCTACTACTATTAATAGTACCAAGCATTTGGTACTATTGACTTTTCAACTCTTGGATGAAGGATGTGTGATTAGAATTATAGTGATTTTTTAGGATTTATACTATTTCATCAACAACTCACTAAATCCTAGGGGACTACTATCATCCTAACCGCACATTTGTTCATCCAAGAGCGGGAAACTCAATAGTACTAAGTGCTTGATACTATTAATAGTATAGTAACCTTGTTGTGTGTATGTGTGTGTTGTATATATATATATATATATATATATATATATATATATATATATATATATATATATATATATATATATATATATATATATATATATATATAAAGAGAGAGAGAAAGAGAGAGAAAAAAAAAGAGAGTTGAGCTGGAATGTTATCAATAGCAAACGAGCTCCGTTGTCACCCATTTATTTTCGATGATGAAGCTTCCAAATCAACAATCGGCACCGTTAAATATGATCTACATTTTAAACCATTAGGAAATTAAATTTCATACTTTTTCAATATTCTTTTCTTATCCATCAAGTGGACACAAAATTGAATATCCTTCAAAAGTGATAATATTAGTCTTGTAATCAAGATCGAGAGTATAGAACTAGTTTTAAATAATTTTAAAATATTTCTAACCAAACTTTAATTAATTTAGATTTCTTTACACCGTTAAATGAGCAAACGTCTTATATGTACCATTTAAATTATAAAGTTTGCAACTCTTTGATCATTAGGTTAATGGTGTCGAAAAGATTTGAATCCAGTGGCATAGATCATTTTCAACGGTATCGATCGTCGATTTGGAAGCTCTCTCATTGAAAACAAATGAATGGCATCAGAGCCCATTTGCTACCGATAGCATTCCAGCTCAACTATATATATATATATATATATATAAAGAGAGGGAGAGAGTCAGTCTGGCTACTATGCTTTTAAAAGTACCAAGTAATTGGTGCTAGTAAGTTTTCTACCGTTAGATCTATCCCTTTGACTAATTTCACTGCTTAGATCATGCTATTCCACCAACTAGCCACTAAACCCAAGAAACCCACATATATATATATATATATATATATATATATATATATATATATATATATATATATATATATATATATATATAACTAGGCTGCTATGTTATCGATAGGACAAAGTCATTTGTGCTATCAAGTTTTTAGCTCTTGGATTAAGAGTTGTGCGGCTAGAATGATAGTGGTCCCCTAGGGTTTAGTGGGTGGTTGGTTTAATAGTATAATCCAAAGGATAAAAATAATCAAAGAGATAGATCTAACGGCAAAAAAAATTGGTAGAACCAATTACTTGGTGCTATCGATAGCATTCCGACCGGACTCATATATATATATATATATATATATATATATATATATATATATATATATATATATATATATATATATATGAGTAGAGCTTATATACTTTTAAAAGGAGAAGCCCAACTATGCTTGTGAATTTTTTACCATAAGATTTGCATTGAGATTCATGTTTTTGTAGTCTCTCTTTCTCTCTCTCTCTCTCTAGTTCACTTTAAAATAACACAAATCTCAATACAAATTTTATGGTAAAAAATTCACAAAAATAGTTAGGCTTATGATTTTAAAAGTATATAAGCTCTACTATATATATATCAAAAAAACTTTAGACAAAAAGAAGATCAAACTATTTTAGTGTTATTCGTCACTTTAATTTATCTCTAATTGCTTGTAATCACTTGCAATTAGGCTCCCCATCGATTTGGCGCGTTTCAACACTAATCAACATATTTTTCTTGATTTCGGCTCGTTTTCTTCAATCGACCACAGAGGTCTCATCGTTTCTCAAAGCCAAGTTATCATGTTCGTTTCTCCAACCTTCAATTAGAGATTTAAAAAATCAATTAGGTTCAAAACCCTCTAGGCACAAAAATTCTAAATTTGTGTGCTACATTTTCCTTTCTCAAGAGCACATAAAAAATGACGATGAATCACAATCAAAATAGTGTAGAATCACCTAGGGTTTTCCAAAATCTCAATTTCAAAGAGTTTAGTACAAACCCTAACTCAAAATCAAAAACACTTACCATAGACTCCAAGCTCTTCAAGCCTCCACGCATGAGAGAGAGAGGGGGAGGAGGGAGAGAAAGAGAGCCCTTTCTCTCTTTCTTTGTGTGTGTGTTTGTGTTGAGAAAGAGGCTAAATCCTCTTTAAAAGCTCCTAACATAATTTACACATATGCCTCTCTCACTTGGTTCGTACTGATACCCACATTTGCGTACCGATACATAGACTCAATACATGGACTCAAGTTCCAATAGCCTAAGCCAGTGCATCAAAACCTGAGAGTTGAAAACCTCAATTTTCTACTACGTTAAGCCAGTGCATCAAAACCTGAGAGTTGAAAACCTCAATTTTCTACTACGTTCTGCTACCTAATTTCTAGTACTGGTACACGACGTACCTATACTCAATCCGAGTTCCTCAAAACTCGAAAACTGCATCTTTCTCTGTGTATTGAGTTCCTATACTGAATTTTGGGTACCGTATTCAGTACAAATTCTGCAACTACATAGATTTAGATCTTCCGAGTCCGTTTGTAAGGCAAGTTTGTGTAGAATATACTCAGATTCACTCAAAACTTCGTCAGAATCATAGAGATAGTTCTCAAAACTACTTGGCTACAGAGTTTCGTCATTTTGTGAAACTCTTATTCACTGCATGATCTATATCTGAACCAAACCTGAATTCGAATCCTAAATCAAAAGCAAAACGAAAATCATATAAAAACATATTTTATGTATAAAATACAATTATTTCAATATTTATTTTAATAGTTAATATATATTAATAATTTATTATGCAATAGAATCTTTAACTTAGAAAAATCTTCACACCCATTGCCCAGAGAAGAAAAAAAAGGCTTTCTCAATTGTTTTCACTCAAATATACCACCATCCAGTTGATTAACACTAATGATTCAAACCATTTTGGCATCTGATCATCTCCAATGATTAAGTTACGAAAGGCAACAAAAAAAATGTGGTCATCAAAATAATATCAACGGAACAATAGATTAAGAAACACACCATCATCACCATTATCCAAACTAGTCCAAAGCTTTCTTCAAGAGAAGCAAAGTTGACAAGAATACAATCTACAACTGAAAATGCATACTGAAACAATTGACAAATTCTTATAGATGGCTTGAAGTAACATCATTTACACCCCGGTTGTACGAGAATATTTAACTGATCTCTGTTTGGGCTTATGCAACTTGCATAAGATCCTACAAAAAGAATCCAACAAACATAGACAAATACCAAAATTAAGGAGAAATACGACAACTTTTAATTGACAAATGAGTTTTACAACATAATGCATGGCACATAAATCAGTATTGTGGTGATGATAGTCGCCTACAGGGCATGCTGCTACAATGTTCATGCAGATAACAGAAAAGGAGAAGTGTATAGAATGGGTTATCACTTTGCTTCAATTTACCCATTCTCTCTGTTTTGGAAAAAAATTGTCATCTTGTTTTTTTCAAATGATTCACAATCACTAAAAAATTTGGACAATATGATCTGCATTTGATATGCCGGAATATTCTAAGGTGAGATTCACATAACTTATCGGCTATATGCATTTGCCACAACAACCTCTATCTTTTATAGTACCACTAATCCACTTCAATATCCTTTACATAGATGACACACTATGTTCAAATATGTTGTCATCTCACTGCTCAACATAATTGATCCATAAAGTATGGTTTGTTTTTATGTTCAACGTATAAAACTGTTCTTTCAGCTTATAATTCTGACCATCTTACTGATTTTTCTAGAACAATCTGATGTTAGATTTTATTCTACTAACCGAAGGAATATTAAATCTCTAATAGTGGGTTTATCCTACTAACATTAAGGTTATTGATACTTGTAATTAAAACATCATCCATATTTAAACTAATATTACTAGGATTTCAAGTTCAAATTACAAGTATTGAAATGAAGAAACCTATAGATTCTAGAGCATCTACATCTTGATACTGGTCAATTAAAGTTCATCCATATATTAAACTTAGAAATAATCAAATGTAGATGCTGTTACAGTTTCCATATAGCAGCCGACACTAGTATCAGATAGGTAGAGTATTGGATAATTGCAGCAACAATGAGAGGAACCAAACAGTGACAATGCATTCTGATAGAGTTTAATTCAGTTTTGAGTAGTTCAGTTCACCAAGGACCAAAATTTGATGCACTTCTAAGCTTGATTTGAAAATGACGAAGTGTTACCAAAAAAAAAAAAAAAAAGTGAACTAGTGAAAAACAAACATCGGAATAATAATGAACTTTCACAAGCAAGCAAAGATTTCAATACTTAATCCAATGGTTTTAAAAGGCACACAGGGCATCAAGGAGCAAGGGTTCTTGAACCCTAGGAGCAAGGCTCATGCCGTAGAAAGATGAGACACAGAAATTTTCAAAGAAATACTCATCAAAAAGAGCTATATTACAAGATTCAGGTAAATAATGTTAGTTAAAACTGAGTAATAGCAATACAAACTACTCCAGTCATGTGAAATGACAAATCTAGAATGCTAAAAATCACAAATTACCCAACTCGTGAAAGTAGCTATGTACTGCATCTATGGTTTCTAAACCCATTAGATCAACGTCTAAAAGCCACTATTTAAACTCAAAGCTCCACATCTTAGAAGTGCCTAATGAATGCATTTTGTCTAGGAAAAGGTGCATGCCTAGGCCCTAAGGCGCCAGGTTTGGTGCCTTGAACCAAGGTATGGAGCTGCTCACTGAGGTGTGCTTTTTCAAACTATGTTAGATATCACACTTCTTTTATGAAAACACAATTTGGCACATTGATACAAGTATGCATTGTAGAATACTCTTTACAGTCTTGACCTATTGAAATGAGAGGGAAAATGGTTTCTCAAATGGAAAGTAATTGTTGTACTTGGCTTCATTTCACTCTTCATTCTGTTTAGCACCCTGACAAAAATGATCCCTTCCTTCAAACCCTAGATAGTAATGAAGAAGGAATGCTATGCAACAAATCTTTCTTAGATCACCTGATATTATTATTGAACAAATCGAGTGAAGTAATCATCCATTCGAGTCTAGATGGAAGAGAACAATGCTTTTTCAATATAATATCATACTTTCCAAATTTCTAGTTCAAATCAAACAAAATTATCTTAGGATACAATGCCTAAATGAGAATAAAAATAATTATTATAATATTATTCTTCATAAAATATATGAAGAATAAGTTGGATGATTAGACAACATAAAAGCAATACGTTGTATGTTTAGATAACATAAATGCAATGACCGCACTAACTTGTACAAAGAAATATATTTGAGTTTTGTTCATTTTAATAGATAACTTTACAAACCAAACAAAACCACTAGTTTTATAAATCATGAACCCATGATACAAATGTCATTAAGATTGTTTAAGTGAGAACACAAACATTTTTTGGGTTCAAGACACTTAAAAACGATACAAGTCTGAATTAAACCCAAACAGCCAGCTATGTCTTACCAGTATCCCTTATGTGTCTTGACATATTTATAAATTTGTAAAAAATGGATCCTCCAATCGAGTAGCTGTCATGTATTGGGCGTGTAACAGATGATACATATCTTGTGCAGACAGAGCATTTAAAAATGAAGTATTTGTGGCTCTGTGCATCATATAGATTGAACTCTCCATACATCAATTCTTTATTACATTGTACTATTGTGACTGTAGGCATTAGTTAATCCTTTAGTCCTGTTCAATTGAATGATACGAACATTTAATTGGATGTAATAGATCTTTCTGATTTCTGGAGGTACCACACTAGAAGATGGCAACAGTTGGTAGAAATTATTGGACTTTTCCCAGAATAGCTATACATACATACATAATTCCTATATATCTGAACAGCATAATTACAGATTGTAGCAATTTATTGATCATTAAAGTCTCAACTAACATTTAGATGGGATCATGTAGTGCATTACTCTTTCTCAACTGCCAATTGTGCTGTTGCCCACTCGATATCTTGTTAAATTTTAAATGGGCTCAACAGAGGATTGCAGAAGAAAAACCAAAAGGAAGATCCAATTGCTTACTAAATCCAATGAAGAAATGTAATTAGCAAAGCATTGAAGTGACTACCGCAAATGAAAATATTGATTGTTAAATAAAAAAAAACTATCTAATACAATTGACAGAGAGGAGAATTACACAGCACCTGCCTAATTGAGTTGGTTGGCTGGTGGGGTTGAATTGGGGAAAGTGCTGCCCCAAGATGAAACATTTAGCGCGGAGGGACAAAATAAATTAATGTGCTAATGATAGTTAGGTTTTAACAACAGTCGGTAACTACCACTAAGCAAACTATAGTACACACTAGGAGAGGAAAACAGATAAACGTGTAGAAAACAGGACCTTGAGGAACACTCATGCAAATAATAACTAAAATGGGTTGAACGAATACAGATATTTGGTGTGTATGTTTGCAAAAATCTCAGGACAAAACAAGCCAATGATTAACAAATGAGGAAGAATTAATGTCTACGATGCCCATGCTACAGTTCTAATATCAGGATGGTATTATGATCACCCCGAATCTTAGAGAGTGTATGTCCTGTCTAGCATTATGGGGGGGGTGGTCATTACGGTAGTTTATCGTTAACTGCAACTGTTGAGCTTACCTTTTATTGTGTGAATAAGCACTCCATCAATCAACGACCAGTTGCAAAAGACTTAATAAAGAAGTGCAAATTTGGAGTCCAAGGAATCAAGAGATTCTTGATAAAAAAGCAAGACAAGGCAAACGGCCATACACCAACAACGTATCATCATAAGCATGAAGTACTTCAAATTCGAACCAAGATCGAGTACATACGTGGATGTCCAAAAGGAGGAACAACTCAGATCGTTAATTTACGAAACTAGATTTGTTCATGCTAAAAGTTACAGATTTATCACTATCCTTGCTCTCATATATTAGCTTCCTGTTCTACAAGTGCAATTGATTACAAACCCTTGGTAGATAAATATTACTCTTTGGAGACACTAACGGAGACATAGGGGGCGTAGGTTTAATCCTAATGCAGACAAGGATTTTTAGCAATAATACGATGGTCCTATTTTAATTACTGATGAATTAATGTGAAAGTCAAAGAAAGGTCATTCGAAATCAACACACATAAGTAATGATATGGATGTAAGAGAGAAAAAAATTAAATTATATATGTGGGATTTGCAAACAGAAAGGACATAATGGGCAACAGGACTTCTAACTTATAGTCATTTTGCCTTGCACTCTAGTTTAGAATGCAGTGCTAAAACTTTTTTTTTTTTTTTTTTTTGCACGTAACTTATGACAGCGAATATTCAAGTCGCGTAGGGTGAATGCAGAATGGTTAAGTCGAGTGAAGTTAATGTAATGCTGTATGAATTTTATTGCAAGTCAATTAACGATAGAATGTTGTTTGACTGACTTTGTTCGTTTTCCTGTTTACTATTACAGGAACTAATTTACTATCGTTGTAATATGTCAATTGTGTTTATATTAATTATCTAGTAGTAGTAGTGATCGCATATTGTAATATTTGTCACAGCTACTGCATGCAGAAAAGTAATTATCAACTTTCAATTAAGAACATAACTTCATAGGGTGGGGAGGGAGACGGTTTGGTATTGGCAGCAGAGTCAAGTCCGGCACTGAAGGCAAGGTCAAGTCTGGCATTGGTAGCAGGGTCAAGGTAGAGGGCGGAGATTAATAGGAGAGAGAGAGAGAGAGAGAGAGAGAATCTTCACCTTTTTACAAATTTTTTACTTTT
The DNA here is from genome assembly GCA_029204045.2 of Tillandsia leiboldiana. Taxonomy (NCBI): domain Eukaryota; kingdom Viridiplantae; phylum Streptophyta; class Magnoliopsida; order Poales; family Bromeliaceae; genus Tillandsia; species Tillandsia leiboldiana. The sequence goes on from CM055065.1 coordinate 42,629,371, forward strand.
AATAGTCTCTCTTTCCTAGTCAACTAGTAAAAAGGCTAGGTTGAGAATTATTTCTTAAAGGAAGCTAGTTTAAGGAGGCTAGACAGGACATTAACTCAATCTTAGAATGACCAGATAAGAACTACTTTCATTATTAGATTAGGACAACCTTAATTATTAGACTAGGACAAATATTTTATTTAAGGCCATCCTTAATTATTAGATTAGAAATATCTTTTGATTTATCCTTTTCTTATTTGGTTTTCTTATCAGGTTTCATTATCATATATTAGAATTAATGAATTAATTTTAGACCAATAAATAAGAGGCTCTCATCTTTTATAATCAGCAATTAATTTATTTAACGAAAAAGAAAGATTCTTAATGACTTCTAGTTTAGGCTAAGTTATAAGAGAAAGCCTCTTCTTCGGAGCATACGGGCGTTCGATAGAAATCCCAACAACTTAGTATTAGCTATAGTTAGGAGCAGAAGATCCTATAAGATGGATGATTAATAGACAACTGAAAGAGGCTAAAGTTTTATAGTAATAGAAGCATAACTATGTTAGTGATGAAAAAAATTTAATTGAGCAGAATAAAATTTTACCTTTAGCAACTCGGCAACTATTCAACTTTTGCATATAAAATAGGATCCAAGGCTGCAATTCCAATTTCACAAATAAAAGTTGATTTCAACGAAGTTCAATTTTCATTCTTCTGGCAGTTTCAAATTGATTTCAGTTATTTCATCTAAAGTAATTTTGCAAATATAAAAAAATGCAAATATAAGGATCAAACTTCAACATATTTGGAGATAACAGTTTCTTGTTTAGCCAATCTTGTGTAATAGTTTTGCTGGTTTTGGGCTAAAGTTTTAGAAACTCCGAAACAGTTATAACACATTACAGTTAGATAATCAAATGAGTTGTCAGCTAAACATTAATGAATTTTGAAAGCATTCAATGAGGAAGATTGAAAACAAAAAAAAAAAAAAAAAAAAAAAAAAAAAAAAAAAAAACTGTTAGTAGATCTACACCAATTTGTGTAGATCTACACAAATCAATGGCAGCAATATGGAACTATAGAGAAAAAGAAAGAAGATTAATTGCCTTGTTAGACTACGCTAAATATGCAGAGATTTTTCAAACCATAAAACCAAACTCTTGATGTTTGAGAAGGCTTTATCTGATAAGTTCTCCACATTGTATACTAACAACAAACCGCTAAAGTGTTCCATATCACAAATGAAATGGCAAACTAATAGAAATAATTTATTACCTGCCAACAAATTAAGTACTATAGAGCAAAAAGTTACTGACATCTTACATAAATGCAAGCAAACTCCTATAACAAAGCAAGTAGTAACAAAAATATGCCAAAATTTGTAAATCGTGATCTGTCTTCCTCTATAAAAATAGGTAGTGAATCTTCTTGCATCAAACCAAGACGACAGACGGCAGAGCAATATCGCATCCTTCATTTGATAAAGTAAGGCTAAAACAATTGAAAGATAATCACTTTGTTCATGCATCTTTCAAAGGTGGTTCCTATATACTTGATAATGATATTACATGCTTGTTGATTACATCAATATTAATTGAAATTCCATATGCCATTCAAGGAGTAACAATTGGTGGCCTAGTTTAGCAGTCCATAGACATCATAATGCACTTTTTAAATTACCTCGTCCTAATTACCAACTAAACATCTGTACAAAAATTTTTGTTTCTTAACTAGAGAAATTCAGTTCATTTACCAGATTATGAAGAGAAGCAAATCCATAATGGCCACCAAGGAGAAAAAATGGCCTCAATAATTGTGTGCTTATCCTTATGAACCTGATGTATATGTGTAGCGTGTCTGAGCTCCAACTAATAGCTCTACAACCTTAGCTGCATGAGGAATGAAGTAAGAGTAAACCACCATGTACTCATATTTTAACTCAAAGCAATAAAAAACAAAAATAAAAAAAGCAAAAAAGCAGTAACTAAATGTAAAGGCTCAAAAAGAGTGAAAGCCATACGCACCAGTGAGAAAGCCAAATAATGGAACTGGGCTCAAATATCTATCAGCCTTTTCAAGATGATGCCTGAGAATACAACATGTTAAGAGCAAAAAAAAAAAAACTAATCAATTAAAGTTGTAGTATAGATAAGAAGATGTGTACAATTACTTGGTATACTTGGTGAAGAATGGGTCTCTCATGATATAAAGCGCCCATAACAGCTTTCTTCTTTTCAACTGGGTCATGCCATATAATACCCATAATCAGCACTTCACACAAGAAGTAAAAAAATAATCCATCTTAAGAAACTTATGTGCACTTGCCTCATCTTTTTCAGAGGGAGAGAGCTGATAAAATTTCACTCCGACTCTGTGAGGTCGAGTAGTAGCATGCGATAGGATGCTCATACTACTGAGATCTACTGCCAGTGACACTAGCCAAGGTTTCCACGATCTAATCCCGTATTTTCTTATGAACATCACATATATAAGCGGTCTCAAGATAGAGAGAACCTCCCCAACAAAAAATAAACGGCCCGAAAGCCCTTTCTCTGACCAAATACTTGACAGCGTAGGTTTTTCTACTAACAAAGCTGCAAGAAAAATCGACATTACATAAAGTACTTGTGAATTTAACACAAAGTACAATACGGCTCCACAATCATAAAACTGATTAAAATAGGTCAAAGAAATGTACAGAGACTACCTGAACTATAGGTCAGTTTAAAATGGGTACCAGAATAACAAAAAAATATTACTGATTTCAATCACCTAACCTTCCATTATCTCTAATTTCAGTACCTCTCCATCATAATATAACAATATTGTTATTCTTTGTAAATTAGCAGAATATTATGTTACTTGATGGGATATTCTATCACTATTTCTCGTGGAAACTGTTTAGTTCTGATAAAACTTGATCGAGAGAAACTGAAATAAAGCATTATGGAAAGTTAGGTACTAAATTCATAATTTAAAATTTTGATACTCATTTCAAATGCAATATAGTTCAGCTAGTCTTTGTAGGTTTTCACCTTTAAAATATTACCAGGAGGCTCAAAAGTATGTCGAAGTCTAGTCAATGACATCGGGTCCAACGCCATTTTAGCATTCTCGCCAAACCTGCTCAGTGCAGACATAGCTCTCCCCTCCAGATTCTTAGGCACAATCCCATTATGATTTTGTGAATACCCATTTTGATAACCATTCCTCACATAGCCACCAGGCCTTCCATCAGTAATCATTCCACCACCATGGCCTTCGGGAACATCTACTATCTTCTCCTCCTTCACCACCTCCCCTCCTTGTAGAAGCATCCTGTACCCACTATCACGGAAAGCAGCTAATCTCACCAGTGCCCTGAATCGCAAACAACCCATCTTGCCAAGTTACAAGCAAGAAAAAAAAAAAAAGAAAAAAAAAGGGAACCGACAGAACATGTTCTGCATGCTTGTCTGGCCCTACATGTGCTTCTAATTTCAGCTGCAGCCAACGATAGTATAAAGTTTGGCAAACAGAAAAGTTTGGAGCCTCTATCATCACAAGAAGATGAAATGAAATTCTCACCTCCAAAATCAGAAGGTCCAGTTCAAAGCTTCCTCTTTTCTCCACAAAGAGAAGCTGATGAGGGGTTTTTTATATAGTGCTCCCCCCTTGCAGCACTACTCAAACAGCACTTTCATCAAACAGCATTTCATTATATAGCACAACCTAAGCACTTGTCGGGCCCATCTTCTCAAACAGCTTTTCTGCTAGAGGAGCAAGAGCCAAGTGTTTGATCAACAGAACAATCTAGAGCTTTCAATTGTGACAGCAAGCTCAAACTGAGCTTCTAGCGTGCAAAAGCAGAAAGTCTAATTCGAAGCTTCTGCTTCCAGATAAGGCAGAAGTTGACAGAAACTTCTTTTCTTTTTTCTTTCTGCGTGTCAGATCAACAGCAAGGACAGACAGACAGGCCCTAACTAACTTGAAGATTAATTGATGAGGCAGAAGTCTTACTTCACTCCCTCCGTGACCGTGAGGAAGTTCCACTTCCCCTTCTCCCCGAACAAATGCTGAGCACCGACTTCAATCACGGTCTCTGCATCTTTGAGAATCGACACAAACAAAGACCACGGAAAACCCGACTTCTCGGGCTTCACCTGAAACCCCCGCCCAGGAGGGGCCGCCGTGTCAATTATATGCTGGTTAACAGCGCCGATTATGCCCAAAACCGCATAAACTGCACCCCAAAATAAAAAAATTCCAATACACACCCCTCAAAAACCACAATTCCCACAAAATTATCATTTACAAATATAACGGAAGAGGTAAATGTTACCGAAATTTCACAGAACCTGCTTCGGGGCCGATCTCGGAGTTGGAGAAGCGCTCGGGGAGGAGCCAAGTGATGCCCTAATCGATCGAATTCGGCGAGATAAGGATCGGATCGAATTGTGGGATTTGAGGAGAAATTCCTATGAGAAAGAAAAAAAAAAAATCGGGGGCTTACGTTGGCTAGGGATTCGAGGGAGTGGACGAACTCTCGGTTCGTTCGCACCCAAAGCTTGTAGGCGTCCATAGCGAGCTTCGTCGTCTTCCTCCTCCTCCTCCTTCCTCCTCCTAATCAGATTTTGCTAACTAAAGTCTCGCACAGTCGCCTCCTCTCGTACATGTATATATGAATTTTTTTTTTTTTTTTCCGCCGCGGGGATTTATATTAATTTTAGCGCAGAGTTGGTCGAAAAGGGCAAACGCCGTTGGGATAACATTCGTGTACCGCTTCAATGGAAGTGTGCCGTTGTGATTATAAGTAGAATTTATGAATTTACTAAATTTTTTTTTTTTAAAAAAAAAGAGGTTAATTCGTATAAAAAATTTATTGGATTTGAATATTGACAAGAGTGGTCATTCTCTTTTGTTTTTGAATATTTAGTCCAAATCTAAATTTTTTAAAAAATGATCAAAATACACTTCTTTTTTTTTCTCTCTTTTTTTTTTTTCGTTCTATTTTTTCTCTGATTTTTATTCCTTTTCTTCTCCTTCTTGAGCCCGTCGTCTCACTCTCACGCCCCACGCAACGTCCAAGCCGTTGTCGCTGCCATGGATCTCATCAGAGCGCTACCCCTCAATGTCGCGCTTGTTCCCGCCGCACCTGCACCCATATCCACACATATATGATGGGCACAACGTCGCAGGCACAGGCGTAGGCACGACGGGAGCGAACACGACTTCGAGGGGCAACGCTCTGACGGGGACTATGGTGGCGGTGAGGGCGGCGGTGGAAGAAAAAAAATGTAGAGAATAGAAAAAAAATAAAGAAAAAAATAATAAAAAAATATTTTTTTCTCGTGAGAAGGTCATTATGTATCGTCACTATTACATGAAAGGTTAAGAATTATAGAAGAATGAAGAATAAGCTGAAGTTGTACTATTTCAGAAATTTTCTGCATGAATTTAGATAAAAATTGCACAATGTGAGACAAAATCTATACCTTTTGCGATAAGAGTTATATTCTTTAGATAAAAATTACACTTTTTAGACTAAAGTTGCACTATTTCTTTTTCTCCTCCTCCTCCTTCCTTTCCTCTTCCTCCTGTTTCTTGTGCACCCATCCGGGACTGGCGACGCACACGAACAGGTAGAGGAGAGTGCGACAATGGTGGAGCAGAGGGCGACGGAGGCGGAGGCGGCCTGCATTACCTCCTCCCCTCGGGGGGTGCACGGGCGGGGGTGCGCGGGGGTGTGCGGGTATCCCCCGTCTCACCTCCACCGCATCCGCGTGCGTCAGTGGGGGCCTCCTTGCCTCCACTTAAGTAAAAAAAATATTATTTTTTAATTAAGTGGAACCTAGTGCGCTTTCTCATCCTGGCCGTTGAAGAGGATGAGGACGACGAGGAGGAGTCATACGAGGTTGCGCACCCCTTGCGGGGCGGAGGCAAGGCAGGTCACCTCTGCCGCCCTCTTCTCCGACGTCGTCGGGCTCTCCTCCACCTCTACCACGCACATCATTGTCCTCGGATGGGTGCAGAAGAAGCACAAAAAAGCGGAGGGGAAGGAGGAGGATGTAGAGATAGAAGATGAGAAATAGTGCAACTTTCGTCCAAAAAGTGCAATTTTCATCTAGAAAGTATAATTTTCATATCAAAGAGTGCAATTTTTATTTCAAAAAGTAAAATTTTTGTTTAAAATAGTGTAAATTTTTTTTGAAACATTACAACTTTATTTACAGTGAAAAATCCTTCTCCTCGTCGTCCTCATCCCCTTCTCCGCGTCCAATATGAGAAAGCGCATAAGGTTCCACTTAATTTAAAAAAATATTTTCTTAATTAAGTGGAGGCGAGGTGGGGATGCTCGCCTCTGCCCCTACCAACGCGCCCAGGCGTGGTGGAGGTGAGACAGGGGATCCTTGCCCACCCCGCGGGACGGAGGCAAGGCAGGCCGCCTCCGCCTCCGCCGCTTTTTCTCCGGTGTCACCGTACTCTCCTCCACCTCCACCGCGCACATCGCCAGTCCCGGATGGATGCACAAGAAACACGAGAAAGCAGAGGTGTGGCGCCCAACTTCTCAGGAGATCACCCATCCTATAACTACTCTAACTCTAGCACGTTCAACCCTCTTAACCTCTTGAGCCTTGCTACCACCCAAAATACTATAGTCGGGTTAAGAGATTTAGTCCTATTATATTATTTATATATAGAACTAATCCAAATTCTGGGGGTGTCACATTCTTCCCCCTATTAAGCCCTGACGTCCACGTCAGGCTCAAGCACACTCACGAGTACTAGGCGATGTAAGACTCATCTCGCTAGCCTTAGTCGACCTTGTAGGGAGCTTCACTCCACCCACAACGGTCATTAGCTGGGGAGTCGTGCTCTACTCGCTATATAACCCTGGCTCAGCCGAGACTCATCTCACATTTCAGGCTGGTGATTGGCTCTGAAACCAACTGTGGCGCCCCAACTTGCCAGGGGGGCACCCATCCTAAAACTACTCTAGCTCTAGCACACTCAACCCTCTTAACCTCTTGGGCCTTACTACCGCACAAAATACTATAGCCGAGTTAAGAGATTTAGTCCTATTATATCATTTATATATATGACTAATCCAAATTCCAGGGGTGTAACAGAGCTCCTGATAATCCACGCACAATTGTAAGGATCCGTCATTCTTCCTCACGAATAATACTGGAGCTCCTCAAGGAGATACACTGGGTCTTATGAAACCCTTGTCCAGTAAGTCCTGTAACTGAGCCTTGAGCTCCTTCAACTATTGTCACGCCCCGGGGGTTTTTCGGTTAAGCGGAAAACGTGAAACATTAAATTTTTTCCTTTGCAGTGTCCCCCAGTGCGCGCCAGACCTGCCACACGTGCAAATTCCTCGACCCCGAGGGCGGAGTCTCCTTTGCACGTGCACGGCGGTTTCAACTTAGATAGGCATACCAACCCACATGCAATCTCGATCGCACTTTAACCACAATCAAAATACACAACAGTAAGAGGGAGTACTATAACTACTTAACACGGCCATCGATATTTAGAAAGGATAAGTCCATGGGTTTTCAAATCGGTGCCTACACGACACTCGTTGTGTTAAAAGACGTTTTCGCAAACATTTTTCCTGGTTTGAAAATAGGCCGAAACTACAGAGTATGAAAGCAACCGGAATCACCACAGTAATTTGAACATCCACACCACAGCACAGTCGAACCCACTCACACAGCACGAAGAACTAAGAAGATAAACATGAATAAAGCCTAGCAATGTCACTCCTAGAAATGCCAAAACAAACGACACATCCTCGTAAACCGTCCTCACATCCGTCCTGTGCCCGAGCCCGACCGACCTGTCACAGAGTGGGGAGTCAGTGACACTACCAGGATGCGACAAAAACATAGGGTAATAAAATATAGGCGACAATGAGAGAAACTGAAAATAACGCAAACCTAGCCACCAGCGTGTCCGTATTTACCCCCTCCCAAGAGAGCCACCGTACCCTGTAACAAATCAGACATGTGTACCTGCCACTGTAACAATCAAATACGTGCACCTGCTCCTATAATAATCAACCATGTGCACTTGCTCCTGTAATAATCAAACATGTGCACCGGCTCCTGTAATAATCAAACATGTGCACCTGCTCCTGTAACAAATCAAACATGTGCACTTGCCTCTCATGATACCCCTCCACGGACTCGTGCGGCACTTGAGTAACCGCGAGGGGTCCCCATCATCACTAGTCGTGGGTACACGGGCCAACGTGCCATCTTTCCGGAAAAATACACCAATGCAGTGGCCAAACCGCCGGTGTGCGTGCAAGCAACCTTGGGCTCATAACGTGATAATTGTGTGTATCATAAACCAGAGCGACCCGCAGTCGCCAGAGATATTAGTAATAAACATGCTTATGTAAAATAGGGGTTAGATGAGATCATAATGTCAATCTTATTATATTCATGCATACAAGAAACTTTACCATATATCAGAAATGTTAGGATTCGAAGGGGCACCCACCTGGACAGCGTTTGGTCGGAACACCCGAAGTTGACTCACAGGCCCCGAATGACACCCCGACCTACGGAGTCCCCAGATAAATCAACAGTAAGACCGAAGATTAGTGCGAAGACACTACACATGAACGGCTCCACAGTAATTAGGTGACAGTCGAGACACGAACGCACCCGGCGGGAACACGAATGGAGTCGAGCGGCAGCGGCACCGCGGGGCCGCGGCAGCAGCAGCGGCGACAGCGAGCCCTGCGCGAGCACAAGCCCCGCGCGGGCGCGGCGCGGCAGTAGAACCCCGCGCGGGCGCGGCGAGGCGGCAGCGGTAGCAGAGCCCCGCGCGGGCGCGGCGCGGCGGCAGCGGCAGCAAAGCCCCGCGCGGGCGCGGCGCGGCGGCAGAGCCCCACGCGGGCACAAGCCCCGCGCGAGCGCGGCGCGGCGTCAGCGGCAGCAGAGCCCTGCACGGGCACAAGCCCCGCGCGGGCGCGGCGCGGCGGCAGCAGCAGCGGCAGCAGAGCCCCGCGCGGGCACAAGTACCGCGCGGGCGCGGCGCGGTAGCAATAGCGACAGCGATGACAGCGGCGGCGCGACAGCGGCGGCGGCGAAGGGCGTGGCTAGGGCAACACGACTCTAAAACAACAAAGAGAAAACCCAAGAAACAAGCAATGCTCACCTCGAGGTTTCAGCGAGGATGATCCGGTCCCGTCCCTCGCGGTACAAGGTTCCGGATCTGCTCCCCGTCTCGTCCTCGACCTCCGGTACGCTTGGTTGCGAGATGACGAGGTTCCCAATTTCCTTCTCCCGACGGCTAGGTTACAAGAGTTCTTTTCTCTCTCAGGGTAAAAATCGTCTGTATTTATATACATAGGAGAAAAAAACCCTAACCCTAATATAAACGCAAATACCCCAAACCCTCACCTCGTGCGCACACACAAGGGACTAAAAGAAAGAAGGTTAATTAACGAGTCGTTTTACACTCGCACAAACACAGTTGCTAATCCGATCCAAAAGAAACCTACCCCGTTGCCTCGAAAAGCGTGCAAATTGTGCGGCACGGATTTCGATGCACGATACCGACACCGCGACTTCAAAATTCTATTCCAGGAGATCCGGGGGTCGGATTTCAGATCCGATCGCACCACCGTTCAACGTTTCTCGAGCTCAAACACCAAGAATTAAGAACGAACGTCAACACGCTACTCACTATGGACCATAACGAGGGACGCTACAATAGCTAGACCTACCCCGATAAGGTTCAAGGACGATGACCGAAAAGTACGGATGCTACAACTATGTCGTTGCCATTTTGTATGGCGCTTTCGATACTGGAGCCGTCCCGGGAACCAAGTCTATGATGAACTCGATCTCCCGATCCTTCAGCATACCGGACAACATCGCAGAAAATACATCAACATACTTCCACACTACTAGAATGCTTTCAAGTGTTGGATCCTCTGTCCGTTCCTCCACTACGGTGGCCAAATAGGCCACGCATCCACTATCGATCAACTTCTTGGCTCGAGATGTGTAGACCATCATGGCAAATAAGGAGCCCCTACATCCTTAGTAAACGAACTCCTTCTATCCCGGATCTCGGAAGGTGACGACTCAACTCTCGTAATCAATAGTGGCATAATACTGTGAGAGCCAGTCCGTCCCTAACAGGACGTCGAAATCTCCCAATTGTCTCAAGACCAAGAAATCCACTGACATAATCCAGTCGCCTATCCGCACGGGATAGGCGAGACAATACTCTGTGACCACGAACGAGTGTTCTGGTACTTGCACCGCAGTGATGCCCTCAAACTTCAATACTCTAAGCCTGTTTTTCATGCCAAACGACCTACTAATAAATGAATGTGATGCACCTATGTTGAATAAAGGTCCTGTATTGAACATCATTAATTAAAATTATACCTACCACAACGTCGTCGACCGCCGGCTCCTGCACCACCTGAGTGGCAAAAACCCACCCACTCGGTGGCTGCCGCAATGTACAAGACCGCCCACATGTTGGGGCTAGTGATGCCTCCATACTGTAGGGCCCCAAAACCCCATGTAGCTTTTCCCGTGAATCCACGATGTGAAACACCTGGTATTGGTGTGTTGGGCCAGTAACGCATCAAATGGATGTGTTGGATGGACTGAGTGAGGTTCATGGATCAAGCCTGTCCTTCGGCTGCTTTTGCCAAATTTTAGAAGAGGTTTCAGGCTGATCGGAGGCCGAATTTGGATTTAGCATGGAAAAACGCTTGAAATCGGCTATTTGCTTGTATTTTTCTGAGTCCGGATGCCCAAAAAGGGCTCTCGAAAGTTTTCAGTGGATTCGGGTGCATGGGGGAGGCCGTAGACCGGCCAGGAGCTACGTGGCGGCCTATTCCTGGCCGGTTCAGGTTGCGCAGTCCACGGAGCCGTGCCGGGTGGCGTATGGACCCGGCGCGGGGAAACGTGGCGCCCCAGGAGTGGCTGGCGCGCGATGCGCGGTCCACGGAACCCCGCGCGGGTGCATAGACCGGGCGCGGGGACACGTGGCAGCCTGTGATAGGCGGGCTCATGCGGCGCGGTCCATGGAGGTGAACGCCGGCGCCTCGGGATGCATGCGCACGTGGGGGACAGGCGGTGCGGCCGGCGAGGCGCACGTGGGCGCGGTCGGCGGGTCGCGCGGGCGGGCCACGTGGCGCCCTGCGATTCGCGGGTGCCACCCGCCTGCCTTGACGGGGGCGCGACACGTGGCAGAGTCCGAAGGGCCTTGCACTTGCTGTTCCCTGTTTGGGACACGTGTCAAGTGCTGGCGGTTTCGGGCGCTGGTCGGACGGGGCACTGGGTGCGACTGTTGGATTTAGGCGCCCGAAAAGGTGCGCCCAAATCCGAAACAGTGGGCTTTTTTGCTTGGGCCTATAAATAGGACCCCTTTGCTTGCTTTTACTCATTTTCCTAGGCCTTTTCATAGTAGGCCTTCTTCAGGGAAATTGTTCACACTTTTGTTTTACATCTTGTGGAGAAGTTCCAGAATTTTTGGAGGACGCTACTTCGACGTCTACTGCGATTCGGCGCACTGCGACGCACCTTCCTTGTTAGCCTTTTTCGTCGTGTTTCGGTCTGTGGACTCTCCTGTGCTACCCCAAAGGAATTTTTGGGTGATTCTTGCACCCACGTTTTCATGACAGGTAGGGCTACGACTTTTGTATTTTCAGCTTCTCCGTATTCCGAGGTTTTCTTGAGCTTTTTGGACCATTTCTGTGACCCCTTTTCTATGATGGAATTTTGGACAGCACCAGGGTTTTTGTGGATTTTCTCAGCACCGGAGAGTTGGAACGAGGAGTGCAAGTACTCGATTTACATCTACGCGTCGCAAGGAACATCATCGTGATTTTTCTGGATTTTTCTGAGGTTGCTTCGAAGGTGAATATTATACTTTTTCTGGACAGAGTACTGCAGACTTGTGATCATTGGAAGTTTCGCGTGTACCGCGATGATTAATTTGTATCTTGGCCTACAGGTGTCGGAACGGGACGAGTAAGTACTCGTTTTTCATCTACTCGTCGCGAGGATCGCAACGGTGATTTCTTCGGATTTTTTTGAGAACTGCATTGAGGTTAATTTCCTTGTTTTTCGTACTATTTTGCAAACAGTAATTACTGTTGTGAAAGTTGTCCATTTTTGCCGTGTGCGATCAATGTTTACTGTAGTTCTCGCATTTTGGAGGTTTGCGGGGATTGAGGATCTTGGCAGCGAGGAATCTCATATTGTTGTAGTTTACGCTTTTCAAGGTGGGTAGTTGTTGTGGACCTCATCTTTGATTTACTCACTAGGAATATTAGAGTGATCCCCATTGTTGAATGTCGATTAGTATATCGTGGTTAATGTGCATGCTTGTATAGTTTAGACTGGTGCTATGTTAGTACTTAGTGTTCCTATGAGATCTTTATTATCCTGAAATAGCATGCTCTAATTAATGTAAGAACAACGATATTTGTCTTTTTTTTTTATCATCATGAGGACACTTGCATGCTTGTATGGACATCTAGTTAGGCCACCTTTTTCTGCTACACTGCTACACTATCATGCTGGGAATTTGACTTAGGAGAAACCATGATTTCTATATTTTCTCCTTTATTATAGAACCAGGATATTTGTTGCTCGGGTTAGAGCATGGGTTTGGGATAGTGTAGCCGGGGCCTAGGTTTTGGATTGTGGGGTATTGCGGCAACCGCGGATATTGGGCGGTTGACCGGTGGTCAGTTATTGGATTAGGGAGTTTGGGGGCACTGCGGCGACTGCGGATATTGGGCTGTCGACTGGATGTTACTTATGCATCAGATTTGGGGATCGGGGTTCATTAGTGGATGGATTTTTCCCACTTTGATCATAGTCGTGATCCAGTCCTGCTATAGTGAGATATTGAGACATGGTTACTGTACTTGTGAGACATGATTACTTTACTCGTGTGGGTCGCTCCCCTCGAGTGCCACTCCGGAGTGTGCGACCGTGCCGGACAGAAGCCGGTCTGTTACTTATTTTGGGATGCGACCGTACCAGTCAGAAGTCGGTCTGTATCCGGTGGTTGGGTTCTTGAGTTCGACAGCAGAGTAGGCAGTGTCAGTTTTTACTGGTGGTTAGATTGTGTTTATACAGTCAGGCACATTTACTGATGCATTCTTATAGTTACACCTTTCTGGCTCTGCATTTAGAGGCATAGTAGTGGTAGCTTCATTTTCTTATCAGCAGTACTGTTTATAGCTTACCACCTCTCCTTTCCTTTTTGCCTCTGGTAGACCTAGTGGGCACGTCAGAGTTGAGGCTTAACCCACTAGGGGAGGCTACTGTTTTTATAGTAGTTCTCACCCCCATCGTATTTTTCTTTGTTTCTCCCTTTGTTTTGTAGAGTCCTTTGCGGGAGTTACTGGGCCGTCAGCATCGGATCGAGGTAAGAGGATAGCGGACTAGATAGAGTGTCCACCCGACAGTATGCTAGCTGGACTTTTGATGTACTCCTATCTTCTCAGACAGTTTTATTGTACTTTATTTTTTGGTCTGGCTTTAGCCAGCTGGTTGTATATTTGTGGTGAGCTGGGAGAGATACTTGTATTTATTTACAGTTGTTCTTTACTTTATTTCCAGCTTCAGTCTGAGATGTTGTAGTTTTAGTTCAGCTCTGATTTTATGCACTTTTATTATTATCTCTTATATCTGAGGAGGTTACCAGCGCTTCGTGTACGCGGGAAATACCGTGTGCACGGCGGATCTGTAGACGGGCCCGGGTTCTGGTTTACATCCGAGGCGTGATAGATTAGGTGGTATCAGAGCTTAGGGAATAGGTCTGTTGGGACTTAGAAAACCCTAGGCTTTTTGGGCAGACCCTAGGATGATAGAGCGTGAGTGGCGTGATATTTCGTGAAAGTCGGTGATTTATTTAGTTTACTCTTCCTGTGAGTGAAGAGGAATTGGCATATCCTATTTCTGGTGGACAATTATGTTGGCTGCAGACAACATAAAGTTACAGGAATAGAGGGATGCCTTTGAATTTCGCTAGATTGGGTCGAGTGTGGTTTCGTTACTGACGTATGGTTTCTTGTGGCAGGATGCCTCCCCGACGCCAGATCCCTACCCGGGGTACTCCTATACCCCCGGATGAGCCGGAGCAGTCCAGACCTTTCGAGCTTAGTGAGTTAAGGGCCTTGGTGGCCCAGTTGGCTGAGAGTACTCGCCGACAGGACCAGAGGATGGATCAGTTTCTTGCCCAGAGAGAGGCACCGCCCCCGGCTGTTTCTGAGGCCCCTACACCACCAGTTGTACCATCTGTGCCGACGGCGCCATCGTCTAGTAGCGGGGCTCCGGGAGTGATCCAGCCTTTGACACCGAATGAGGAGCAGGATATCGCTGACAAGCTCACCAAGTTTTGTCGACGAGGACCGCCTAGATTTTCGGGGCGGAATACACGGCCATGTGAGATTGGGATGTGGTTATCAGTGATGGAGAAGCTATTTAGGGACTTCTTCATCGATCCGAGGTACCGAGTGCATATGGCGGTGCACTGTTTGGACGGTGATGCAGATGCCTGGTGGCATCGGGTAGAGCCACTGGAGTTTCAGATTACCCGACAGCTACCATGGTCCGAGTTTCGACGAATGATATTGGATACTTACTTCTCGACCAGTGTTAAACAGAAACTGGAGCATGATTTGAAGAACCTTCAGCAGGGCAACCGACCGGTTCAGGCATACTATCAGGAGTTTATGCAGTTGCTCAACTGCGTGCCATTCGTGCTCGTGATGGTCCCCATCAGGTGGAGTTATTCGAGGCAGGCCTCCGTGCCGAGATATACACTTTAGTGCATGCTCAGAGGCTCCAGACTCTCGAGGAGGCCGCGGAGCATGCCCAGTGGGTTGAGATTGGAGATCATGTGGTTGCCAGGCGAGGTGGTATGGCCGCGCAGAGCTCCGATAGGAAGCGACCAGTACTAGATGACGGGGGACAGGCCAGTTCATGGAGACCTCCACGACCACCGCGGCCTCAGTTCTCTGGCCGTTGGCGTTCTGAGCGGCGAGGGCCTGGTGGATCCCAAAGGCCACCGCAGTAGCACCAGCATCAGCAGCAGCATCAGCAACAACAGAGTTCGTAGCCGAGGCAGCACAGGTCTTAGCAGCAGTCTCAGAGGCCACGCAGTAGCCGAGATAGACCCAGCCTTCAGATAGGTGTGTTTTCTGCAGGGGACAACATCCGTCAGACACGTGTGACTTGAGGTGGGGTCGATGTTTTCGGTGCAGACAGCCTGGGCACATGCGAGCTACCTGCCCTCTTTCTACATCATTGGCACCTTCTTCGGCGTCGGCTCCTTTTTCACCTCAGCAGCGGCCACCAGCTCAGTGGCCCTATGCTCCAGCAAGCAGGCCATCTTCTTCCCACCCCACCGACTACCGGCCTCCAGCACAGAGCGGGCGAGTATATGCCGCCCAGTTAGAGGACTCCTCAGCAGCCGACCATGTGGTGGCAGGTATTACATTACTTTCTGGCATTAGGACTCGTACCTTGTTTGACACTGGAGCATCGCATTCTTTATTAGTAGAGCATTTGCATCCCTCTATGGTATAGAGATAGAGTCCTTGTCGCATGCATTAGAGGTTCGGATTCCAGATCATGTTTTGCATGTCGAGGAGTATTGTGAGGCTTGCCCGGTACAGTTGGGATCTTAGATCTTGCCGGCAGACTTGCTTGTCTTGCGGCAGCTCCGGAATTTTGACGTGGTACTAGGTATGGATTGGTTGTCACGGTACTTTGCCACTATTGACTGCAGAGAGAGGACGGTGACTCTCCGCGAGCCAGGACAGGAGGAGTTTATCTTCAGAGGTTGCCAGAGCACGTTGTTCGCAGCGACTATTTTTTCGGCGAGGGCTAGGCGGATGATGAGCAGAGGTTGCACTGCCTTTCTGGCTACTATCGTGGAGGTGCCTACGGTGGCACTGGGACTCGAGGATATCCCCATTGTCCGCGAGTTTCCAGATGTGTTTCCCCTTGAGTTGACGACTATGTCGCCGGAGAGGGAGATAGAGTTTGTGATTGATGTGGTCCCGGGAACCACGCCAATCTCGAAGGCACCCTAACGGATGGCGCCTACCGAGTTGAGGAAACTGAAGGCGCATCTGCAGGATCTTATGGACAAGGGTTTTGTTAGACCCAGTGTTTCGCCGTGGGGAGCGCCTGTTTTATTTGTGAAGAAGAAGGATGGTTCGCTTCGATTGTGTGTGGATTATAGGGAGCTGAACAAAGTGACCATCCGAAACAAGTATCCATTACCGCGGATCGACGATTTGTTTGATCAGCTGTAGGAGCTTCGGTGTTTTCGAAGATTGATCTCCAGTCCGGTTACCACCGGCTGAGGGTGAGGGCCGAGGATATCTCCAAGACGGCATTTAGATCTCGGTACGGGCATTATGAGTTCACGGTGATACCATTTGGTTTGACAAATGCCCCTGCCGCATTTATGGATTTGATGAACCGGATATTTCAACCGTATTTGGACCGATTTGTTGTAGTATTTATTAATGATATATTGATTTACTCCCGGAGTGATGTGGAGCATGAGGAGCACTTGAGGACAGTGCTACAGCTTCTGCGAGAGAAGCTGTATGCCAAGCTTAAGAAGTGAGAGTTTTGGCTCCGGGAGGTCGCCTTTTTGGGCCACGTAGTTTCAGCTACGGGAGTGGCGGTTGATCCGGCCAAGGTGGATGCTATTTGAGATTGGCCGAGGCCGACGACTATCACCGAGGTGCGGAGTTTTCTAGGTTTAGCTGGCTATTATCGGCGATTTGTGGAGGGCTTTGCGAAGCTTTCCACTCCCCTCACCCGTCTGACCAGGAAAGGAGTTAAGTTTATTTAGAGTGAGGCTTGTCAGAGCAGTTTTGAGAAGCTGAAACAGAGGTTGATGACGGCTCCGATCCTTGCTCTCCCGGTCATGGGAGAGGGATTTGTGATCTACAGTGACGCCTCTCACAGTGGTCTGGGTTGTGTACTGATGCAGCATGGTAGGGTAATTGCCTATGCTTCACGACAATTGAAGGACTATGAGAAAAATTACCCTACTCATGATCTTGAGTTGGCAGCGGTCATGTTTGCTCTGAAGCTGTGGCGGCACTATTTGTATGGAGAGCACTGCGAGATTTACAATGATCATAAAAGCTTGAAGTATCTGTTCACTCAGAAGGAGTTGAACTTGAGGCAACGCCGGTGATTAGAGTTGCTAAAGGATTATGACGTGAGTATCCTGTATCATCCCGGCAAAGCCAATGTTGTGGCAGATGCTTTGAGTAGGAGGACGAGTCTGAGTATGATGATTTCGCAGCAGGCGCCGTTAGTGGAGTAGATGAGACGGTTGCAGATAGAGGTTGTATCCCCTGGGGTCTCTGCTAGACTTATGTCTTTGGTCGTGCAGCCCACTCTGTTAGACAGTATTAGAGAGAGACAGAGTGAGAACCCCCACTTGATGAGGATTCGAGGGCATATTCAGACTGAGTTGATAGGGGATTTTTCAGTTGACGCTTCGGGAGTACTACGATACAAGGACCGAGCTTGTGTGCCTATGGATTCAGAGATTCGAGAGCAGATCTTGAGAGAGGCCCATTATACGCCTTATACCATTCATCCTGGTGGGACTAAGATGTATAAGGACCTTAAGGCATATTTTTGGTGGAGTGGTATGAAGAGAGACATTGGGAGATTCGTGGCTCACTGCTTAACTTGTCAGCAAGTAAAGACTGAGCATCGTGTATCCGCTGGCAAGTTGCAGAGTCTCCCGATCCCGGAATGGAAATGGGATCATGTCACCATGGATTTCATCACTGGACTGCCGAGGGCACAGAGTGGGGCTGATGCGATCTGCGTAGTCGTGGATAAACTCACCAAGTCCGCTCACTTTCTACCGGTGCAGGTGACTTGGCCTTTGGAGCGACTGGCGCAGTTGTACCTAGCTGAGGTGGTGAGATTGCATGGTGTACCCGTCTTGATCGTATCAGATAGAGACCCGAGGTTTGCCTCGCATTTCTAGAGGAGTTTACAGACAGCCTTGGGGACGCAGCTCTGATTTAGCACAACATTCCAGGGACAGACCGATGGACAGTCTGAGTGTGATGACCTGGATCTCCGCAGAGCTTTTGCAGTGTGATCAGCGACTTCTGGAGCCTTATTTCGGTGTGATGGAGGTGTTTGTGCGCAAATCGGGCCTCAAGGTTGGACCCAGTGCGAAATTTGGATTATGTTTACCTGTCCGGATGCCTTCGACAAATTTTAGAAGTGGAATTTGGTAAAACGGACATCGGATTTGGACTCAGCGCGGGAAAACGGTGAAAATGAACTATTTACTTGTATTTTTCGGAGCCCGGATGCCAAAACACGGATTTCGAGGCACTTTGTTACTATTCCGGCAGGCTAGGGCAGCACCGGCGGCGCGGGCAGGCGGCGGAGCGCGGCGGCGCGGGCGCGGGCAGGCAATTACGCGGAGGCGGGCAGGCTAGTCCACGGATTTGGGCGTGCACCGGGACCAGCGGATTTCGGCTTGGACACGTGGCGCGTGGGGAGTGGTCGGTCAACGCACGCGCGACAGCGGCGCGGGCACGACGCAAGGTGGACCCCGCCAGGCCACGTGTCGCCCGCTCATTGGCGGGCACAGCTACCCGGCTGGGCCGCCGTGAACCGTGGCCCACGGTCCCCGCCGTGGTTCGCGCTGCTACGCGGCGCGCCGTTATTGGCGGGCGCGCGTGCGCCGGGCACGCGAGGTGCGGAGCAGGTGACGTGGCGCGCCGAGAGAGATTCGGGCGCGCATAGTAACGGGTTCGGGCCGGATTCGGGCGCCCAAATCCGGCGCTCGAATCCGGATCCTCTTGTATGTTGGGCTTGGGCTATAAATAGCCCCTTTGGGTTTCTTTTTGAGGGCTGTCGCGAGCTCCTCTTGGGCTGAGGCCTTAAGGAAGGTTGTTCCTCTCCCTCTCCTCAACCCTCGATGGATCCCCGGATTTTTTGGAGGTCGTGACATCGGCATTTACTGCGACGCGGCGCACTTTGACGCTCCTTGGATTTTGGCTTCTACCGTCGCATTTTAGTGCGCGCGACCTCCTGAGCTACCCTGTTGGACTTTTGAGTTGGTTTTTGCGGTAGCGTGTTCATGAGAGGTACACCTTCGATTTCCGTGTTGATCACTTTGCCTCATTTTGAGTTCTTGGCATGGTTTACGAGGTATCTTTGAACCCCTTTTCTGCTGGTGGTTTTCTGGACAGCGGAGGCTTCTCGGATTTTTATCTCTACACTCGGGTATCGGATTTCGACGTACGAGGACTCGATCGACATCTACACTTCTAGAGGAACGCGCTCATATTTTTATGGAATTTTTGGAGGACTCTTCGAAGGTGATAATTAAGCTTCTTTGGGGACTATTTTTCTGCAGGCTTGTGTTTGTGAAGATTTTGGCTTACGATGATGTTTTATTTGTATCTTGGCCTACAGGTGTCGGAATAAGGTGTATAAATACTCAATTCATATCTACTCGTCGCGAGGATCACAGTGGTGATTTTTCTGGGATTTTTGGAGGACTGCACGCAGGTGAAAAATCCCCTTCTTTGTGCTGGTTGGTAAAAATAGCATGTGCTGTTTGGGTGTTGTGGGGTATTGATCTTGTTGCTTTTGGTTGTGTTGTTTGTTGAGCAGAGGCTTGCGCGACCATGTACCGAGGGTGCAGTTTCGGTGGATTTTGATAGCGTGTGACTCGCACTTCACCGGCTTCGGCTTTGCCTGCGGAAAGCGTTTCAGGTGGGTTGCCTTGTCCCCGGAACCGGTGAACGGTTCTCTAATTTTATTTGATAGAATGCATGCATGTTTAGGGTACCTTGTTTGTGATTGAGAGGTAAGCATAGTAATGTTGATTTTTTAAGAGAATTGCAAGATTAATATTCATGTTATATTATGAGGACTTTCATGATTCGGATATCCATGTTGGTGATTAGGGAAAGCTTACCTAAGAGATTGTTACCCTCTGTGACTTATAGCATGCATGATTAAGGTACAACTAATAGAATTGAGATGTAAGCGTGGAAAGTGGCCTGGATCATATGGATTAATGCTTATTTGATTTTTGTACATGCTTTAGAGGATTTGAGATCTAGCATTCGTGATGGCTATGTTCATGTTATACTAGATGAGATAGAGTTCATGCTCGATTACCCTTTGGCATATATATGCGGATATTACTCTGAGGAGTTATTATGGATCATGGATTATGGACAGGTGTAATTTATTAGTGATTCTGGCATGTGCTTATACTTATGTGGAGCTGCTATTTGTTATTATCTTGTATCTTCCTTGAGGACAAATGCATGCTTGTATGGACATCTAGATAGGCCATCTTTTATCGCTACACTATCATGTTGAAACTTGACTTAGGAGAAACCATGTTTGCTTTTTTTCTCTTTATTCATTAGTCAGGTGTTTCTTGTTGCTCGAGTTGAGCAGGGGTTTGGGATAGTGTAGTCGAGACTTCGAGTCTGGGGCAGGTTGGACTTGATTGTGGGTTGTGGGTGTTGCAGCGACCGCGGATATTGGGCGGTTGACCGGTTATGTCCTTGTACATCAGATTGGGTATCGGGTTTCCCTTTAGTGGATGGAGTTTCCCACTTATTGTTTACCCTTGTATCAGTTTGGGGATCAGGTTTTCCTTTAGTGGATGGAGTTTCCCACTTATTGTTTACCCTTGTATCAGATTGGGTATCGGGTTTCCCTTTAGTGGATGGAGTTTCCCACTTATTGTTTACCCTTGTATGAGTTTGGGTATCGGGTTTCCCTTTAGTGGATGGAGTTTCCCACTTATTGTTTACCCTTGTATCAGTTTGGGGATCGGGTTTCCCTTTAGTGGATGGGTTTTCCCACTTTGATCAGAGTCGTGATCCAGTCCTGCTATATTATGATGCTTATGATACCTGTGACAGTGATACTTTACTCGTGTGGGTCGCTCCCCTCGAGTAGGCCTATGACCGAGCCATGTGTGCCGGTCTGATACTTATTTTGGGATGCGAGCCATGTGTGCCGATCCCGCAGATTCGAGCCATGTGTGCAGATTTCGCTACTGAGTTCTTGAGATACTGAGTTCGTGAGATTGATGACAGAGCAGGCAGTACTGGGTTTTATACCGGTTCATTTGATTGGGTTTATTCAGGCAGGTACTTTTATTATTGCACTCGTGCCTGGGGGCCGAGTGGAGTCTAGTAGCTGTGATTATACCAGTGCTAGTGTTGTTGGGAGCCGTTTGGGTTGACGGTGATCCCGTGTCGTTGAGAGTACTTCGACTATTGTGCGAGATGTTGAGGATCTTGAGTCTATCCGTTCTGAGAGAGAGCGTGGATTTTGACTATAGCCTGCATGTGCCACTATTCGATAGCGAGTTAGTCCGTATGGACACCCTACGTAATTCCTGCCCGGCAGTGGGAGGTAGTTGTAGGTGGGCGCAGGCTTGACTGGACCAGATATGGCAGTCAGCTCGATTGGGTCGATTGTGCACCTCGTGTGCGAGTGGTTACATACCTTTCATTGATTTTTTCCCTTTTGAGCATTTAGATAGAGCCATGGTAGCTGTAGAATACCTCCAGCTTTCTTGTTCAGTTTTTACTGCATTGTTATCTTACGCCTCTAGTAGACTTCGTGGGCAGATCGTCGGACTTGGCGGTGGTACCCACTGAGAACTCCCTTTTGGTGTAGTTCTCACACCCATTGGGGGTTTTCCCCCCCTCCTCTTTCTTTTCTCTTCTTTGTTTTGCAGAGTCTTAGCGGGTGTTGCTGATTTTGCGGTTGCTGTGCGAGGCGAGGGAGTCGCGAGCTAGATCCCTACCCGTCTGTGTAGAGTAGCGGTACCCCTACCCTGGAGATCCTAAGTACAGTCAGTAGATTATTTATTTTTTTCGCTTTTAAGAGATTATTGTATTGTGAGGATCTAACTTGTACTGAGAGTCTGTACACTGATGTATTATTTCAGGTTACCTCCCTGTTGAGTTCTGGTTTATTGTATTTGAGGATATTGTATGATTATCACTTATGGGAGATGGATATTGTATCATTATTTCTAGTTGTACAGATGGTTGGTTTAAGTTTTACAGCACTTTTATTTTATAGCTCTGATATCTGTTTAGCTGTAGTACCTTTTCTTGCAGGTAGGACGCTTCGCCTATGCGGGTTTTTGCATAGGTGGCGGATCTGTTGGCGAGCCCGGGTCGCAGTTTCGACCCCAGGGCGTGACACTGAGCGCACCATACAGACCCTTGAGGATATATTGAGAGCGTGCGTCCTAGATTTTGGAGGAGGGTGGTACCGACACTTAGGATTGGTTGAGTTTGCGTACAACAACAGCTATCAAGCGAGCATTCAGATGGCTCCGTTTGAAGCGTTGTATGGACGCAAGTGTCGGTCACCCCTATATTCGAGTGACGTGGGTGAGAGGAAGACTTTGGGTCCTGATCTACTGTCAGAGGCAGAGAAAAAGGTCAGATTGATACGATGTGTGATGACCTGGATCTCTGCAGAGCTGTGGTAGAGTCATTGGTGACATCTGGGGAGCCTGTACTGTGTGTTGGAGGTGTTTGTGCACCAATTGGACACAAGTGGCGGACTTCGGGCTTAATGGATCACGTGGGTGATCAATGGACTCCGTCGGATCGTTAGAAGTGGTTTTGCGCGATGCAGATATTAAAAATGGACTCAGCGCGAAGTTTGGACCAAGGATTACCTTTCCGGATGCCTTCGGCAAATTTTGGGGTTGGAATTTGGCAAAATGGACATCAAATTCGGATTCAGCGCGCGAAAACGGTCAAAACGGACTACCCACTTGTTATTTTTGAGCATCGGGTACTGTTCATGCCGGAACAGTGTCTCCGGCCGCCGGCGGGCAGCGGCGGCGGCGGTGGGCAGCGGCGGAGCGGCCGCGGGCAGCGCGGCGGGCAGAGGCGCGGGCCGCCCAGTCCACGCGGCAGGCGTGCACCGGGGGCGGGACGCGTGGTGGCTCGGGAGTGGGCCGGTCCGCGGGGCGGGGTCTACGGAGAGTGCGGGGCGCACGGTGGACCGGGGTGGACACGTGGCATTACTGGATTGGTCGGTGCAGTGGACTTGGTCTACGGAGCTGGCGGGCGTGGTGCATGGACCGGCGGGACACGTGGCGTCTTGTGGTTGGTGGGCTCATGGAGTCTGGGTCCACGGAGGTGAACCGGGGCGCCTCGGGATTCGCGCCTGGCAGGGGGCGCAGGCGGGCACGTGGGCGCGGCAGGCGGGCGTTGACTGGGTGCGCGCCACGTGTCGCCGCGGCATTGGCCCACGCGTCGCCCAGTGGGCGGCCAGCGTGGCTGTCCGCTGTGCGGGGGGCGACGTGGAGGCCCGGTGGGCTTTCGGGCGCGCACAGTGTTGGGCCGGGCCCAACACTGTAGCCGCCCGAAAGTTGGAGCGCCCGGAAAATGGGACTTGTTGGGTATTTTCGGATTTGTTTCCAGCTTGTATTTAAAGGCCGAGTTCTTTTGCAGAGAACTTCTTCTCTGCGCGGATTTTTACTGTGCAACCTTCACAAGAAATGCTCCTCTCCCTGTGGCGATTCCATCTGCAGATTTCCAGATTTTTCAGCGGCACGCATCCCGAGGTTACCATTTTTACGGCGCGGCGCGACGCTCGTTCGTTTGTGTTCTTCTTCGTCGCATTTCGGTGCGAGGACTCCCCCGGCTTACTCCGACCTCCGAATGAGGCGATTCTTGTGCCGTTGGCTTCACGACAGGTAGGGCTACGTTTCCCATGTTTACTGGTTTTTCCCATTCCGAGCTTTTCATGGGTTTTTCGGATCATCTTGTGACCTCATTTTCTGGGGCGGAGTTTTGGGACAGCGGTGCGGTATTTTGGCAATATCTTCGCGCACAGTCATCGGATTGGGGCGATTCAGGAGGCGTTTTGCATCTACAGATCACGAGGAATATCTCCAAATTTTCTTGGAATTTTCTGAATTTTTCCCCGAAGGTGAATATCCCTGTTTACAGAACCTTGTGGTTCAGTTTTTGTGAGCAGTTTGTCTCGAGATGGTTCTCTTGTCGGATTTGTTTCTCAGTGTAGGAAACTCGGATTTGAGTGTGCAGGTAGTCGTTTCGATGGGTTCGTCGCGAGGATCGTGACAGTATTTTTCTTGGAATTTTCCGGGCATTTCTCGCAGGTAAAAACAGGGGAACTGTGGACTGTTGTGTTTGGGACAGTTTTGTGTGAGCATTGTATGTTATTTATGTATGTTCTTTTGGGAATTTTGTACAGCGATCGCGGCGGCTTATCGGTTTGGGCGAGGGCACTTTTTGGGACTTGGAATTAGCGATCGAGGTGGGTGGTTGTTGTTTACCTCTATTTTGACATGCTCACTAGGAATATTAGAGTGATCCCTTTATTTGAACATGCATGCTTAAGTGATATAAATTGTGAGCTTTTCCTATGGAAATTACTATTGTGGATATTTGATAGTGGTTGGGACTTATACATGTTTGTATGGATGGAATGTTAGCGTTTAACCTTGCATGTGGATTGGATTAATTATCATGGGCTTTATGATTATCCTGTTAGTGGTTGGTACTATTTGAGGACTTTATGACATGCATAGGTGGATAGTGACGCTTTATTATGGATCATAGACATGTGTGGTTGGATAATGTTTTAGCATGATGGTTATATCTATGCGGATCTATTAATTGTTACACATGTGGAACCACTATTGGACACCTTTTCCTTTATTTCCTTGAGAACACGTGCATGCTTGTTTGGACATCTAGGTAGGCCATCTTTTATCGCTACACTTTCATGCTGGAACTTGACTTAGGAGAAACCTTGTTTGCTTCTTTCTCCTTTTCGTTAGTCAGGTGGGTTTGCTCGGGTTTGAGCAGGGGTTTGGGATAGTGTAGCCGGGGCCTGGATTATGGATCATGGGTTTTGGCGGCGACCGCGGATATTGGGCGGTTGACCGGATGTCGGTTATAGGACATCGGTGATAAGGCATGATTATGGACTAGAGGGTTTTGTGGCAACCGCGGATAGTAGGCGGTTGACCAGATGTCGGATGTGGGACATGATTGTGATTGTGGGTTATTACGGCGACCGCGGATATTGGGCGGTTGACCGGAGGTCGGTTGTTAGACCTGGTCGTGGATTGTGGGGTATTGCGGCAATCGCGGATATTGGGCGATTGACCGGATGGTTACTCTTGCATCTGATTGGGGAATCAGTTTTCTTTTAGTGGAGGATTGTGTTCCACTGGGGGCTTTATAGTTGTGATCCAATCCTGCTTTTATCACCGGCGCGGTTATTGCCCGGTGAGGCTTTTATTACACCGGCGCGGTTATTGCCCGGTGGTGCTTTACTCGTGTGGGTAGCTCCCCTCGAGATCCCCTTCGGAGGCCGGGGCCGGACAGTTATGGACAGGTTTGCTATCACATCGGCGCGGCTTATTTGCCCGATGATGAGGGCGGCAGCAGGAATTTTTGCTATCACATCGGCGCGGCTTTCTTGCCCGATGATGAGGGCGGTACAGATTGGGTTTATCTGGGACGGTTGGTTATTGTGGCATACGGTTATTCCAGTCTAGGACTGTATTTTAGAGGCATAGTAGTGGTAGATTTCCCTTTTACACGCTGCGGTTTCATTTCTTACCACTCTTCTTTCCTTTCTGCCTCTGGTAGGCCTAGTGGGTGTGTCAGAGTTTGAGGTTTTACCCACTAGGGGAGGCTACTGGTTTACTAGTAGTTCTCACCCCCATTCTTCTTTCCTCTTTTTCTTCTTCCTTGTTTTGCAGTGACTTCTGCGGGTGCTGCTGGGCTTTCAGCGGCGGGTCGAGGAGAGAGGACGGCTGAGTAGGTAGATCTCGAGGCAGGATGAGCGTGTTAGCTGGACTGTTGGTGTACCCAGGTTTCCTCAGACGGTTGTACTTTTACATTTGGGACTGGCTTTTGCCAGCAGGTTGTATTCATTTTGGTGAGCTGGGAGAGACAGATGTATCATTTATTCAGATGTATTGTATTTTATTTCCAGCTTCAGTCTGAGATGTATTAGTTTTAGTTCAGCTCTGTTTTATTGCTCTTTTATTGTTATCTCTTTTATCTGAGCAGGTTTGGCGCTTCATGTACACGGAAAATACCGTGTGCACGGCGGATCTGTAGACGGGCCCGGGTTCTGGGTTACACCCGGGGCGTGACAGATTAGGTGGTATCAGAGCTTAGGGATAGGTCATTTGGGACTTAGGAAACCCTAGGCTTTTCGACGGACCCTAGGATGTTAGTGCGTGAGAGACGCGACACTTTGCAAAAGTCGGTGATTTATTTGTTTGACTCTTCATGTGAGTGAAGAGGGATCGACATATCCTATTTTTGTGGGACAGTTATGTTGGCTGCAGACAACATAAAGTTACAAAAATAGAGGGATGTCTTTGACTTTCGCTAGATTGGGTCGAGTGTTTGGGGTGTGCTGATTTGCGGTTTTGTCGTGGTGAGCGGTGTCTCCCCGACGTTGGGCCCTGACCCGGGTGCACCTTGGTGCGGCAGTTGGGTCAGAGCTGGTTGTTTCGGGCCGGATACCCAGATTGGAGTCTGAGAGCTCCGGACCCAAAGGGTAGGTGTGTTGGAGGCAGATCAGCAGCGCAGTGGCACAGTTGTCGGAGTGGTGACACAGTTGTCGGATCAGCGCAGTGGCACAGTTGTCGGAGTGGTGACACAGTTGTCGGATCAGCGCAGTGGCACAGTTGTCGGAGTGGTGACACAGTTGTCGGATCAGCGCAGTGGCACAGTTGTCGGAGTGGTGACACAGTTGTCGGATCAGCGCAGTGGCACAGTTGTCGGAGTGGTGACACAGTTGTCGGATCAGCGCAGTGGCACAGTTGTCGGAGTGGTGACACAGTTGTCGGATCAGCGCAGTGACACAATTGTCGGATCAGCGCAGTGGCACAGTGGTCGGAGTAGCGAGTAGCCCCCTCCGTGCCGACGTTTAGTGTTGGGGCACCGAGGCAGGGTGGATAGTCGACAGCGGGTAAGCTGTGGGTTTGCGACGATCGAGCAAGCCAGTTTTGGCGGATGAGTCACCCCGATTCATGGGATTGAGTATGGAGCCCTTGGAGGCAGGGTCTTGTTCGGTGGGGGATAGAGAGTACTTGAAGGTCTTTATGGCAAGAGTTAACGCAGTTGCTGAACTGCACGCTCCATGTGTAGGGGGACGGGGCGCATAGGATATGAGTGTCTGAGAGTGGATTGCGCCGGGATACCTTTTAACTCATTAGGTCCCTCCAGTACGGATTTAGGACGCCTCGTGGGAGTAGGCGCCGGTGTGGAGTGTGGTATTGTGGTTCCTTTGGATTGGGATCTACCGCCTGAGGCGAGTTTCTGATTAAGGCGCTTGGCGCCGGGTGATAGAGGACAGATCAGTCGGTGGAGGCATTCCCGATTTCTTTTTCCAGGATAGTGGATTTCTGAGACTGTCGGAGCATATATGTTACATCGGTCGGTGTGGTGGTCACTTGTTGGGCTGGCGGGTTCGGTTTCCTTTCGCGGCGGTTGATTATGCCGCAAGGACAGTTTTCTTGGGGAGCCAGGCCCGGAGGTGTTGGTGTGCTTGGGTTGCTTGAGGGTTATCTTCGCCTCTATAGTTTTGACTTCGGGAGCGAGGCGGATGTTTCGCTGTGGATGAGTAGACTTTTGGCTGGGTGTTGATGCCGGAGAGTCGGGGAATTGCTTCTACATCCCGACGGTTTAGAGATTTGAAGAGCAGAGTCTACGTGATCAGTTGGGGGCTTATATTGGATACCTTGGGAGTACAGAGGTATTGGATCGAGCATTTGTGCCGATGGACTTGTGGTTGGATTATCTGAGACCCTGTGGAGGAGCAGATGCCTGTACCGATGCAGGCTACTTGGTAGCTCGAGCGGTTAGCCCAGCTGTACTTGGATGAGGTGGTGCGGTTTTTCTGGAATGCCCGCCTCTGTTTTGTTCTTGTTAGAGACCCGAGGGTTGTATCGCGTCTCTGGAGGAGGTATTAGACAGCTTTGGGAGCTCGAGTGGTGGATGATGGATATTTACTCCCTCTATTTGGTTGAGGTTTCGGGTTGAGGATTGATTTTAGTTTCGAGGACGAAACTTTCTTTTAGTGGGGGAGGATGTGATGACCTGAATCTCTGCAGAGCTGTGGTAGAGTCATTGGTGACATCTGGGGAGCCTGTACTGTGTGTTGGAGGTGTTTGTGCACCAATTGGACACAAGTGGCGGACTTCGGGCTTAATGGATCACGTGGGTGATCAATGGACTCCGTCGGATCGTTAGAAGTGGTTTTGCGCAATGCGGATATTAAAAATGACTCAGCGCGAAGTTTGGACCAAGGATTACCTTTCCGGATGCCTTCGGCAAATTTTGGGGTTGGAATTTGGCAAAATGGACATCAAATTCGGATTCAGCGCCGGCGAAAACGGTCAAAAAACGGACTACCCACTTGTTATTTTTGAGCATCGGGTACTGTTCATAGTATCCGGAACAGTGTCGCCTGGCCGCCGGCGGGCAGCGGCGGCGGCGGTGGGCAGCGGCGGAGCGGCCGCGGGCAGCGCGGCGGGGCAGAGGCGCGGGCCGCCCGGCCACGCGGCAGGCGTGCACCGGGGCGGGACGCGTGGCGGCTCGGGAGTGGGCCGGTCCGCGGGCGGGGTCTACGGAGAGTGCGGGGCGCACGGTGGACCGGGGTGGACACGTGGCATTACTGGATTGGTCGGTGCAGTGGACTTGGTCTACGGAGCAGGCGGCGTGGTGCATGGACCGGCGGGACACGTGGCGTCTTCTGGTTGGTGGGCTCATGGAGTCTGGGTCCACGGAGGTGAACCGGGGCGCCTCGGGATTCGCGCCTGGCAGGGGGCGCAGGCGGCGGGCGCAGGCGGGCACGTGGGCGGCAGGCGGGCGTTGACTGGGTGCGCCCACGTGTCGCCGCGGCATTGGCCCACGCGTCGCGCAGTGGGCGGCCAGCGTGGCTGTCCGCTGTGCGGGGGGCGACGTGGAGGCCCGTGGGCTTTCGGGCGCGCACAGTGTTGGGCCGGGCCCAACACTGTAGCCGCCCGAAAGTTGGAGCGCCCGGAAATGGGACTTTTTGGGTATTTTCGGATTTGTTTCCAGCTTGTATTTAAGGCCGAGTTCTTGCAGAAACTTCTTCTCTGCGCGGATTTTCACTGTGCAACCTTCACAAGAAATCCTCCTCTCCCTGTGGCGATTCCATCTGCAGATTTCCAGATTTTTCAGCGGCACGCATCCCGAGGTTACCATTTTTACGGCGCGGCGCGACGCTCGTTCGTTTGTGTTCTTCTTCGTCGCATTTCGGTGCGAGGACTCCCCCGGCTTACTCCGACCTCCGAATGAGGATTCTTGCGCCGTTGGCTTCACGACAGGTAGGGCTACGTTTCCCATGTTTACTGGTTTTCCCATTCCGAGCTTTTCATGGGTTTTTCGGATCATCTTGTGACCTCATTTTCTGGGGCGGAGTTTTGGGACAGCGGTGCGGTATTTTGGCGATATCTTCGCGCACAGGCATCGGATTGGGCGATTCAAGAGGCGTTTGCATCTACACATCACGAGGAATATCTCCAAATTTTCTTGGAATTTTCTGAATTTTGCCCCGAAGGTGAATATCCCTGTTTACAGAACCTTGTGGTTCAGTTTTTGTGAGCAGTTTGTTTCGAGGTGGTTCTCTTGTCGGATTTGTTTCTCAGTGTAGGAAACTCGGATTTGAGTGTGCAGGTAGTCGTTTCGACGGGTTCGTCGCGAGGATCGTGACAGTATTTTTCTTGGAATTTCCGGGCATTTCTCGCAGGTAAAAACAGGGAACTGTGGACTGTTGTGTTTGGGACAGTTTTGTGTGAGCATTGTATGTTTATTTATGTATGTTCTTTTGGGAATTTTGTACAGCGATCGCGGCGGTTATCGGTTTGGGCGAGGGCACTTTTTGGACTTGGAATTAGCGATCGAGGTGGGTGGTTGTTGTTTACCTCTATTTTGACATGCTCACTAGGAATATTAGAGTGATCCCTTTATTTGGACATGCATGCTTAAGTGATATAATTGTGAGCTTTTCCTATGAAATTACTATTGTGGATATTTGATAGTGGTTGGGACTTATACATGTTTGTATGGATGGAATGTTAGCGTTAACCTTGCATGTGGATTGGATTAATTATCATGGGCTTTATGATTATCCTGTTAGTGGTTGGTACTATTTGAGGACTTTATGACATGCATAGGTGGATAGTGACGCTTTATTATGGATCATAGACATGTGTGGTTGGATAATGTTTTAGCATGATGGTTATATCTATGCGGATCTATTAATTGTTACACATGTGGAACCACTATTGGTCACCTTTTTCTTTATTTCCTTGAGAACACTTGCATGCTTGTTTGGACATCTAGGTAGGCCATCTTTTATCGCTACACTTTCATGCTGGAACTTGACTTAGGAGAAACCTTGTTTGCTTCTTTCTCCTTTTCGTTAGTCAGGTGGGTTTGCTCGGGTTTGAGCAGGGGTTTGGGATAGTGTAGCCGGGGCCTGGATTATGGATCATGGGTTTTGGCGGCGACCGCGGATATTGGGCGGTTGACCGGATGTCGGTTATAGGACATCGGTGATAGGGCATGATTATGGACTAGAGGGTTTTGTGGCAACCGCGGATAGTAGGCGGTTGACCAGATGTCGGATGTGGGACATGATTGTGATTGTGGGTTATTACGGCGACCGCGGATATTGGGCGGTTGACCGGAGGTCGGTTGTTAGACCTGGTCGTGGATTGTGGGTATTGCGGCAATCGCGGATATTGGGCGATTGACCGATGGTTACTCTTGCATCTGATTGGGGAATCAGTTTTCTTTTAGTGGAGGGTTGTGTTCCACTGGGGGCTTTATAGTTGTGATCCAATCCTGCTTTTATCACCGGCGCGGTTATTGCCCGGTGAGGCTTTTATTACACCGGCGCGGTTATTGCCCGTGGTGCTTTACTCGTGTGGGTAGCTCCCCTCGAGATCCCCTTCGGAGGCCGGGGCGGACAGTTATGGACAGGTTTGCTATCACATCGGCGCGGCTTATTCCCGATGATGAGGGCGGCAGCAGGAATTTTGCTATCACATCGGCGCGGCTTTCTTGCCCGATGATGAGGGCGGTACAGATTGGGTTTATCTGGGACGGTTGGTTATTGTGGCATACGGTTATTCCAGTCTAGGACTGTATTTTAGAGGCATAGTAGTGGTAGATTTCCCTTTTGCAGCAGCGTTTTCATTTCTTACCACTCTTCTTTCTTTTTGCCTCTGGTAGGCCTAGTGGGTGTGTCAGAGTTTGAGGTTTTACCCACTAGGGGAGGCTACTGGTTTACTAGTAGTTCTCACCCCCATTCTTCTTTCCCTCCTTTTTCTTCTTCCTTGTTTTGCAGTGACTTCTGCGGGTGCTGCTGGGCTTTCAGCGGCGGGTCGAGGAGAGAGACGGCTGAGTAGGTAGATCTCGAGGCAGGATGAGCGTGTTAGCTGGACTGTTGGTGTACCCAGGTTTCCTCAGACGGTTGTACTTTACATTTGGGACTGGCTTTTGCCAGCAGGTTGTATTCATTTTGGTGAGCTGGGAGAGACAGATGTATCATTTATACAGATGTATTGTATTTTATTTCCAGCTTCAGTCTGAATGTATTAGTTTTTAGTTCAGCTCTGTTTTATTGCTCTTTTATTGTTATCTCTTTATCTGAGCAGGTTGGCGCTTCGTGTACCAGGGAAATACCGTGTGCACGGCGGATCTGTAGACGGGCCCGGTTCTGGGTTACACCCGGGGCGTGACACGATGAAATCTCGCGACCGCCCAGAGTC
>CM055065.1:42661321-42704216 GCA_029204045.2 Tillandsia leiboldiana
TGTCGTTGAGAGTACTTCGACTATTGTGCGCGATGTTGAGGATCTGAGTCTATCCGTTCTGAGAGAGAGCGTGGATTTGACTATAGCCGCATGGCCATATTCGATAGCGAGTTAGTCGTATGGACACCCTACGTAATCCGGCCGGCAGAGTGGAGGTAGGTAGGTGGGCGCTAGGCTTGACTGGACCAGATATGGCAGTCAGCTAGATTGGGTCGATTGTGCACTCGTGTGCGAGTGGTTACATACCTTCAGTGATTTTTCCCTTTGAGGCATTTAGATAGAGCCATGGTAGCGTAGAATTATCTCCAGCTTTTCGGTCCGTTTTTACTGCATGGTTATCTTACGCCTCTAGTAGACTTCGTGGGCAGATCGTTGATTTTTTTTCTTTGTTGTTCGGACTTGGCGGGTGGTAACCAATGTAGAAATCCCTTGTGGTGTAGCTCTCACACCCATTGGGGGTTTTCCCCCCCTCCTCTTTCTTTCTCTTCTTTGTTTTTGCAGAGTCTTAGCGGGTGTTGCTGATTTTGCGGTTGCTGTGCGAGGCGAGGGAAGTCGCGGAGCTAGATCCCTACCCGGCTGTGTAGAGTAGCGGTACCCCTACCCTGGAGATCCTAAGTACAGTCAGTAGATTATTTATTTTTCGCTTTTAAGAGATTATTGTATTGTGAGGATCTAACTTGTACTGGAGTCTGTACACTGATGTATTATGTCAGGTACCTCCCTGTTGAGTTCGGTTTATTGTATTTGAGGATATTGATGATTATCACTTAGGGAGATGGATATTGTATCATTTATTCTAGTTTTACAGATGGTTGTTAAGTTTACAGCACTTTTATTTTATAGCTCTGATATCTGTTTAGCGTAGTACCTCTTTCTTGCAGGTAGGACGCTTCGCCTATGCGGGTTTTGCATAGGGGCGGATCTGTTGGCGAGCCCGGGTCGCAAGTTTCGACCCAGGGCGTGACACTGAGCGCACCATACAGACCCTGAGGATATATGAGAGCGTGCCGCCAGATTTGGAGGGAGGGTGGTAACGACACTTAGGATGGTGTGAGTTGGTACAACACAGCTATCAAGCGAGCAGTCAGATGGCTCCGTTTGAAGCGTTGTATGGACGCAAGTGTCGGTCACCCCTATATTCGAGTGACGGGGTTGGAGGAAGACTTTGGGTCCTGATCTACTGTCAGGGCAGAGAAAAAGGTCAGATTGATACGATGTGTGATGACCTGGATCTCTGCAGAGCTGTGGTAGAGTCATTGGTGACATCTGGGGAGCCTGTACTGTGTGTTGGAGGTGTTGTGCACCAATTGGACACAAGTGGCGGACTTCGGGCTTAATGGATCACGTGGGTGATCAATGGACTCCGTCGGATCGTTAGAAGTGGTTTGCGCGATGCAGATATTAAAAATGGACTCAGCGCGAAGTTTTGGACCAAGGATTACCTTTCCGGATGCCTTCGGCAAATTTGGGTTGGAATTTGGCAAAATGGACATCAAATTCGGATCAGCGCCGCGAAAACGGTCAAAACGGACTACCCACTTGTTATTTTGAGCATCGGGTACTGTTCATGCCGAGACAGTGTCTCCGGCCGCGGCGGGCAGCGGCGGCGGCGGTGGGCAGCGGCGGAGCGGCCGCGGGCAGCGCGGCGGGCAGAGGCGGCGGGCCGCCCAGTCCCGGCGGCAGGCGTTGCCACCGGGGGCGGGACGCCGTGGTGGCTCGGGAGTGGGCGGTCGCGGGGGCTGGGTCTACGAGAGTGAGGGGGCTCACGGTGGACCGGGGTGGACACGTGGCATTACTGGATTGTCGGTGCAGTGGACTTGGTCTACGGAGCTGGTCGGGCGTGGTGCATGGACCGGCGGACACGTGGCGTCTTGTGGTTGGTGGGCTTCATGGAGTCTGGGTCCACGGAGGTGAACCGGGGCGCCTCGGGAATTCGCGCCTGGCAGGGGGCGCAGGCGGGCACGTGGGCGCGGCAGGCGGCGTTGACTGGGTGCGCGCCACGTGTCGCCGCGGCATTGGCCCACGCGTCGCCCAGTGGGCGGCACAGCGTGTGCTGTCGCTGTGCGGGGGGCGACGTGGAGGCCCGGTGGGCTTTCGGGCGCGCAACAGTGTTGGGCCGGGCCCAACACTGTAGCCGCCGAAAGTTGGAGCGCCCGGAAAATGGGACTTGTTGGGTATTTTTCGGATTTGTTTCAGCTTGTATTTAAGGCCGAGTTCTTTTGCAGAGAACTTCTTCTCTGCTGCGGATTTTTACTGTGCAACCTTCACAAGAAATGCTCCTATCCCTGTGGCGATTCCATCTGCAGATTTCCAGATTTTCAGCGGCACGCATCCGAGGTTACCATTTTACGGCGCTGGCGACGCTCGTTCGTTTGTGTTCTTCTTCGTCGCATTTTCGGTGCGAGGACTCCCCCGGCTTACTCCGACCTCCGAATGAGGCGATTCTTGTGCCGTTGGCCTTCCGACAGGTAGGGCTACGTTTCCCATGTTTACTGGTTTTTCCCATTCCGAGCTTTTCATGGGTTTTTCGGATCATCTTGTGACCTCATTTTCTGGGGCGGAGTTTTGGGACAGCGGTGCGGTATTTTGGCAATATCTTCGCGCACAGTCATCGGATTGGGGCGATTCAGGAGGCGTTTTGCATCTACAGATCACGAGGAATATCTCCAAATTTTCTTGGAATTTTTCTGAATTTTTCCCGAAGGTGAATATCCCTGTTTACAGAACCTTGTGGTTCAGTTTTTGTGAGCAGTTTGTCTCGAGATGGTTCTCTTGTCGGATTTGTTTCTCAGTGTAGGAAACTCGGATTTGAGTGTGCAGGTAGTCGTTTCGATGGGTTCGTCGCGAGGATCGTGACAGTATTTTTCTTGGAATTTTCCGGGCATTTCTCGCAGGTTAAAAACAGGGGAACTGTGGACTGTTGTGTTTGGGACAGTTTTGTGTGAGCATTGTATGTTATTTATGTATGTTCTTTTGGGAATTTTGTACAGCGATCGCGGCGGCTTATCGGTTTGGGCGAGGGCACTTTTTGGGACTTGGAATTAGCGATCGAGGTGGGTGGTTGTTGTTTACCTCTATTTTGACATGCTCACTAGGAATATTAGAGTGATCCCTTTATTTGAACATGCATGCTTAAGTGATATAAATTGTGAGCTTTTCCTATGGAAATTACTATTGTGGATATTGATAGTGGTTGGGACTTATACATGTTTGTATGGATGGAATGTTAGCGTTTAACCTTGCATGTGGATTGGATTAATTATCATGGGCTTTATGATTATCCTGTTAGTGGTTGGTACTATTTGAGGACTTTATGACATGCCTAGGTGGATAGTGACGCTTTATTATGGATCATAGACATGTGTGGTTGGATAATGTTTTAGCATGATGGTTATATCTATGCGGATCTATTAATTGTTACACATGTGGAACCACTATTGGACACCTTTTCCTTTATTTCCTTGAGAACACGTGCATGCTTGTTTGGACATCTAGGTAGGCCATCTTTTATCGCTACACTTTCATGCTGGAACTTGACTTAGGAGAAACCTTGTTTGCTTCTTTCTCCTTTTCGTTAGTCAGGTGGGTTTGCTCGGGTTTGAGCAGGGGTTTGGGATAGTGTAGCCGGGGCCTGGATTATGGATCATGGGTTTTGGCGGCGACCGCGGATATTGGGCGGTTGACCGGATGTCGGTTATAGGACATCGGTGATAAGGCATGATTATGGACTAGAGGGTTTTGTGGCAACCGCGGATAGTAGGCGGTTGACCAGATGTCGGATGTGGGACATGATTGTGATTGTGGGTTATTACGGCGACCGCGGATATTGGGCGGTTGACCGGAGGTCGGTTGTTAGACCTGGTCGTGGATTGTGGGGTATTGCGGCAATCGCGGATATTGGGCGATTGACCGGATGGTTACTCTTGCATCTGATTGGGGAATCAGTTTTTCTTTTAGTGGAGGATTGTGTTCCACTGGGGGCTTTATAGTTGTGATCCAATCCTGCTTTTATCACCGGCGCGGTTATTGCCCGGTGAGGCTTTTATTACACCGGCGCGGTTATTGCCCGGTGGTGCTTTACTGTGTGGGTAGCTCCCCTCGAGATCCCCTTCGGAGGCCGGGGCCGGACAGTTATGGACAGGTTTGCTATCACATCGGCGCGGCTTATTTGCCCGATGATGAGGGCGGCAGCAGGAATTTTTGCTATCACATCGGCGCGGCTTTCTTGCCCGATGATGAGGGCGGTACAGATTGGGTTTATCTGGGACGGTTGGTTATTGTGGCATACGGTTATTCCAGTCTAGGACTGTATTTTAGAGGCATAGTAGTGGTAGATTTCCCTTTTACACGCTGCGGTTTCATTTCTTACCACTCTTCTTTCCTTTCTGCCTCTGGTAGGCCTAGTGGGTGTGTCAGAGTTTGAGGTTTTACCCACTAGGGGAGGCTACTGGTTTACTAGTAGTTCTCACCCCCATTCTTCTTTCCTCTTTTTCTTCTTCCTTGTTTTGCAGTGACTTCTGCGGGTGCTGCTGGGCTTTCAGCGGCGGGTCGAGGAGAGAGGACGGCTGAGTAGGTAGATCTCGAGGCAGGATGAGCGTGTTAGCTGGACTGTTGGTGTACCCAGGTTTCCTCAGACGGTTGTACTTTTACATTTGGGACTGGCTTTTGCCAGCAGGTTGTATTCATTTTGGTGAGCTGGGAGAGACAGATGTATCATTTATTCAGATGTATTGTATTTTATTTCCAGCTTCAGTCTGAGATGTATTAGTTTTAGTTCAGCTCTGTTTTATTGCTCTTTTATTGTTATCTCTTTTATCTGAGCAGGTTTGGCGCTTCATGTACACGGAAAATACCGTGTGCACGGCGGATCTGTAGACGGGCCCGGGTTCTGGGTTACACCCGGGGCGTGACAGATTAGGTGGTATCAGAGCTTAGGGATAGGTCATTTGGGACTTAGGAAACCCTAGGCTTTTCGACGGACCCTAGGATGTTAGTGCGTGAGAGACGCGACACTTTGCAAAAGTCGGTGATTTATTTGTTTGACTCTTCATGTGAGTGAAGAGGGATCGACATATCCTATTTTTGTGGGACAGTTATGTTGGCTGCAGACAACATAAAGTTACAAAAATAGAGGGATGTCTTTGACTTTCGCTAGATTGGGTCGAGTGTTTGGGGTGTGCTGATTTGCGGTTTTGTCGTGGTGAGCGGTGTCTCCCCGACGTTGGGCCCTGACCCGGGTGCACCTTGGTGCGGCAGTTGGGTCAGAGCTGGTTGTTTCGGGCCGGATACCCAGATTGGAGTCTGAGAGCTCCGGACCCAAAGGGTAGGTGTGTTGGAGGCAGATCAGCAGCGCAGTGGCACAGTTGTCGGAGTGGTGACACAGTTGTCGGATCAGCGCAGTGGCACAGTTGTCGGAGTGGTGACACAGTTGTCGGATCAGCGCAGTGGCACAGTTGTCGGAGTGGTGACACAGTTGTCGGATCAGCGCAGTGGCACAGTTGTCGGAGTGGTGACACAGTTGTCGGATCAGCGCAGTGGCACAGTTGTCGGAGTGGTGACACAGTTGTCGGATCAGCGCAGTGGCACAGTTGTCGGAGTGGTGACACAGTTGTCGGATCAGCGCAGTGACACAATTGTCGGATCAGCGCAGTGGCACAGTGGTCGGAGTAGCGAGTAGCCCCCTCCGTGCCGACGTTTAGTGTTGGGGCACCGAGGCAGGGTGGATAGTCGACAGCGGGTAAGCTGTGGGTTTGCGACGATCGAGCAAGCCAGTTTTGGCGGATGAGTCACCCCGATTCATGGGATTGAGTATGGAGCCCTTGGAGGCAGGGTCTTGTTCGGTGGGGGATAGAGAGTACTTGAAGGTCTTTATGGCAAGAGTTAACGCAGTTGCTGAACTGCACGCTCCATGTGTAGGGGGACGGGGCGCATAGGATATGAGTGTCTGAGAGTGGATTGCGCCGGGATACCTTTTAACTCATTAGGTCCCTCCAGTACGGATTTAGGACGCCTCGTGGGAGTAGGCGCCGGGTGTGGAGTGTGGTATTGTGGTTCCTTTGGATTGGGATCTACCGCCTGAGGCGAGTTCTGATTAAGGCGCTTGGCGCCGGGTGATAGAGGACAGATCAGTCGGTGGAGGCATTCCCGATTTCTTTTTCCAGGATAGTGGATTTCTGAGACTGTCGGAGCATATATGTTACATCGGTCGGTGTGGTGGTCACTTGTTGGGCTGGCGGGTTCGGTTTCCTTTCGCGGCGGTTGATTATGCCGCAAGGACAGTTTTCTTGGGGAGCCAGGCCCGGAGGTGTTGGTGTGCTTGGGTTGCTTGAGGGTTATCTTCGCCTCTATAGTTTTGACTTCGGGAGCGAGGCGGATGTTTCGCTGTGGATGAGTAGACTTTTGGCTGGGTGTTGATGCCGGAGAGTCGGGGAATTGCTTCTACATCCCGACGGTTTAGAGATTTGAGAGCAGAGTCTACGTGATCAGTTGGGGGGCTTATATTGGATACCTTGGGAGTACAGAGGTATTGGGATCGAGCATTTGTGCCGATGGACTTGTGGTTGGATTATCTGAGACCCTGGGAGGAGCAGATGCCTGTACCGATGCAGGCTACTTGGTAGCTCGAGCGGTTAGCCCAGCTGTACTTGGATGAGGTGGTGCGGTTTTTCTGGAATGCCCGCCTCTGTTTTGTTCTTGTTAGAGACCCGAGGGTTGTATCGCGTCTCTGGAGGAGGTATTAGACAGCTTTGGGAGCTCGAGTGGTGGATGATTGGATATTTACTCCCTCTATTTGGTTGAGGTTTCGGGTTGAGGATTGATTTTAGTTTCGAGGACGAAACTTTCTTTTAGTGGGGGAGGATGTGATGACCTGAATCTCTGCAGAGCTGTGGTAGAGTCATTGGTGACATCTGGGGAGCCTGTACTGTGTGTTGGAGGTGTTTGTGCACCAATTGGACACAAGTGGCGGACTTCGGGCTTAATGGATCACGTGGGTGATCAATGGACTCCGTCGGATCGTTAGAAGTGGTTTTGCGCAATGCGGATATTAAAAATGGACTCAGCGCGAAGTTTGGACCAAGGATTACCTTTCCGGATGCCTTCGGCAAATTTTGGGGTTGGAATTTGGCAAAATGGACATCAAATTCGGATTCAGCGCGCGAAAACGGTCAAAACGGACTACCCACTTGTTATTTTTGAGCATCGGGTACTGTTCATGCCGGAACAGTGTCTCCGGCCGCCGGCGGGCAGCGGCGGCGGCGGTGGGCAGCGGCGGAGCGGCCGCGGGCAGCGCGGCGGGCAGAGGCGCGGGCCGCCCGGTCCACGCGGCAGGCGTGCACCGGGGGCGGGACGCGTGGCGGCTCGGGAGTGGGCCGGTCCGCGGGGCGGGGTCTACGGAGAGTGCGGGGCGCACGGTGGACCGGGGTGGACACGTGGCATTACTGGATTGGTCGGTGCAGTGGACTTGGTCTACGGAGCTGGCGGGCGTGGTGCATGGACCGGCGGGACACGTAGCGTCTTGTGGTTGGTGGGCTCATGGAGTCTGGGTCCACGGAGGTGAACCGGGGCGCCTAGGGATTCGCGCCTGGCAGGGGGCGCAGGCGGCGGGCGCAGGCGGGCACGTGGGCGCGGCAGGCGGGCGTTGACTGGGTGCGCGCCACGTGTCACCGCGGCATTGGCCCACGCGTCGCCCAGTGGGCGGCCAGCGTGGCTGTCCGCTGTGCGGGGGGCGACTTGGAGGCCCGGTGGGCTTTCGGGCGCGCACAGTGTTGGGCCGGGCCCAACACTGTAGCCGCCCGAAAGTTGGAGCGCCCGGAAAATGGGACTTGTTGGGTATTTTCGGATTTGTTTCCAGCTTGTATTTAAAGGCCGAGTTCTTTTGCAGAGAACTTCTTCTCTGCGCGGATTTTCACTGTGCAACCTTCACAAGAAATGCTCCTCTCCCTGTGGCGATTCCATCTGCAGATTTCCAGATTTTTCAGCGGCACGCATCCCGAGGTTACCATTTTTACGGCGCGGCACGACGCTCGTTCGTTTGTGTTCTTCTTCGTCGCATTTCGGTGCAAGGACTTCCCCGGCTTACTCCGACCTCCGAATGAGGCGATTCTTGTGCCGTTGGCTTCACGACAGGTAGGGCTACGTTTCCCATGTTTATTGGTTTTTCCCATTCCGAGCTTTTCATGGGTTTTTCGGATCATCTTGTGACCTCATTTTCTGGGGCGGAGTTTCGGGACAGCGGTGCGGTATTTTGGCGATATCTTCGCGCACAGGCATCAGATTGGGGCGATTCAAGAGGCGTTTTGCATCTACACATCACGAGGAATATCTCCAAATTTTTTTGGAATTTTATGAATTTTGCCCCGAAGGTGAATATCCCTGTTTACAGAACCTTGTGGTTCAGTTTTTGTGAGCAGTTTGTCTCGAGATGGTTCTCTTGTCGGATTTGTTTCTCAGTGTAGGAAACTCGGATTTGAGTGTGCAGGTAGTCGTTTCGACGGGTTCGTCGCGAGGATCGTGACAGTATTTTTCTTGGAATTTTCCGGGCATTTCTCGCAGGTAAAAACAGGGGAACTGTGGACTGTTGTGTTTGGGACAGTTTTGTGTGAGCATTGTATGTTATTTATGTATGTTCTTTTGGGAATTTTGTACAGCGATCGCGGCGGCTTATCGGTTTGGGCGAGGGCACTTTTTGGGACTTGGAATTAGCAATCGAGGTGGGTGGTTGTTGTTTACCTCTATTTTGACATGCTCACTAGGAATATTAGAGTGATCCCTTTATTTGGACATGCATGCTTAAGTGATATAAATTGTGAGCTTTTCCTATGGAAATTACTATTGTGGATATTTGATAGTGGTTGGGACTTATACATGTTTGTATGGATGGAATGTTAGCGTTTAACCTTGCATGTGGATTGGATTAATTATCATGGGCTTTATGATTATCCTGTTAGTGGTTGGTACTATTTGAGGACTTTATGACATGCATAGGTGGATAGTGACGCTTTATTATGGATCATAGACATGTGTGGTTGGATAATGTTTTAGCATGATGGTTATATCTATGCGGATCTATTAATTGTTACACATGTGGAACCACTATTGGACACCTTTTTCTTTATTTCCTTGAGAACACTTGCATGCTTGTTTGGACATCTAGGTAGGCCATCTTTTATCGCTACACTTTCATGCTGGAACTTGACTTAGGAGAAACCTTGTTTGCTTCTTTCTCCTTTTCGTTAGTCAGGTGGGTTTGCTCGGGTTTGAGCAGGGGTTTGGGATAGTGTAGCCGGGGCCTGGATTATGGATCATGGGTTTTGGCGGCGACCGCGGATATTGGGCGGTTGACCGGATGTCGGTTATAGGACATCGGTGATAAGGCATGATTATGGACTAGAGGGTTTTGTGGCAACCGCGGATAGTAGGCGGTTGACCAGATGTCGGATGTGGGACATGATTGTGATTGTGGGTTATTACGGCGACCGCGGATATTGGGCGGTTGACCGGAGGTCGGTTGTTAGACCTGGTCGTGGATTGTGGGGTATTGCGGCAATCGCGGATATTGGGCGATTGACCGGATGGTTACTCTTGCATCTGATTGGGGAATCAGTTTTCTTTTAGTGGAGGGTTGTGTTCCACTGGGGGCTTTATAGTTGTGATCCAATCCTGCTTTTATCACCGGCGCGGTTATTGCCCGGTGAGGCTTTTATTACACCGGCGCGGTTATTGCCCGGTGGTGCTTTACTCGTGTGGGTAGCTCCCCTCGAGATCCCCTTCGGAGGCCGGGGCCGGACAGTTATGGACAGGTTTGCTATCACATCGGCGCGGCTTATTTGCCCGATGATGAGGGCGACAGCAGGAATTTTTGTTATCACATCGGCGCGGCTTTCTTGCCCGATGATGAGGGCGGTACAGATTGGGTTTATCTGGGACGGTTGGTTATTGTGGCATACGGTTATTCCAGTCTAGGACTGTATTTTAGAGGCATAGTAGTGGTAGATTTCCCTTTTACACGCAGCGGTTTCATTTCTTACCACTCTTCTTTCCTTTTTGCCTCTGGTAGGCCTAGTGGGTGTGTCAGAGTTTGAGGTTTTACCCACTAGGGGAGGCTACTGGTTTACTAGTAGTTCTCACCCCCATTCTTCTTTCCTCTTTTTCTTCTTCCTTGTTTTGCAGTGACTTCTGCGGGTGCTGCTGGGCTTTCAGCGGCGGGTCGAGGAGAGAGGACGGCTGAGTAGGTAGATCTCGAGGCAGGATGAGCGTGTTAGCTGGACTGTTGGTGTACCCAGGTTTCCTCAGACGGTTGTACTTTTACATTTGGGACTGGCTTTTGCCAGCAGGTTGTATTCATTTTGGTGAGCTGGGAGAGACAGATGTATCATTTATACAGATGTATTGTATTTTATTTCCAGCTTCAGTCTGAGATGTATTAGTTTTAGTTCAGCTCTGTTTTATTGCTCTTTTATTGTTATCTCTTTTATCTGAGCAGGTTTGGCGCTTCGTGTACACGGGAAATACCGTGTGCACGGCGGATCTGTAGACGGGCCCGGGTTCTGGGTTACACCCGGGGCGTGACACGATGACATCTCGAGACCGCCCAGAGTCGACAGAGGAGCTATGCTGATACCCGACGGCAAGACTTGGAGTTTCAGGTTGGTGATCATGTCTTCTTGAAAGTCTCGCCTTCGAAGGGGGTTCGGAGATTTGGAGTTCGTGGGAAGCTTAGTCCCTGTTTTATTGGACCCTTTGAAGTACTGGAGAGAGAGTTGGCCTTGTTGCTTATCGAGTTGCTCTTCCTCCACGCCTAGCTGGAGTTCATGATGTGTTTCACGTCTCTATTTTGAGGAAGTATGTATTTGATCCTTCGCACGTGATTGATTTCACCCCGCTGGAGATTGGGGAGGACCTTGGGTACGAGGAGCGCCCGTTGCGGATTCTGGCTCGCGAGGTGAGAGAATTGCGCAATCGGGCGATACCTTATGTGAAGATTTTATGGAGCAACCATGAGGAGCGGGAGGCCACTTGGGAGCTGGAGGAGGTGATGAGGGATACATATCCTTTCTTATTCGAGGCTTCTAGCTGAGGTACGTTTGTCTTGTTTTCGAAGTTTCGTAGACGAAACTTCTTTTTAGTGGGGGAGGATGTAGGGCCCCAAAACCCCATGTAGCTTTTCCCGTGAATTCACGATGTGAAACAACTGGTATTGGTGTGTTGGGCCAGTAACGCATCAAATGGATGTGTTGGATGGACTCAGTGAGGTTCCTGGATCAAGCCTGTCCTTCGGCTACTTTTGCCAAATTTTAGAAGAGGTTTCAGGATGATCGGAGGCTGGATTTGGATTCAGCATGGAAAAACACTTGAAATCGGCTATTTACTTGTATTTTTCTGAGTCCGGATGCCCAAAAAGGGGCTCTCGGAAGTTTTCAGTGGATTCGGGTGCATGGGGGAGGCCGTAGACCGGCCGGGAGCCACGTGGCGGCCTATTACTGGCCGGTTCAGGTTGCGCGGTCCACAGAGCAGCGACGGGTGGCGCATGGACCCGGCGTGGGGACACGTGGCGCCCCAGGAGAGCCCGGCGCGCGATGCGCG
Source organism: Tillandsia leiboldiana (assembly GCA_029204045.2). Lineage (NCBI taxonomy): Eukaryota > Viridiplantae > Streptophyta > Magnoliopsida > Poales > Bromeliaceae > Tillandsia > Tillandsia leiboldiana. The sequence goes on from CM055065.1 coordinate 42,672,905, forward strand.
GTCCACGGAACCCCGCGTGGGTGCATAGACCGGGCGCGGGGACACGTGGCAGCCTGTGATAGGCGGGCTCATGCGGCGCGGTCCACAGAGGTGCATGCCGGCGCCTTGTGATGCTTGCGAACGTGGGGGGCAAGCGGCGCGGCCGGCGAGGCGCACGTGGGCGCGGCTGGCGGGTCGCGCGGGTGGGCCACGTGGCGCACTGCGATTCGCGGACGCCACCCACCCGCGTTGACGGGGGCGCTACACGTGGCGGAGTCCGAAGGGCCTTGCACTTGCTATTCCCTGTTTGGGACACGTGTCAAGTGCTGGCAGTTTCGGGCGCTGGTCTGACGGGGCACTGGGTTCGACCGTTGGATTCGGGAGCCCGAAAAGGTGCGCCCGAATCCGAAACAGTGGGCTTTTTGGCTTGGGCCTATAAATAGGACCCCTTTGCATGCTTTTACTCATTTTGCTGGGCTTTTTCACAGTAGGCCTTCTTCAGGGAAATTGTTCACACTTTTGTTTTACATCTTGTGGAGAAGTTCCAGAATTTTTGGAGGATGCTACTTCGACGTCTACTGCGATTCGGCGCACTGCGACGCACCTTCCATGTTAGCCTTTTTCGTCGCATTTTGGTCTGCGGACTCTCCTGGGCTACCCCGAAGGAATTTTTGGGTGATTCTTGTGCCCACGTTTTCATCACAGGTAGGGCTACGACTTTTGTATTTTTAGTTTCTCCGTATTCCGAGGTTTTCTTGGGCTTTTCGGACCATTTTTGTGACCCCTTTTCTATGATGGAATTTTGGACAACACTAGGGTTTTTGTGGGTTTTCTCAGCACCCGAGAGTCGGAACGAGGAGTGCAAGTACTCGATTTACATCTACGCGTCGCAAGGAACATCGTCGTGATTTTTCTAGATTTTTCTAAGGTTGCTTCGAAGGTGAAAATTATACTTTTTCTGGACAGAGTGCTGTAGACTTGTGATCATTGGAAGTTTCGCGTGTACCGCGATTATTAATTTGTATCTTGGCCTACAGGTGTCGAAACGGGACGAGTAAGTACTCGTTTTTCATCTACTCGTTGCGAGGATCACAACGGTATTTTTTTCGGATTTTTCTGAGGATTGCACTAAGGTGAATTTCCTCATTTTCCGTGCTATTTTGCAAACAGTAATTACTGTTGTGGAAGTTGTCCATTTTTGCCGTGTGCGATCTATGTTTGTTGTAGTTCTCGCATTTTGGAGGTTTGCGAGGATTGAGGATCTTGGCAACGAGGTATCTCGTATTGTTGTAGTTTATGCTTTTCGAGGTGGGTAGTTGTTGTAGACCTCATCTTTGATTTACTCACTAGGAATATTATAGTGATCCCTGTTGTTGAATGCTGATTAGTATATCATGGTTAATGTGCATGCTTGTATAGTTTAGACTGGTGCTATGTTAGTACTTAGTGTTCCTATGAGATCTTTATTATCCTGAAATAGCATGCTCTAATTAATGTAAGAACAACGATATTTGTCTCTTTTTTTTATCATCATGAGGACACTTGCATGCTTGTATGGACATCTAGTTAGGCCACCTTTTTCTGCTACACTATCATGCTGGGAATTTGACTTAGGAGAAATCATGATTTCTATATTTTCTCCTTTATTATAGACCCAGGATATTTGTTGCTCGGGTTAGAGCATGGGTTTGGGATAGTGTAGCCGGGGCCTAGGTTTTGGATTGTGGGGTATTGCGGCAACCGCGGATATTGGGCGGTTGACCGGTAGTCAGTTATTGGATTAGGGACCTTGGATACGTAGAGCGCCCGTTGCGGATTCTGCCTCGTGAGGTGAGGGAATTACGCAACCGGGCTATAGCGTACGTGAAGATTCTGTGGAGCAATCACGAGGAGTGTGAGGCTACTTGGGAGCTAGAGACGGTGAAGAGAGATACCTATCCTTTCCTGTTCGAGGCTTCTGACTGAGGTACGTCTGTTTTGTTTCCTTAGTTTCGAGGACGAAACTTCCTTCTAGTAGGGGAGGATGTGGTGTCCCAATTTTTCCGTACGACCTATCTGGGTGGTCGGCGGTGAGAAAACACCTATTATTGGTGTATTGAGCCCGTTGTGCGTCAAACGGATGCCAAAAACGGACTCAGCACGCGAAAACATTGAAAATCGGCTATTTTCGGGCTAAATGGGCCAAACGGGCTGATTTTTGGGTGGGCTGGTCCACGGCCCACTTGGCGTGCACCGGGAGCAGCTAACGGAGGGCATCGCCATGTGGCAGGCTCTGATTCGCGGGTCAACGCACGCGCGACAGCACGTGGACCGCGCCGGGCGCGGCGCACAGTGGACCCCGCCGGGCCACGTGTCGCCTGCTCCTTGGCAGGCGCAGTGACCCGGGCGGCCCGCCGTGAACCGCGGCCCACGGTCCCCGCCGTGGACCGCGCGGCCATGCGGCGCGCCGCGATTGGCGGGCGCGCATGTGCCAGGCGCGGGGAGCATGGAGGGGACACGTGGCGCCTTCTTGGTGTTTCGGGCGCGCACGGTGTTGGGCCGGGCCCAACACTGTAGCAGCCCGAAATCCTGCGGGCGCCCGGAAGTTGGACCCCAAAGCCTAATGCTTGGACTTTTTTGGGCTTTTTTGGGTGAGGCCTATAAATAGGCCTTGTTCCTTGGGCTTTTTCTCCTTTTTCCCGAGCTCCTCACCCTCTGAGCCCTTAAGTGAACTTGATCATCTTCCTGTGCTGGATCTTTTGAAGGAAGCTCGGATTTTTTGGAGACCGCGGCATCGACGACTTCGGCATCGTAGCGCAGAGCGACGTTCTTTCTTCGGAGGCCCGTTATCGTCGCATTTCGGTCCACGAGGTCCACAGAGCCACTCCGACAGTATTTTTGGACGATTTTCATGGCGTCAGATTCACAAGAGATAGATCTACGATTTTTTGTATTTTCCCACTCTCCACAGATCTGAGCTTTTATTGGGGTTTCTGGTACATTTTTAACCCCCTTTGTTGCTGGTGGATCTTCTTGGACAGCAGCACCTTGTCGGATTTTTATCTCCACACCCGGTTATCGAAATTCGACGTTTAAGGCTTGATTGACATATACACTTCACGAGGATCGCCTTCGTATTTTTATTGAAATTTTTGGAGTTTATCTTACAGGTGGAAAATTCGCATCTTTGGGACTGAAATTTCAACATACCCTGTACTTGGATTAATTGTGTTGATTGTAACATTGGACTGTATTTTTGTACCCAGGAGGAGTTGTTCAGTGTTTTTGGACCATGGGAACTTTGGGAATTGGAGGTTTATTTCCTGTTATTTTCAGCTTGTTGGATAGCTTAGCACTTTCTGGTGGGTTGCCTCGCTTTCAAAACTGGTGGACTGAACATTAATTCTATATTGTAGAATCATGCATGATTGTGAATGTATTATGAAGCATGCTAGAAAGTGAGAATTGATGTTCCTAGTGTTACTTTGATGATCATGTGATTTACTGCTTCCTAAATCTGTTAAATTGTTGTTATCTTTGGAACTTGACCTAGCGCCCCGTCATATGCTTCATGTTTAACCAGACTAGTAGAAAACTCCAACTTGGACTAGGTTATTATGTTTTAGACATTCCCACACTGTTATTCTTATTTCACCTGGACTTAGAGTTTTCCTCGCCCGGATAGTGGGCCGAGTGGTCGGGTTGTCGTGGGATGCATGTTACGCTCGTGCCTGGGGGCCGAGTGGAGTCTGGTAGCAGTGTTAGATCAGTGTTTTATTTTTGGGAGCCGTCTGAGTTGACGGTGGGTCCCGACTGTGTGGTTTTCCAGCCTGTGAGAGAGAGAGTTAGTGTTGTTGGTTACTGTCGATCTTGTTGATCGTGGATTTGGACTATAGCCTGCATGAGCCATATCGAGCTCGACAGAGATGCGCGGATACTTTCCTCGGTAGGGTCGCGCCCCTCGAGTGCCACTCCGGAGCTGGGATTGTTACTTGCTATCGCGACTTGTCGACGCAGTCCCTCTGGCTGGGCCAGTTTTGGCAGTCACGGACGCCCTACGTAAGTCCAGTCCTCCTTGGATGTAACGGCAGTAGGTAGGCGCAGGTTTGACTGGACCCCATGTGGCAGTCAGTGTAGATTGGGTGACTATGTATGAGAGTTAATAGATGCATCATGTTTCCATCTGTTCCACTTCTTGAGCATTTAGATAGAGGCATAGTAGCTATTGAGTTATTCTTTTCCAGCCTTTACTTTCAGCACTGCATTTGTTACTTTATGCCTCTAGTAGACTTAGTGGGCAGACCGTCGGGCTTGTTGGCGGTACCCACTGAGAACTACTGTGGGATGTAGTTCTCACACTCGCCGTGGTGATTTTTCCCCAGGGACCGCTACTCCAGTTCCTGCTGCTCCATTTGCTGATCCTGCTGATCGAGGTAAGGGAGTCGCGAGCTAGATCCCTACCAGTCGTCTTCCAGAGAGAGTAGATGTACCCCATTTTGGTGATGTTTTAGTACTGTCAGTGTTTTTGGGACTTATCTTGTATATTTCTGTTACTACTTGAGAGACTTTTGTATTTGTGAGGACCTGGCATGTACTATTGGAGGGCTTGTATTTATTTTTATTTCAGTAGTTTACTTTCAGCTCTGATATCTGTATAATGTAGTTGACCTTTTGCAGGTTAGTCGCTTCGTCTAAACGGGGCTTCCCGTATGGGCGGCGGATCTGTTAGCGAGCCCGGGTCGCAGTTTTGACGCCGGGGCATGACACGGGACTTCCCGCACAGACGAAGCGTCTAACCTGCAAGAAGATCTATAGCTACACAAATATCAGAGCTGAAAAGAAACTGAAGCTATAGAAACATAAACTGAACAGCTGAAAACTATACATCAAAGATCCAAAATACACAGTCCTCACTCTAAGACATAAAATACAATCATCACTGTCCAGTACAAAAGTGAAAACCAAAAATATAGGGTAACTCTACCTCTGACACATACAGACTCAGGTAAGCAACTAGTCGGCCACGCCCTTACCTCGGTCTGCTGTCTCCGCACGAGCTGAACCCGGAATAGCCGCCTCAGGAAAACCTGTCACCACAGCGGATGTGAGAACTACTGCAGAAGGTAGTTCTCCGTGGGTACCGTCACCAAGGTCCACGATATATGTCACGTCCCGGGGGTTTCATTAAGCGGAAACGATCAACGGAAGGTATGAAATTGCGTGTATATTTTTTTTTGAAAGTCCTTCTTCCCCGGTGCGTGCCCAGACCCGCCGCATACACAGATTCACCCTGCAAACGGACAGAGTCTCCTCTGAATATGCACGGCGTCGCGGCTAATACAACATCCAAACACAACAGTTTATATTCAATCACAACAGTTTCCAAGCACAACGCATACAGGACTAAATAGTTCTCGAGGCCGATCAATTTGAAAGGATAAATCCACAATTTTGAAAGCGGTGCCCACCCGGCACCCGGATTTCTAAAACAGTTTCGGAAACCATAAATCCACAGAGTTTTTAGAACGGTGCCCACACGACACCCAGAGATTTGAAAAACAATTTTCGCAATTCCTTTTCTCTTTCTTTTCCTTTTTTGAAAACGGCCAAACAACGAAAGGAAATAAAATCCAACATCCTCATAACTAGAGAGTAATATGCCGACATCCACACCGACCCCACGAGGGTATCGAGAACCACACAATAGCCTACTAATAGCAAATGAAATGCGAAGTAAAGGAGTAAATACAGTCTAGGGCCTCCATGGACCCAAAAGCTTCTGTCTTAGCCTCACCGTCGCCTAGCCCTCACCCCTGAAGGAACCGTCACGGAGTGGGAAGTCAGCGACACGATAATAATATGGAAAGCAGGGAAAAAGTAGTAAATCCAACCGTAAGACTATCCGGAGCTACCACCCTCCCAAAAAGGGAAATAAAACACGAACACCTGTAAAACCAGACTATCCGGAGCAACCACCCTCCCAGAAGGGAAATAAAACACGAACACCTGTAAAACCTGACCACGTCGAGCACCTACCCCGACGGGTCGCACCGCTCACACCTTGGCGCCTCAAAACCCCCCACCTACGGGGGCCCCACTACGTCACCTCGTGGGTTTACATGGGTCATAGACCACTTTTCTGGAAAAGCGCACCCTTTGCGGTGGCCAAACCGCGGGTGCGCGTGCTGCAGCCTCGAGCATAGTAACCAAGTACACCAGATAAAACTGATAGTAATGAACCATAAAGATCACCAAATATACAAAGTATAACTCAGTAGCGAGGACCATAAAGACTATTCACGTTAGCACAGTTAAACGTAAAATCAGAAGTAGTTGCAACCGTCGGAAGCCCGACGCTAAGTCTCAAAATAAAAACCCACCTTGAAGTCAGCCGAACGAACCACCTGAATGTAGGCCGATCCCGAGCTCTCGCTAGATTACTGGGCAGCTGGTGCTGAACAGCTGGGCCCTGAATGGAAACTGTAGTCAGAACTAGACTCCCTCATACCCATCCCGACAACACTACAATAACATGTCGCTAATACGGGGAACTTAGCCGAAACTAGGCTTAAACCGAAATTCCCGAAAATCCACTGACCCTCCAATCCTGACCCGCCAACGGTCTAAAAATATCCAAATATCGTCCAACTACACCTGCTGTCCCTAAACATCATAATTTTGATGTTCGGGCAGACAGGGACCAAAACATAATTTCCTCTATCGAAATATTGCTATAAATACACCTTTATAACCATTATTTTCACTCGTTCTTCCAAACCAGGAAGCTTTAGACAGCGCCGTAAGTTTCAGCGCGTAGGTTTCGACGCGACAAAGCCCGTGCTCACTGGTTTGGGCTTGCACGAGGCCCGAGGGCAAAGTTGGCCCATAAACTACTTCGGCTCAAAATGCAACTATGCAATATCTTATTCATTACTCGATAAATTTGGGAACTAACGGGGGCATGGCACTGATTAATGACAGAGGACAGTGATGCTCACCTGTGGCGCGTCGGAGGGTGGCCGGAGAAGTCGCCGGAGCAACACCACACTCGGTTCAAGGCTCGGTTTGGCCAAGTCCAGCACCACTCCTGCTCAGACTGCAAACAAGGGTGAGCATCAGCTCGGTACAGGTCTTAGAAGAAGGTTGGCCCCTGCTGGGTCAAGCGCCGGCGGCCGGAGGCGGCGGCGGCCGGAGACAAGCCCGAGTTTGATAATTCGGTGCGAGCGTTAGAACTCAGTTACAGGGAGGGCCCTCGGCCCAAAGTAAAATGCTCGGAAACTCAGAAAAGGTATTTAGATCCTACCTGGGTACATGGCCGGAGCCCGAGGCGCCGGAGGTGGCCGGAGGTGGTGCTCGGGTGGCACAAGGGTGCAACTACAGAGATTATCAACCCGACGTCAAAAACCCCATGCAACTCTACGAAATGCCTCCTAATGATCAACTGGGCTTACCTGAGTCACAACGCGACGGCTGGGTGCGGCGGCGATCGCCGGCGGCTAACCCAACCGAGCTCGAGAAGATTTGAAGGTGCTTTAATGGTGGATTCCTATCCGGAGCTCGAGAGGCTCTCCAACTTGGATCAGATGATCCCTCTCGGGCCTGTGAGGCTTGCCAGGGGTGTGGCCGGCGGCGTCGGGCAGCGCCGGCGCCGGGCGGAGAGGCGGCGCCGGGCGGAGAGGCGCGGCCAAGGGAGAAGAAGGCCGAAGCTAGGGCTGGCCCGTGCGGCCTGGATTCTGCACCGATCTCCACCAAACCTTGGAGGTAGGTTTCAATTGATGAGGAGAAGAGGATCGGCGGCCCTGATCGGAATTTCAACGGTTGGAAGAAGCCGGCGTCCAAGATCGGCCAAAATGATAACTCCGGCGACTGGGAGCTTCCGCCGGCGATCGGGACGACGACGACCACCCCCACTTCACAGAAAAGGTCTATGACGTGTCAGGAAACCATTGAAGTGGTCCTTGGGCCATTCGAAAACAAAAACTTCCAAGAACTCACCTCGCCGGAAAACAAAGGAAGAAGGGATGATCCCGCGGTGGCGCACGGCGGCGGCTGTCGTCGGTTTCACTTCAGCTCGGCGTCAACCACGCAGAGACTCCCAGATGGTGTTTGGAACCACCTAAGGCCTCTGGGAGCTAACCTCTCACCTTCCCAACCGAGATGGAGGAGGTTTCTTGGTTCTCCTTCTTCTCCGGTGATGAGGCGGCGGCGGCCGGTGCGCTACCACCGAGGAGTGCGGCAGGGGAAGTGGATGCAGTTGGAGCTGGCGGCTGGGGCAGAGGCTACGGGGTTTAGGGTTTAAGAAAACCCTAACCCCAAAGCGGTTCACTTATATAACATGCAACCAAAACGCAGTTTAACCCCTCATCTCTTGATATTTAGAGCCCAATCCCTCACAGTAGCTAACTTTCACACTTAGGTCCTTCTCCAAAGAGCAGCACGCAAAACGGAGCATAAAATATAAGGTGTATTGCGCAAAATGCCGCATTTTCCACTGTATTTCACGCTTTTCGAGGCATTCGAGTCGCTAAACGGAAAAACGGACTTCACCACGACGTCCGGCTCGACGAAACCTATCAGGTAGCGATTTTTGTTCGTCGACTAAAAATCCTGATAAATCGCAGATCCACAAAATACTGCGATATCTACAGTTCAGCACGCTTTTCGAGGCTCTAGGGTCGTCAAACATAGATTTCGTCTGCGCCATTGCGCTCGGATCGACAACGCCATTTAAATCGACTACCTGGATCGTCAGATTCGGACTCCAGACAGTCGATCGGCGACGTTGGCCAACGCGGGAAACAAAATCAAGGCATTACTATTCAAAACACTATTCACTTAAGTCGCGGGCCCCACTAGTTTTCTTGCTGATTTCCGGACGATCCGACCGTCGGATCAGCAAACGGTCTATACCATTTCCACTCGATCCGATGAGACGGTCGCACTGGCGACCTCAGATTTTCGAGATCAGACTCGGATCGAAAAGGCAGAATTTGTGCATCGGAAACTGTGCAATTCGCGCACCGGTATGCAAATCACTAAGGTTTATATCTGCTTCCTCGCCCGCAAACACACTTGAATTTCTCGAGTGCTACAATATACCCACTAAGTCTACTTGAGGCAAACAGATAGATAGGTAGATAGATAAAATGCAAGCTGAAAATAAAACTACAGCTAAATGCCTCAAGTACCATGCTCAAAGGAAATACACATCTAAGAACATACAATGCAACCACCCGCTCACATCATCCAATCTCAATGACTGCCACATCGGGTCCAGTCAAGCCTGCGCCTACCTACTGCCACTACGCCCACAAAGGACTTGGACTTACGTAGGGTGTCCTACACGGACTATCTCAATATCACGCAAAGCGGCCTCTAGTGTATCAACTAGGCGCATGATCATCATCATCGCATCCGGAGCGTAACTCGAGGGGAGCGACCCCACCGAGCTCAAGCGTGTCTCATCTGGCATAAAAGCGGCTCCTGCAGGCTACAACCCACGATCAATCAGATCGGAAAACTCGAATACCAACATCCCAAACTCATGTCTAGGTCGGAGAACCCTCCACGACTCAATCTGATATGCCCTCACCAACCCCCAAGACACTAGTAAATACATCCACAAGTCGAATAAAATCCCCTCGGCCCCCAGGCACGAGGTCACATACACCCTGGAACCATGTCATCCCACTGGCGATCTCACAATTAAAAAAAACCACTTTTAAAATGCCGATTTTTCCTTAAAACGGGTTTCATGATTTTTAAAACGATCTCGGTGCCAAAGTAATACCATCTAACCATGCAATCTAGTGTCATACAGTACCAGGAGTATACTAAAAATAATCTGGGGTTCTACTGAATTTTCTGTAATTTTCTAGGCAACTATCAGATTTACCAACAGTAAAAATAACACACTAGACATGATCAAGATGCATACAGAAGCATTAGAGGGTATTCCATATAATTTGGAAGAATTTCCAACCCACCTAAAATACTTTCCGTAGGCAAAGTCGAAGTCGGGGAAGCGCCGAATCAAAAATCTGCCGAAACTCCGAAAACCGCGCCGCACGCGCGCACACTGTCGCGAACCTCGGAAAAATCCCCGGAAGCTCAAACAATACTCCCAAATCCTCCACAAAATCCTACGCGCATCTAACTCACACCACAGTCCACACACAACATACGCATGCACCTCGGCTCCGCGCAGTAAAACACCAAGCCTCAGCCTGACAGCACAACAAGCTGCTTCTAAGGTGCAAAAATGGAAAAAAGATGGAAAAGAAAATCCATTTCAGCTCAAACTTATCCAAAACCACAAAATAATCCATTATCCCAAGCTTGGAAAACAATCTGTCAACTTACCTCGTGTGTAGCTCGACGCGCGCGCGACTCCGCTCAAGACCAACCAGCAGGAAAACCAACTTGCACCTTCACTTCTTTTCTTCTCATTCTCTTTCTTTTCCTTGTTCTTCTTTTTTTTTTTCTCTAGTTGTAGTGGAGAAGAAGGAGGGTTGGCTGGCTCTATCTAGAAGGTGGCGTGGGTGCAAGGGCAGCTCGGGAGGTGAAAAGACTGAAGTGCCCCCCCAAAATATCCTCCAAAAATCCAACTCAGCATGCAAAACCGTGTCCCTTAGGGGCTGGGTACCAGTACCATAAGCTGGGTACCGGTACCCCTCCCTTCGGTTCCGGAACCAAAGGGCTGGTTCCGAAACCAAAAGGCTGGTTCCGGAACCCAGCACCTGGTTCCGGAACCCAACTCCTCCAAAACCGAAAACCCAACTGATGCTTCAGATTCTTCGCTGCCAACTCACTTTTTGCCCCAGGAAGCTTCCGCATTACTCTGGAACCTCCCGAACTCCACTGTAAACATAAAATACACATGTCCCAAGTATTTTTCAATTTTTCTGTGCACAAATGCGGAGTCGGTGCTCAATCCAAATCCAGTACTCTACACTCTCCCCTCCTTAAAAGGGTTTTCTCCTCGAAACCAGACCGAATCTAAAACTCATGAGGGTGTCTCAAACAGATAGGGACAGGAAATCCTCAACTCATCCTCAGGCTCCCAAGTGGCCTCTCGCTCATCATGATGGCTCCACAGGACCTTCACAAAAGGTATGACCCGATTGCGCAATTCTTTTGTCTCCCTGGCAAGAATTCGCATCGGGCGCTCCTGATAGCTTAACTCATCGTCCAACTCTAAAGCGGTGAAGTCCAAAACACGCGAGGGATCAAAAACATACCTCCTCAGGACGGATACATGAAACACATCATGAGTACCTGCCAACCGCGGTGGTAGCGCAACTCGATATGCAACGGGTCCAATGCGCTCCAATACCTCAAACGGTCCAATAAATCGCGGACTGAGCTTCTTGCGCACTCCAAAACGGCGTATCCCTCAAGATGGCGAGACTTTCAGAAAAATATGGTCTCCAACCTGGAACTCTAAGTCTCGCCGCCTCCTATCGGCATAACTCCTCTGCTGGCTCTGTGCAGTCACCAAATGACGTCGAATGACCTTGACATTTTCTTCGGCTTCCAAAAGCAAGTCAGGCCCTAAGGTGTTCCTTTCACCCACATCACTCCAACATAGTGGCGATCGACATTTTCGACCATACAATGCTTCGTAGGGCGCCATCTGAATGCTCGCCTGGAAGCTATTGTTATAAGCAAACTCAGTCAATCTCAAATGTCGATCCCAACTGCCACTAAAACTCAGGACACAAGCTCTCAACATATCCTCTAGAGTCTGAATGGTCCGCTCGGACTGTCCGTCAGTCTGTGGGTAAAAGGCAGTGCTGAACTGAAGCTGGGTCCCCAAGGCCGTCTGCAAGCTCCTCCAGAAATGCGAAGTGAACCTCGGGTCCCGATCAGGCACAATCGAAGCCGGTACTCCATGTAGCCTCACAATCTCATCCAAGTACAACTGTGCCAGTCTCTCCAGAGTCCAACTCGACTGCATCGGCAGAAAATGGGCTGATTTGGTCAATCGATCCACAATCACCCAAATAGCATCAGCTCCACTCTGTGTCCTCGACAATCCAACAATGAAATCCACAGTCACTAGATCCCATTTCCATTCAGGTATTGGAAGGCTCTGTAACTTGCCAGCTGGAACCTGATGCTCAGCTTTAACTTGCTGACAAGTTAGACAATGGGCCACAAACATTCCAATATCTCTTTTCATGCCATGCCACCAGAACTGTGCCCTCAAATCCCTATACATCTTAGTTCCCCCAGGGTGGAGGGTATAAGGTGTATAGTGAGTTTCTCTCAGAATCAGCTCTCTAATCTCCAAATCCACGGGCACACAATAGCGGTCCCTGTACCTAAGTACTCCCGCTGCATCCACAGAGAAGTCCCCACCCTGACCATGCTGAACCTGGTCTCTAATCCTCTGAAGATAGGGGTCCACACTCTGCTTCTCTCTAATCCGGTCCAACAGAGTGGGCTGCAAGACCAAAGACATAAGTCTTGCAGAATCCCCAGGGGACACAACCTTAATATCCAGTCGCCTCAACTGCTCCCTCAGTGGCATCTGCTGAGTGATCAATAAGCTCATGGACTGTCCTAACCGCCTACTCAAGGCATCTGCGACCACATTGGCCTTGCCGGGATGATAATGTATGCTCAGATCGTAATCCTTTAACAGCTCTAACCACCGGCGTTGCCTCAAATTAAGCTCCTTCTGAGTAAACAAGTACTTCAGACTTTTGTGGTCGGTAAAAATCTCGCAGTGCTCGCCGTAAAGATAGTGTCGCCACAGCTTCAAAGCAAATACAACAGTGGCTAGTTCCAAATCATGCGTAGGGTAATTCTTTTCATAATCCTTTAATTGCCGCGACGCATAAGCAATTACCCTGTCATGCTGCATCAATACACAACCTAAGCCGCTGTGGGAGGCATCACTGTAAACCACAAATCCCTCTCCCATCACTGGCAACACAAGGATCGGCGCTGAAATCAAACGCAGCTTCAACTCGTCGAAGCTCTGCTGGCACTGCTCAGTCCAAACATATCTCGTTCCCTTCCTTTTCAATCGGGTGAGGGGAGTAGAGAGCTTCGCAAAGCCCTCTACGAACCGACGGTAGTATCCTGCTAGGCCCAAAAAGCTCCGTACCTCAGTCACCGTCGTAGGTCTAGGCCAATCCCGAACTGCATCAATCTTCGTCGGGTCCACTGCCACTCCTGCGGCTGAAACCACATGGCCTAAAAATGAAACTTCCCGAAGCCAGAATGCGCACTTCTTCAATTTGGCATACAACTCCTTCTCTCTCAGAAGTTGCAGCACTGTCCTCAAGTGCTCCTCATGCTCACTGTCTCTGCGGGAATACACCAAGATATCATCAATGAACACCACTACAAAACGGTCCAAGTACGGCTGGAATACCCGGTTCATCAGATCCATAAAGGCGGTAGGGGCATTTGTCAATCCAAATGGCATCACCGTAAACTTGTAATGCCCATACCGGGTCCTGAACGCCGTCTTAGATACATCCTCGGCCTTCACCCTCAACTGGTGGTGACCGGACTGAAGATCTATCTTCGAGAAGACCGTACCTCCCTGAAGCTGATCAAACAAATCATCAATCCGAGGAAGGGGATACTTATTCCTGACGGTCACTTTATTTAACTCCTGGTAGTCCACACATAACCTGAGTGACCCGTCTTTCTTTTTCAAAAACAGAATCGGGGCTCCCCACGGAGAAACACTAGGTCTAACAAACCCTCGATCCAACAGATCATGCAACTGAGCCTTCAGCTCTCTCAACTCCGCAGGTGCCATCCTGTAGGGTGCCTTAGAGATTGGTGCAGTTCCAGGAACTACATCAATCACAAACTCTATCTCTTGGTCCGGCGGCATAGAAGACAACTCTGGGGGAAACACATCCGGATACTCTCGGATAATAGGGATGTCCTCGAGTCCGGGCATCGCCGTAGGCACCTCTACCACAGTCTCTAGAAAGGCAATGCATCCACGACTCAGCATCTGTCGTGCTCTGGCAGAAAATATCGTCGCTGCAAACAGAGTACTCTGGCATCCCCTGTAAACATACTCCTCCTAACCCGGCTCACGGAGGGTCACTGTCCTCTCTCTACAGTCAATGGTAGCATAAAACTGGGTCAACCAATCCATACCCAACACTACATCAAAATCCTAGAGCTGACGAAGGACCAACAGATCAATAGGCAAAATCTAAGGTCCTAACTGCACTGGGCAGGACCGACAACACTCATCTACGTGCAATACGTGATCAGAAATCTGAACCTCACGAGCATAAGCTAACGGTCCTATCTCTAGCCCATGCAAAGATGCAAATGCCCTACTGATGAATGAATGCGATGCTCCGGTATCAAATAAAGCTCTAGTGTGAGTAGAGGAGATAAGAATAATACCTGCTACCACCTGGCTAGCTGCCAAATAATCCTCAACCTGAGCGGTATACACTCGCCCGTTCGGAGGTGGTCGCCTATCTGGCTGTCGCGACGAAGTGGCCCGATCCCCCTGGCCAAAACTCGGCGAAGCTCCAACCATCTGCAAAGGCGAAGGAGGAGTCGATGCCGTCAATGGTACTAGCGACCCTACTCTCGGACAAGACCATGACATATGCCCCGACTGCCCACAACAGTAACACCGGCCCTGCCGCTGCTCACACTGCTGAGGTGAATGAGGTCCGCCACAAATAACACATCTATCTGGGCGCCTCTGCTGCTGCTGTCTAGGCGACCGAAAACCTCCTGGCCTCTGTCTCCCTTGAGACCCACGACCCTGAGACTGGAATCGTGGTGGTCTCGATGGTCTCGGCCTACTCGACTGGCCAAAATCTGACGGCGCTGGACGCTTCTCTCCAGAACTGGTCCCTGGCGTTCGCTCCCTCTCTGACATAACCACTGATCCTCGGTCAACCCACCGAGCATGCTCAATAGCCGCATCCAGAGTCGGCGCTCTATGCGAATGCACAAGGTGATATATGTCCTGATGCAGACCCCTCTCAAAAAGCTCAACCCTCTGAGCCTCATCCTGGGCAACATGGGGTACACTACTCAACAGCCGCTGAAACTCACGAACATACTCATGAAGAGGTCGACTCCCCTGCTGAAGACGTCACAGATCCCCTTCTAGTTTCTGCTTTGCACTGTCGGGAAAGTAGGCCCCGAGTAGCAAAGCACGAAACTCTGCCCAAGTCAATAACGGTACTCCCGGTGGTCCCACTGGACGAACTCGACGCCACCAAGTCTCAGCATCCTTCTCTAGAAAGTGTGTGGCTAGGTGCACCTGATGTTTCTCCTGAATAAATAGAATCTCAGACACCTTCTCCATCGCTGCAATCCAGTTCTCAGCCTCCCAAGGCTCTGATCTCTGCCCTGCAAATCGCGGGGGATGAAACTAGCTGATGTAGGACAATCGGTCAGTGAGCTCCCTCTGCTCCGAAACTGTCAACGGAGCAATCTGAGACGAGGTCGATGATGTCGCAACCGGAGGTGCTGCTGGTGGTGCTACAGGAGATGTCCTCTGCTCAAGCAAACGCATCATGCGCTCCATGTTCTCCTCCTGGCGCTTGGTCGCCTCCTCCTGGCACCGTAATGCCTTAGACATTTGGGCTACCTAGGCCCGTAACTCCTGAACCTCACCCTGCTCGGCCTCCCACTGCTCGGGCTCCTCATCTAACGCAGGATGCGCCCACGTCGCTACACGACGTCTCAGAGGCATCGCAGGCAACTGCAACAAAAGCAAAATGTCAGAAAACAAAAATCTCTCGACCCGATCAAGCGAAAGTCTAAAACATGTCACCCCTTCTAAAGCATTATGTCGTCTGCAGCCAACATAACCACTTTAGAGAATAAACATGTAAGGTCACTCGCCCCAATTCCCTAGGGGAGTTACAGACTTAATCAGGACTCTCGCTAAAGTCACGTCTCTCACGACAGTCATCCTACTGTCCAACCAATAGCCTAGGGTCTCTAAGTCCTCAACGACCTATACACCTAGGCTCTAATACCATCCTAATCTGTCACGCCCCGTGGTTGAAACTGCGACCCGGGTTCGCCAACAGATCCTCCGTCTGCACGGGACTTCCCGCACAGACGAAGCATCTAACCTGCAAGAAGATCTATAGCTACACAAATATCAGAGCTGAAAAGAAACTGAAGCTATAGAAACATAAACTGAACAGCTGAAAACTATACATCAAAGATCCAAAATACACAGTCCTCACTCTAAGACATAAAATACAATCATCACTGTCCAGTACAAAAGTGAAAACCAAAAATACAGGGAAACTCTACCTCTGACACATACAGACTTAGGTAAGCAACTAGTCGGCCACGCCCTTACCTCGGTCTGCTGTCTCCGCACGAGCTAAACCTGGAGCAGCCGCCTCAGGAAAACCTGTCACCACAGCGGGTGTGAGAACTACTGCAGAAGGTAGTTCTCAGTGGGTACCGTCACCAAGGTCCACGGTATACCCACTAAGTCTACTGGAGGCAACCAGATAGATAGGTAGATAGATAAAATGCAAGCTGGAAATAAAACTACAGCTAAATGCCTCAAGTAGCATGCTCAAAGGAAATACACATCTAAGAACAAGCAATGCAACCACCCGCTCACATCAACCAATCTCAATGACTGCCACATCGGGTCCAGTCAAGCCTGCGCCTACCTACTGCCACTACGCCCACAAAGGACTTGGACTTACGTAGGGTGTCCTACACGGACTATCTCAATATCACGCAAAGCGGCCTCTAGTGTATCAACTAGGCGCATGATCATCATCATCGCATCCGGAGCGTAACTCGAGGGGAGCGACCCCACCGAGCTCAAGCGTGTCTCATCTGGCAAAAAAGCGGCTCCTGCAGGCTACAACCCACGATCAATCAGATCGGAAAACTCGAATACCAACATCCCAAACTCATGTCTAGGTCGGAGAACCCTCCACGACTCAATCTGATATGCCCTCACCAACCCCCAAGACACTAGTAAATACATCCACAAGTCGAATAAAATCCCCTCGGCCCCCAGGCACGAGGTCACATGCACCCTGGAACCATGTCATCCCACTGGCGATCTCACAATTTTAAAAAATTACTTTTAAAATGCCGATTTTTCCTTAAAACGGGTTTCATGATTTTTAAAACGATCCCGGTGCCAAAGTAATACCATCTAACCATGCAATCTAGTGTCATACAGTACCAGGAGTATACTAAAAATAATCTGGGGTTCTACTGAATTTTCTGTAATTTTCTAGGCAATTATCAGATTTACCAACAGTAAAAATAACACACTAGACATGATCAAGATGCATACAGAAGCATTAGAGGGTATTCCATACAATTTGGAAGAATTTCCAACCCACCTAAAATACTTTCCATAGGCAAAGTCGAAGTCGGGGAAGCGCCGAATCAAAAATCTGCCGAAACTCCGAATACCGCGCCACGCGCGCGCACACTGTCGCGAACCTCGGAAAAATCCCCGGAAGCTCAAACAATACTCCCAAATCCTCCACAAAATCCTGCGCGCATCTAACTCACACCACAGTCCACACACAACATACGCATGCACCTCGGCTCCGCACAGTAAAACATCAAGCCTCAGCCTGACAGCACAACAAGCTGCTTCCAAGTCGCAAAAATGGAAAAAAGATGGAAAAGAAAATCCATTTCAGCTCAAACTCATCCAAAACCACAAAATAATCCATAATCCCAAGCTTGGAAAACAATCTGTCAACTTACCTCGTGTGTAGCTCGACGCGCGCGCGACTCCGCTCAAGAACATCCAGCAGGACAACCAACTTGCACCTTCACTTCTTTTCTTCTCCTTCTCTTTTTTTTCCTTGTTCTTCTTTTTTTTTTTTCTCTGGTTGTAGTGGAGAAGAAGGAGGGTTGGCTGGCTCTATATAGAAGGTGGCGTGGGTGCAAGGGCAGCTGGGGAGGTGAAAAGACTGAAGTGCCCCCCCAAAATATCCTCCAAAAATCCAACTCAGCATGCAAAACCGTGTCCCTTAAGGGCTGGGTACCGATACCATAAGCTGGGTACCGGTACCCCCCCTTCGGTTCCGGAACCAAAGGGCTGGTTCCGGAACCAAAAGGGTAGTTCCGGAACCCAGCATCTAGTTCCGGAACCCAACTGCTCCAAAACCGAAAACCCAACTGAAGCTTCAGATTCTTCGCCGCCAACTCACTTTTTGCCACGGATGCTTCCGCATCACTCTGAAACCTCCCGAACTCCACTGTAAACATAAAATACACATGTCCCAAGCATTTTCAAATTTTTTTGTGCACAAATGCGGAGTCGGTGCTCAATCCAAATCCAGTACTCTACAGCGGCGACCGCGGATATTGGCCGGTTGATCGGATGTTACTTATGCATCAGATTTGGGGATCGGGGTTCATTAGTGGATGGATTTTTTCCACTTTGATCATGGTCGTGATCCAGTCCTGCTATAGTGAGATATTGAGACATGGTTACTGTACTTGTGAGACATGATTACTTTACTCGTGTGGGTCGCTCCCCTCGAGTGCCACTCCGGAGTGTGCGACCGTGCCGGACAGAAGCCGGTCTGTTACTTATTTTGGGATGCGACCGTACCGGTCAGAAGTCGGTTTGTATCCCATGGATGGGTTCTTTAGTTCGACAGCAGAGCAGGCAGTGTCACTTTTTACTGGTGGTTAGATTGGGTTTATACAGTCAGGCACATTCACTGATGCATTCTTATAGTTACACCTTTCTGGCTCTGCATTAAGAGGCATAGTAGTGGTAGCTTCATTTTCTTATCAGCAGTACTGTTTATAGCTTACCACATCTCCTTTCCTTTTTGCCTCTGGTAGACCTAGTGGGCACGTCAGAGTTGAGGCTTAACCCACTAGGGGAGACTACTGTTTTTATAGTAGTTCTCACCCCCCATCGTCTTTTTCTTTGTTTCTCCCTTTGTTTTGCAGAGTCCTTTGCGGGAGTTGCTGGGCCGTCAGCATCGGATCGAGGTAAGAGGATAGCGGACTAGATTGAGTGTCCACCCGATAGTATGCTAGCTAGACTTTTAATGTACCCCAATCTTCTCAGATAATTTTATTGTACTTTATTTTTGGGTCTGGCTTTAGCCAGCTGGTTGTATATTTGTGGTGAACTGGGAGAGATACTTGTATTTATTTACAGTTGTTCTTTACTTTATTTTCAGCTTCAGTATGAGATGTTGTAGTTTTAGTTTAGCTCTGATTTTATGCTCTTTTATTATTATCTCTTATATTTGAGCAGGTTACCAGCGCTTCGTGTACGCGGGAAATACCGTGTGCACGGCGGATCTGTAGATGGGCCCAGGTTCTGGTTTACACCCGGGGCGTGACACATACTCTGCCTCGGGGTAGATGGAACCAAAGTGGTGGACGGGGCTAGAGACGCACCCCTGTAGCACTCAACTGCTATGTGGCTCGGCCGACCACACCTGTAGCACCTCCCGTAGCACTTCTCGCACCATGATGCCCAATGCAGTCCTCCATAGATGACACACTTCTCGAGGTTCGTCGGCTGGTAGGACCCCCGAGAGTGCGACTACTGGCGCGGATGCTTAGGGGGCCGCTTGGAACTAGAATAACCCCTTGAGCCACCTTGTTACATCTTCTTATCTTTCCCCTGCTCTTTCTCGTAGGCCTCGCACTGTTAGCGCATCACGGCCTCACCCCGCTCGACGAGACAAGATTGGTCAACAATCTCTCGATAGGTCGGGATGTTGAGCAGCTAGACCTTCGAGTATATGCTGGGTCGAAGGCCTTGCTCAAAACATCGTGCCTTATCCCACTCGCTTTGCAGAAGAGGGAAGGCAACTCACAATCCTGGAGAACTCTTGCTCGTATTCCTAGACTGTACGATTTTCTTGCTTGAGGTTTTTGAAATCCTCCTCTATCTATTGTTTCGCACTGTCGGGAAAGTACATGGCGAATAGGAGTCCCCAGAACAACTCCCAAATCGGTAAAGGCAAGGCGGCATCGGCCCACCTTGCCAACTCAGTCTTCCACCATCGGTGGGCCATCTTGTTTAGGAAGGGAACGACCAACGTGATTTAGTCCTGCTCCGGCACCTAAAGATTTTTGAACAGCTTCTCCATCAAGTCAACCCATGATTCAACAACCATCGGGTTGGAGCCTTCGTCGCTAAACATTGGTGGATGAAACTTCTAGAAATTGGCGAGGCTCTCCATCGCCCTCTCCTGCTCAACCTTCTGGGCCTCGTACTCGGCTTCGGATGTGCCCGAGTCGGCCTGTCGGGCATCTCCCTAGTGGCCCCAACTGATAGTGTAGGGCACGCCGACATAGGCTCGGCCGCCACACCAACTCCCTGTGTAATCACCCCCAGATGCAGCAACATTGTGCGCTCATGCATCGTTTGCACAACTTCGGCTTACTGCGCAATCATCTCCTGGAACCTTTGGATCTGCTCTGACTAGCACTTCGACGCCTTCTCTTGACACCGAAAAGCTTTCTCCTGATGGCAGGAAACTTCCTCCTATCGACGAGAGGCCTCTGCCTGCTGCTAGACCATACCGATAAGCGTAGCCAACAGCTCGCGCACCTCGCTAGACGCCGAGCCCTCTGATAGCTCCACTCGTGTCAACCGTGTCTCCTTGCATGGTGCCATCATTTTCTGCACATCACAACAAAAATATTAGTCCAAATTCAACAATTTGGACCAAAGCATAATTATAAGCCCAACTTGTCACGCCCCGGAGGTTCTAAAAGAGCGGAAAACATATCCATTTTTTTTCTCTTAAATGAACCTCGCCTCCGGTGCGCATCAGACCCGCCACATATACAAATTCACTCCCCAAACGGGCGGAGCCTCCTTTGTATATGCACGGCGTTCCGAGCACGACAAATACTTTAACCATGCAAACCATGAACGATAATAAGGAGAGACTATACTTAATCATACAGTCGCATTTATCATATTGAACCTATAGCATAAACCCAGGGGTTTGAAAGCGATGCCCACTCGACACCCAGTTTTTTTTCCAAAACGTTTTCGCAAACTCTTTTGAGCGGCCATTAACTTGAAAGGATAAATCCACGGGTTTTAAAATCGGTGCCCACACGGCACCTGCTTTGAAAACACTTTTGAAACCAGGTTTACATTTGAAAACAAGCCGCGATTACACATCCTAACATTCACCAGTTATAGACAAGAAATCCTCATTCCAACATCCATCAGAAACCACACGAATGAATCACAGTTTAACTAACCACAGTATAAGGAAATAACGAAAGAAAAGAACGTATCGTTTACTAGCCCTCATGGCTAGGGTCCTCTAACGGATGCCTCACCGTCGTCCCGGTTCCCACCCCTGCTTAGACCTGTCACAGTGTGGGTTGTCAGTGACTGATAAAGTAGAAAACATATAAGTAAATGCAGTAATTGAAAAGAACACACCGAATCATCGAAGCATTTACTTTCCTCCCATCATGTATCGCTAAATCACTGTCGAAAGTCACACTGGGCGCCTACCCCAGCTTTCAGAATATTTTGGGCCCCAACCCCAATACCGTACTCATCTTCTTGGTGCCTCCAACCCCTCTACTGCCCAAGTAGCAGTCGCCTCTCCTTGAGGGATCCCCACTAACCTCTCCTTGTGGGGTACACGGGTAAGAACAACTTACCATCTTTCCGAAAAAATACACCCTGTGCAGTGGCCAAACTGCCGGTGTGCGTGTAAGCAATATGAGTGTAAGAATAGCGTTGCGACCTCAGCCGCTTTAGTCAGAATAGTATAACGAACTTGCGACCGCAGCCGCTTTGATTAACATAATAAAGGGATTCACATGCTACGGGGTTAGTCAAATTACCAAATAGATCTACTTTATCAAAATGAATATTCGGGAATGACACCACGCCGGTAACAACCAAAACTACCCACCTCGATTATGCGAAATCTGCACTCCGGAGACCGAACCTTGCTCCCTGTCGACGCCCGGATCTAGAAGTAGTCCCCAAAAGAGCCGCGGTCAGATCAGAAATATAACAGTAGATAAACCGAGCCCACATACTCGAAAACACTAACCACGACTCGACACGGCGGTGGCGGCGAAGCGCGACGGGCGACGCGGCCACCCCCGAGTCGTTGCATGCCATGCGGCCGCGCGGGCATCGGCCCCGCGCGGTGCCTGCCATGGTCGCGCGGGCGCCGGCCCCGCGCGGCGCAAGCCGCGGCCGCGTGGGTGCCAGCCCCGCGCGGCGCTTGACGCAGGTGCCAGCCCCGCGCGGCGCTTTCCGCGGGCACCAGCCCCGCGCGGCGCTTGCCGCAGCCGCGCGGGCGCCCAGCCCAGCGCGGCATGCGCTACGGCCGGGCGGGCTCCAGCCCCGCGCGGCGCATGCCGCGGCCGCGCGGGCCCCAGCCCCGGGCGGCATGAGCTGCGGCCGCGCGGACGCCAGCCCCGCGCGGCGCTTGCCGCGGCCGCGCGGGTCCTAGCCCCGCGCGGCATGCGCTTCGGCCGCGCGGGCGCCAGCCCTGCGCGGCATGCGCTTCGGCCGCGCGGGCGCCAGCCCCGCGCGCCGCATGCTGCGGCCGCGCGCCGCATGCTCCGCGGCCGCGCGGGCTCCAGCCCGCGCGCCGCATGCAACGTGCCGCTTGCGGTGCAGCCGCGCGGTCGCCTGCCCCGCGCGGCGCCGCAAGTGGTGCGGCGACGGCCGCGCGAGCTCCAGCCCGCGCGGCGCATGCGGCGCGGCCGCGCGGCCTCCAGCCCCGCGCGACACGCGCGCGCGCCGCGTGCGGTGCAGCCGCGCGGGCGCCTGCCCCGAGCGGCACCGCACGCAATGCTGCGGCGATGGTGCCCTAGGGCTCCACGGCGGCAGTAGAGACGGCGGCGGCGGCGATGCCCTAGGGCTCCGCGGCGGCGGTGGCGACGACGGCAGCGATGCCCTAGGGCTTTGCGGCGGCGGCGATAACAAGAACGGCAAAAACCAAAACAACTATAACAAAACTCCGAAACGAAACCCGAAAAGAAACATCGGTTACCGCGATCCGTCGGAGAAGGCGATCCGTTCACGCTCCTGGCTCCGGCACGTTCGTCGGGGATGATCGGGTCCCTCCGCTTTCTCTTTCTTTCTTCTCTTTTTCTTCCGGTTAGGGTTTCGCCTTTTTTCTCTTTCTTTCTTTTCTCTCTGGTTAGGGTTTTCCTTTTTCCCTCTTTCTTTCCTTTCTCTCCGGCTAGGGTTTCTTCTTTCTTTTCTTTTTCTCTCTTTTCTTTTCGGTTAGGGTTTCCTCTTTTCTCTCCGGAAAAGCAAATTTTCCCCTTTTACGTACAATAAAACCCATATCCGGATCATAATCAATTAATAATTATTAATTCATAAGAGATAATTCCTTATCTCTTCAAAAAGCGTGCCCGATCTTTTGCACGGATTCCGATGCACACTACGGTTATCGCAATCCTCAAAACCCTATTCCGGAGAATCCATACGTCGGATTTCAATCTCTAATTAATTAATTATTTAATTAATCCTTGGAGATAATTCCTTAGAGATAATTCCTTTAAGCTAATTCCTTTAAGATAATCCCTTAAAGATAATTCCTTAAAGATAATTCCTTAAAGATAATTCCTTTAAGGTAATTCCTTTAAGATAATCCCTTAAAGATAATTCCTTAAAGATAATTTCTTTAAGATAATTCCCTAGAGATAATCCCTTATCTCCTCGAAAAGCGTGCACGATCACTTGCACGGATTTCGGTGCACATTCCGGTTACCGCGATCCTAATAACCCCGTTCTGAGGGATCCGTAAGTCGGAATCTGGATCCGGTCGCACCGCTGTTCACCGTTTTTCGAGCTCTATCACAGAAAAATACCCGCACCTCAAGATTATCAACTTAAGTAAACCCGGTACTTCAATTTCTCCAAACATAATCTTTATTAGCCGGAGGATAAAACGTTACCTAAAATCTGTGATATTACACCACTCACCCCTTAAAAGAAGTTTCGTCCCCGAAACTTAACCTCAACCCTCACTAAATAACTCAGGGTAACACTCCCTCATTTTTGTCTCAAGTTCCCACGTCGCCTCGCACTCCTCGTGGTTACTCCATTGCACCTTTACGTAGGGGATTGTCCGGTTACGAAGTTCCTTTTCTTCTCTTGCCAAGATCAGTATCGGCGTTTCCTCGAAGCTCAAATCCTCCCGTAGTTCAACGGCCGAAGCGTCGAGGACGTGCGACGGGTCGGGTAGGTACTTCCGGAGCATCGAGACGCGAAACACAGTGTGTACCCGTTCGAGGTTTGGCGGTAAAGCCGACCGGTATGCCACCGGGCCCATGCGCTCCAAGATTTCGAACGGCCCCACGTACCGTGGGCTCAACTTTCCTCGAAAGCCGAATCGTCTTGTCCCCTTAGACGGTGATACACGAAGCAACACGTGTTCCCCCACCATAATTCCAATTCTCGTCGCCTTTGGTCCGCGTAACTTTTCTGCCGGCTCTGGGCGGTCAACAACCGCTGCCTGATAAGGCGCACCTTTGCCTCCGTTTTCTCTACGAGGTCTGGCCCCAAGAGCTTCCGCTCCCCTAAGTCGTCCCAGCAAATAGGCGATCGACATCGGCGTCCGTACAAGGCTTCGTATGGGGCCCTCTGAACACTAGCTTGATAGCTATTAATGTAGGCAATTTCCACGAGGGGTAGGTAACGCGACCATCCCTCACCCAGATCTAGCACCCAACTTGAAGCATATCTTCGAGAATCAGGATCACTTGTTCTGATTGCCCGTCCGTCTGCGGGCCGAATGCCTGTTGGGTCGTATATAATACGGATCTAAATAGGGGAAGAAACACCTAGAGGGGGGTGAATAGGTGTAAACGTATAAACACTCCAAAAATCGTTGCGATAAAACCCAATGCGGAAAATAAAATAACACGCAAGATTTTTACGTGGAAAACTCCATCACCGGAGTAAAAAACCACGGGACCGATAACACGGCAGAGATCCACTAGAATTAAAACACGTACAAGGTGATTTACCGTACACACTTACGACTCAACCTTTTCATACGCTCCTAGAGGATCTTCTCCGCTCGCTCCGACGCTTCTCGAATCCACGATCTGCGCCCAACGCCGAATCCACGGCGTCCAACGTCGAATCCACGACGTCCGACCGAATCCACGGTCTTCACCCAATAGCACCGTTCGAATCCACGAACGTGCCTCGCTCCGAATCCACGAGAGCGATTGAACCTTGAATCCACAAGGACACGCGAATCCACGCGCCGATTTTTGGGGAAAATCGTTGTTTTTTGGGTGGTGATGATCCGCCGAATACTTAGATCAAAGATAGATCGGAAATACCATCTAAGTATTCATTAGTTTGATTCAACTCAAGATGTGAGTATGAAAACCTAGAATCAAACTAATCAATATAGATGAAGAAACATAGAGTATTCTCTAATGATTTCCTTTCTTCTCTATATGTGGATCTATAGCCGTATAAGATGATACAAGAAAATGACGGCTATGTGGATTCACCCTAGAAGGAAAGACATAGGGTGTATTTATAGGTTAGAAACCCTAGGAAGGAGATAAGAATCAAAAACCAACCATTTCTGGATTTTTACGGACGGCGATCCGGATCGTGATAATTAGGATCCGGATCGTCATAACGAAACAGCCAATTCCAGAAAAACGAAGGTTCGGGATCCGGATCATGTGACTACGATCCGGATCGTTCATACAGTTTACCAAACATCAACGTTCGGGATCCGGATTGCGAAGCAAGATCCGGATCGTTCAAGGTAGATGGTAAACTCAACGTTCGGGATCCGGATCAAGAGACTACGATCCGGATTGCGACGATGTATGAACGAACCACCTTCGGGATCCGGATCGAACAACCTGATCCGGATCCTGAACATGTCCCAAGTCCAGTTTTTGATTTTTATGCAATGAAAGATTCTTCCAAGTGTTTCTACACTACAAGAAGTATTCGGATCACACAAATTCTTTAGTTAAACATACCTGATCCTTTTGAATTCTTCTTTCTTGAGATTGAGTTAAATGATCCAACTTTCTTCACCTTCAATCTTCAAGACTTGAGACTTTCACGAAACTACGCCAACTCAAATTCCGTAACAATCTCCCCCTTTGGCGGTTTCGTGACAAAACATAGATCCACTAAAGAAAATTCAAAAAGATATTTTTGTTGCTATCACCATACAACAAAAATTTACAATGGAGATCCAAAATACAATACATGAGTTAAACTCCTAAAACAGACTCTAGACTTAGACATCTGTACTCTCTGCAAAAAGAAATCATTCTTGACAAAAGAAATCGTTAGATACCTCAAGAATTTTGTACTATTCAAAAACCACAAACAGAGATGAAGTTTAAACTCATTTATACTTACCATGACATTTATATTCAGATATGTAAACAGATCATAGTTAAATAAACACCAACATATCTTCTTTGCACGTAAAAACCAAATGTCATGAACATGTTTGTGACAAACTTATATATATAGATATGTAATTGATCAGAGTTAAGAACCAACATATCTTCTATGCAATCAAAAACCAAGTGTCACAAACTTGTTAGTGAACATCAACTTGTTAGTTATATTACATGCCCAAATAGTTAGCAAATAGTTAGTCGAGGCATGCATTCATATAGCTGAAAAACCTCAAGTTGAGAATGGAAGTTGAAGTAATACTTACCTTGATATTCATCCAGTTTTCATATCCAACATTGTTCACTTACCTTGATGTTTCATGCAGTCAACATTGTTCATTGTTCAAATCATTGTTCAAATCATTGTTCTAAACTCTCTCCCCCTTTTTGTCACAAAACAAAGCCAAAAATTACAGAAGTGGAGAGAATGATTAACAGTTTAAGTTCGAGAACTAAAATCTCAAATAAAACAACAGTAGGATTTAAACATATGCATAAAACCAGAAATTAGAAGGATACGGATCATTCAGACTCGTCTGAACTGATACAGCCGAGGATTTGGAAAATCTTCTTTATTCGCTTGTTCATTGCTGATTGCTTTTTATTTACCTTCTTTATTTCTTCCTTTACCTCAATCAGTTCATTTGATATACGTTCTTGCTCGTTTGAGAGCCTTTGCTGTTCTCTATAGATTGAGGTAACAGAAGCATCATCATCAGAAGTTGATTGTGGTGCTTCTTGTGCCGGAGGTGCTGGTTGAACTGGAGGAGCTGCTGCCGGTGCAGAGGTTGTTGCTTGTTGTCGTTGTTCTCGTTGCCGGTGAGAGGTATGAATGGTTCATCTGGCTTCGTCGAAAGAGACTTTACAATTGTCGTGTCATTGATTGTTCCTAGACTGTGCAGATAGGAACTCGCATTTGTGTCAGCTTTAAATTTGCGAAGAATGCGCATGATGATCATTGGAAAAGGTAGTCTCTCTGACAGATGAGCTTGCTCCACATATCGTGCCATCCTTGACCAGATGATGTAGGGAATGTTTAAGTTAGCTCCCATTGCTGCTGCGGGATTTCCGAGTAGATAAAGAAATATCATTCTTTCCCACCGAAGAACCTTTGTGTTCATGTTTGGAATAATATTGTAACAAACAATGAGATTTAAGATGCGGTACTCTGGTCGTAGTTCTTTAGAGAACACGGAGTTTCCTGTCGACCGAGTATTTGGAACACAGATTCCATCAACTACCACTCTCCAGGAGAAGGTGTTGAAAACTTGATTCTTCAGATAATGAGTGCCATCGGCTCGGGCGTCCATCCCAAGTACTTCACCAATTAGCTGAGGCGTTACTTTGATTCTGACATTCTTGACTAAAGTTTGAAAATCCCGACGCCCGCTTTCCTGATCAACTAGATAGCAGGCATTCTGATAGAACATCCTCACTGAGTGAAGACAATACCCAGTGGTCTCCGGGAAATCGCAAATGGGAGCAAGACCTCTCTGGTCAAACAAAGTCCCGAACGTCTGAGAACGTTGCGTTAAGGCTTTTACATCAACATGCCTTTCTCCAATGCATTCTCTGTTTTCAAAATCCTTTATTCTAGCCGAGCTGACAAAGTCTTGTGCAGGTGCTTGGCCAGCAGCTGGTTGCTCAATGGTGATTCCTCGAGCACTTCCTCTCTTGCGAGCAACACTTTTTCTTCTTGTTTTCCCAGAAGTTTCTTCCATTGGAGCTTTCCCTTTTTCAGCAGCAGTAGGTTTTGAAGCTTCAGCAGTTGTTTTCCCTTTGGAGACAATGGGAGCAGCTTGCTCAATTTCGATGTTATCCCAGTCAATCGACTCTGTCTCTGATTCAGTGTCGGAATCAACCTTAGTCTTCTTTGCTTTCTTAGCCTTCTTAGGCTTGGCAGTATCCTTGACATGTACCATGGCAGCAAGTAGGAAAATAATCCAAGTGATCACCATTTTGAGTGCTAGTGAAAAATGTATCCTGTGAAGCCGAACTCAAGAACACATGAAAAATTGTTAATTTTCAAAAATTTGAAAAATTTTACCCAAACAATCATAATCATGTAGAGAAGCCAAGAATCAAATTAGTTTTGCAAAAGGACTTTTAAAAGTAGATCAATTGCATGAATTTCGAAAATCCTTATTATATGCCCTAAAACCGAAATTTTAGAAATCAAAGCCTAAAAATCCGTTAATCAGGAGAAAACCTTGCATATAATCAAAACTAATCTACCCAGAGTTCTTATTTCAAAAGAAATTTGATCAAAAACCATTCACAAACAAAGTTGATCCAAGAAAATCGTGCGTTTGAGGAGGAAAAGAGAAAAACGGTGAAAAACCGAGATTTTGATCAATAAAACTTACTTGGAATTGAAGAACTTTGAGTTTGAAAGCTTCCAAGGAGGATGAAATCTAGAGAGAAGCGCTCTGGAAACTTTTGAACAAAAGATTGGAGTAAAAGAAATCAAAACCCTTTTGTTCTTTATAAAAACCTAGCCGCGATCCGGATCCTCCCGAGCTTGCGATCCGGATCGGCTACCCGCAGTGAGAAAACTGCGTTCGGGATCCGGATCGGCAGGTCCAATCCGGATCGTCAGCCCGCAGGAGAAAACCTGCGTTCGGGATCCGGATCACCTTGCCCGATCCGGATCGGCCCCAACTTTTTCTTTAGAAAATTTCAGAGAAATTCAGGAAAATCCAGAAAAAGATTGTAAGCACAAATGTGTATCAACTTTAAACAAAAATCATCGTTTCATACAACAAGAATTAGATTATGCCAAATCTATCAATAATATCCAAAAATGAAACGAAAATTTACAAAAATTAAATCCCTTAAAGTTGAACACCTTCAATCACATCTAACTTGATCTTATGAGTAATGCCTTTATCAAATCATCAATTCAGTAAAGAAAATGAAATACAAAGATCAATAGATGTTTGAAATCCCAAATATAGTAGATAATATTTCTAGACAATCTGTTGAAGAGAGTGGCTCTTTGAGCATCTTTCTTTAAAATCCCACCTTATACCAACCTTGAAATTTGACAGAGTCAAGTATTTCAATATGCATTTTACTTAATCAAAAATTTGAACAACCATGCTTGGTATACATGTGGTAGCTGCACACAATACTCGGACGACCGAGGTGGTAGCTCTTTCCTCCATGTGGTGGTAGTTTTCACACTCCTCATTGGGATGTAACTCTTTCCACATCTTTTGAGCATTTTACATTATCTTTGACTCCCCCTCAATTGGCTATCAATTATTTAAGATATAAAGTATTCAACCAAAAATTGATCTCGATTTCATACTCGACTAAACAGTCAAATAAGATAATGACTATACCAAGAGATCATTGAGAGAGAAATTGACTTTGATCACTTTAGAAGATGATTTAATTAACATAAACGATCATTGCAACAATGAAATATTATGATGGCAAAAGCATAATAAATTTCTAAATGTGTGAACAGATGCAATTAAAGTCAATTATGATCTATGCTCAATTAATGTCCTATGTACAAACATAGATATTGAATAGAACAAAACAAATACAAATACAAAACCTATCCTAAGCAAAGATTTCAAAAAGAAGATTATTTCAAGGAAAGCATCCCAATTGCTTTTCGTAAATGAATAAAACGTTTTTGATCCAAAGGTTTTGTTAGAAAGTCAGCTAATTGATCTTCAGTTGAAACATATGAAAGTTGAAGAGTATTTGATTCAACTAGCTCTCTAAGAAAATGATATCTTAGTTCAATATGTTTTGTTCTAGAGTGCAACACAGGGTTTTTAGAAATGTTAATAGCACTAGTGTTGTCACAAAGTATTGTTACCGAAGATGCTGAAATGCGGAAGTCACTCAATACGCTTTTCATCCAAATGAGTTGAGTTGAGCAACTTCCAGCTGAAATGTATTCCGCTTCGGCAGTCGAGAGTGCTATGCAATTCTGCTTTTTTACTGTGCCATGCAACAAGGCAATGGCCAAGATAGAAGCATGCACCACTCGTGCTTTTTCGATCATCCACTGATCCTGCCCAAATCGGCATCTGAGTATCCAACAATGTCCAGACTTGTTCCCATAGGATACCAAATTCCGAAGTTAATTGATCCTTTGAGAGTACCGGATGATCCGTTCACCGCTTTCAGGTGAACCTCCTTTGGTGCTGATTGATATCTCGCGCAAATCCCAACACTAAAGGATATATCCGGGCGACTAGCCGTGAGGTAAAGTAGACTTCCAATCATACTTCTATACAGTTTCTCGTCTACATCCTCACTATGTGATTCACTTCCAAGTCCCTTGTGGCTAGTTTCCATTGGAGTTGGAAAAACTTTACAATTTTCTAGATCAAACTTTTTGACCAACTCCAGTGCATACTTGGATTGACTCAAGTGAATACCTTCATCATTTTGTTTAATTTGCAATCCAAGGAAAATAAGACAATTCGCCCATCATGGACATCTCAAATTCGCTTTCCATGGTCTCCGCGAATTAGAAGCATCATTATCTTTTGTTGCACCAAATACAATGTCATCGACATAGATTTGTGCTACAATGAAATTATTTTGATAATGCTTCACAAAGAGAGTCCTGTCAGCTCCCCCTCGAGTATAGCCCTTCTCCAAAGGTGCTTTGTTAACCTTTCGTACCATGCTCGCGGTGCTTGTTTCAGACCGTAAAGAGCCTTTTTCAAACGAAAAACATGGTTAGGTGTTTATGATCTACAAAACCTTTCGGTTGAGCTACATAAACTTCCTCATTTAAAAACCCATTTAGAAATGCGCTCTTGACGTCCATTTGAAATAATTTGATTTTAAAATGACAAGCAATAGCAAACAATATACGAATGGACTCGAGTCTAGCTACAGGGGCGAAAGTTTCGTCAAAGTCTATACCTTCTACTTGAGAGTAGCCTTGAGCAACTAGTCGTGCCTTGTT
>CM055065.1:42704316-42773245 GCA_029204045.2 Tillandsia leiboldiana
GGAAAACCTGCGTTCGGGATCCGGATCACCTTGCCAGATCCGGATCGGCCCCAACTTTTTCTTTAGAAAATTTCAGAGAAATTCAGGAAAATCCAGAAAAAGATTGTAAGCACAAATGTGTATCAACTTTAAACAAAAATCATCGTTTCATACAACAAGAATTAGATTATGCCAAATCTATCAATAATATCCAAAAATGAAACGAAAATTTACAAAAATTAAATCCCTTAAAGTTGAACACCTTCAATCACATCTAACTTGATCTTATGAGTAATGCCTTTATCAAATCATCAATTCAGTAAAGAAAATGAAATACAAAGATCAATAGATGTTTGAAATCCCAAATATAGTAGATAATATTTCTAGACAATCTGTTGAAGAGAGTGGCTCTTTGAGCATCTTTCTTTAAAATCCCACCTTATACCAACCTTGAAATTTGACAGAGTCAAGTATTTCAATATGCATTTTACTTAATCAAAAATTTGAACAACCATGCTTGGTATACATGTGGTAGCTGCACACAATACTCGGACGACCGAGGTGGTAGCTCTTTCCTCCATGTGGTGGTAGTTTTCACACTCCTCATTGGGATGTAACTCTTTCCACATCTTTTGAGCATTTTACATTATCTTTGACTCCCCCTCAATTGGCTATCAATTATTTAAGATATAAAGTATTCAACCAAAAATTGATCTCGATTTCATACTCGACTAAACAGTCAAATAAGATAATGACTATACCAAGAGATCATTGAGAGAGAAATTGACTTTGATCACTTTAGAAGATGATTTAATTAACATAAACGATCATTGCAACAATGAAATATTATGATGGCAAAAGCATAATAAATTTCTAAATGTGTGAACAGATGCAATTAAAGTCAATTATGATCTATGCTCAATTAATGTCCTATGTACAAACATAGATATTGAATAGAACAAAACAAATACAAATACAAAACCTATCCTAAGCAAAGATTTCAAAAAGAAGATTATTTCAAGGAAAGCATCCCAATTGCTTTTCGTAAATGAATAAAACGTTTTTGATCCAAAGGTTTTGTTAGAAAGTCAGCTAATTGATCTTCAGTTGAAACATATGAAAGTTGAAGAGTATTTGATTCAACTAGCTCTCTAAGAAAATGATATCTTAGTTCAATATGTTTTGTTCTAGAGTGCAACACAGGGTTTTTAGAAATGTT
This sequence comes from Tillandsia leiboldiana, assembly GCA_029204045.2. Lineage (NCBI taxonomy): Eukaryota > Viridiplantae > Streptophyta > Magnoliopsida > Poales > Bromeliaceae > Tillandsia > Tillandsia leiboldiana. The sequence goes on from CM055065.1 coordinate 42,705,515, forward strand.
AATAGCACTAGTGTTGTCACAAAGTATTGTTACCGAAGATGCTGAAATGCGGAAGTCACTCAATACGCTTTTCATCCAAATGAGTTGAGTTGAGCAACTTCCAGCTGAAATGTATTCCGCTTCGGCAGTCGAGAGTGCTATGCAATTCTGCTTTTTACTGTGCCATGCAACAAGGCAATGGCCAAGATAGAAGCATGCACCACTCGTGCTTTTCCGATCATCCACTGATCCTGCCCAATCGGCATCTGAGTATCCAACAATGTCCAGACTTGTTCCCATAGGATACCAAATTCCGAAGTTAATTGATCCTTTGATGTACCGGATGATCCGTTTCACCGCTTTCAGGTGAACCTCCTTTGGTGCTGATTGATATCTCGCGCAAATCCCAACACTAAAGGATATATCCGGGCGACTAGCCGTGAGGTAAAGTAGACTTCCAATCATACTTCTATACAGTTTCTCGTCTACATCCTCACTATGTGATTCACTTCCAAGTCCCTTGTGGCTAGTTCCCATTGGAGTTGGAAAAACTTTACAATTTTCTAGATCAAACTTTTTGACCAACTCCAGTGCATACTTGGATTGACTCAAGTGAATACCTTCATCATTTTGTTTAATTTGCAATCCAAGGAAATAAGACAATTCGCCCATCATGGACATCTCAAATTCGCTTTCCATGGTCTCCGCGAATTTAGAAGCATCATTATCTTTTGTTGCACCAAATACAATGTCATCGACATAGATTTGTGCTACAATGAAATTATTTTGATAATGCTTCACAAAGAGAGTCCTGTCAGCTCCCCCTCGAGTATAGCCCTTCTCCAAAGGTGCTTTGTTAACCTTTCGTACCATGCTCGCGGTGCTTGTTTCAGACCGTAAAGAGCCTTTTTCAAACGAAAAACATGGTTAGGTTGTTTATGATCTACAAAACCTTTCGGTTGAGCTACATAAACTTCCTCATTTAAAAACCCATTTAGAAATGCGCTCTTGACGTCCATTTGAAATAATTTGATTTTAAAATGACAAGCAATAGCAAACAATATACGAATGGACTCGAGTCTAGCTACAGGGGCGAAAGTTTCGTCAAAGTCTATACCTTCTACTTGAGAGTAGCCTTGAGCAACTAGTCGTGCCTTGTTCCTGATGATAGTACCATCTTCATCTTTCTTGTTCTTGAAGATCCATTTGGTACCTATCACATTATGTTGCTTTGGAGGCTTCGTTAATTCCCAGACTTTGTTTCGCTCAAATTGATGGAGCTCTTCCTGCATTGCTTTAATCCAGTAGTCATCCTGAAGAGCTTCATCTATTGTCTTTGGTTCGATTAAAGATACATAGCTAGCAAATCCGCAAACCAACTGCCTTCGAGTTCTAACTCCTTCTTGTGGATCTCCAATGATGTTCGATTCCGGATGATCCTTGGAGATTCGTAGCGTTTGTTGAAATGGAGTACTCGGAGGTACACGAGATGATTCCTGCACATCAGATAAACTAGAAGAACCATTAGATGCATCATTAGTATTGGAAGTATTATTATGAGAAGATGCACTAGCAGGAGAATCATCATCTAGAGAGATATCGAGGGTAGATTTTTCAGATTCAAATGAGAAGCTTCATCTACTTTAACATTTATAGATTCTACAATCGTCTTAGATTCAATGTTAAATACTCGATATGCTCTGCTATTCGTAGAATAACCCAAAAAGATCCCTTCATCACTTCGAGAGTCGAACTTTCCAAGATTTTCACGGTCACGTAAGATATAACATCGACTCCCGAAGATACGAAAGTACTTGATATCCGGTTTTCTACTAAACCACAGCTCATATGGTGTATTCAAGGTTCCTGGGCGCAAATACACTCTGTTAATGACATAGACAGCGGTGTTCACAGCTTCAGCCCAAAAATGTAGCGGTAATTTCCGGCTATGAAGCATCACACGCGCCATCTCTTGAACAACCCTGTTTTTGCGCTCAACAACACCATTCTGCTGAGGTGTATAGGGTGCCGAGAATTCATGTTTAATGCCATTTGTAGTACAAAAATCAATGAATTTTGAATTTATGAATTCTCCACCCCTATCACTTCTAACACGAATGATCTTTTCATTCTTTTCAATCATAATACGATGGCAAATCTCATGAAAAGAGTCAAACGTATCAGCTTTCTCTCTCAAAAATGCTACCCAAGAAAACCGAGAGAAATCATCAACCAATAAAAGATGTACCATTTACCTCCCAAGGATGGTTGACGGGTCGGCCCCATTAAGTCCATGTGCAAAAGTTCCAAGGGCCGTTTTGTACCAACGTGGTTCAAGTTCTTGTGTGCAGTCCTAGACTGTTTTCCCTTTTGGCAACCACCACACACAACATTTTGTTTAAATAAAAGCTTTGGAATCCCCTTGACCACGTCCTTGTTTGAAATTCTAGTAAGTTCCTTAAAATTTAAGTGACCTAGCCTTTCATGCCAAAGAGTTTCATTATTCAAAGCGGCTAAGTTACAATTTTCAGAAAATTTATTAGGAACAACATAACAATTGTTTTCAGATCTAACCCCTTTTAGAAAGAAGACATGGTCCTTATCAGTTACAACGCATTCAACCGATGAAAAGTTAACTGAAAAACCATTGTCGCAAAGTTGACTTATGCTTATGAGGTTAGTCTTAAGGCCATCAACAAATAAGACGTTTTTCAAAATCGGGCCATCTGGAATAGCTACCGTCCCTTTTCCAACAATTTTGGAAGATCGACCGTCTCCGAAAACAACGTGTCCTCCGGAGATTTTCTCAAGATTTTGAAAACTATTTTTGTCACCGGTCATGTGACGGGAACACCCGCTATCCAGATACCAAGACGAGCTATCATATGCATGCAAGGAAATATTGGAAACAAGACAAGGGAAAATTTCACCTTTGCGCACCCAAACCTTTTTGGAATGCGTCTGTAAAGGTCGTGAAGTTTTGTGCCTAGGTGAAAACGTCTTGTTAAAACGATTATTGCTCCTTGATGAAGTCGTCTTGCGCGGTGAACTACCAAGTCTCTTGTCATTTGAAAAGTTTTGCTTTGATTTCCGGAAAGGAGCCTTTTTGGTAGTTGATGCAAGAGGTGCTTGAGATGAGCGTTCGACTCCCGTCTTGCAATATCTTCTTATGTGCCCTGAAACACCACAACGAAAACATACCTTATATCTTGACGATCCCAAAGAGGATGAAGTAGGTTTGTTGTCGTTGTTTGTCTTGAATTCCGGTGTCGGAGGAGGAGATACCGACTGAGGCACAAAAACTGTCTCACTCGAACTTGGACTGTTTCCAGTTTGAGTGTATCCGAGGCCGAACCTATTTGATTGACCAAGACCAAGAAGTCTATCCAACTTACTCCTTCCTGAAGAGAATCGCTGTAAGTCATTCTTGAGTTGGAAAATGGTCTTTGTCATTTCCAGGTTATCCTGTCGAGCCTCGTTGTAGAGCTTTGAAAAGTGATTCGCGTTATCCACCAGATTTGTATGTTCCTTTTCAAGTTGCTTATTGGACTCTTGAAGGGAAGCATTTTCTTTTATCAGGTTTTCCCTTTCCACTTCAAGAGCGTTTGAGAGAGAAGTCGCTCTTTTTGCTTCTTCTTCGAGATCATGCAATCTCCCTCTCAAACTCTTGTTTTGCTTAGCCACTTTCTTTGAATCCCTCAAAAGTCTGTGGTAGGCTAGAGCAAAATCTTCACCTTCCGAATCATCCGATTCGTTGTCCGTTGCGTTCTTTTCAACAGTGGAGTTGGACAACGACTCAAATGTATTTGCCATAAAGCACATGAAGGGTGAAGATACGGACGCGTGGAATGCCGTGGAGCTCTTTTCTTCATCACTTGAAGACGACTCATTTGACGTTGAGTTGTCATCCCAAGTGACGACTTGCATCGCCTTCTTCTTTGTCGGATACTTGTTAGGACACTCCGTTGCAATGTGGCCGTAGCCTCGACATTTGAAGCATTGCAGTTGTCCTTCTGAACTTTTCTTATCCTTTGAGAAGTTTTCCTGCTTTCTTGACTTGTGACTTGGAGTACCCTTGCCTTTGTTCCACTTTCCGAAGGATGGAGATTTGCTTGAATTACCCCTTCGGAAGTTGCGGCGAAACTTCCTTGTCAAGAGAGCGAGCTGCTTCTCAAATTCCTCCATAGAAAGGTTCTCGTCATCGTCCGAGGAGGATGTATCCGCGTCTTCTTCCTTAGTTGTTTTCAACGCATAACCTGAAGACTTAGAAGTGGATGCTTTTCCAGAAGAATTGTTAGTATAAAAAGTCATTTCATATGTTTGTAATGAACCAACTAATTCTTCTACACGTATTTCGTCCGGGTGTTTAATAGTTTCAATGGCAGTAACCTTTGGGCGAAATCGTTCAGGAAGAGTTCTTAAGATTTTTCTTACAATCTTAAATTCTGGAATCTTCTCTCCCAGATTAGCACATGAGTTTACGATGTCTTGCAATCGTGTATAGTAGTCCGTGAAAGATTCATTTTCTGCCATCAAGATAGAGTCAAACTTGCTCGTAAGCATCTGCAGTTTCTGAATCTTCACGAGGTTAGTTCCCTCATGTGTAACCTGGAGAACATCCCAGATTTCTTTCGCAGTCTCACATGCCGAGACGCGAGAGAATTCAGTTTGAGATAAGGCATTAAAAATAGCATTAATTCCCTTGCCATTGTAAGAAGATAACTCAAACTCTTCCTTGGTCCATTTCGACCTAGGTTTTAAGGTGTGAACATCAGAGATAAGTTCAGTTGGATTAGACCATCCTGATTCAATAGAATGCCACACCCTTTCGTCGATGGAAGATAAAAAGGCTTTCATCCGTACTTTCCAGTACGCATAATTTGTTCCATCAAAGAAAGGGGGTCGATTGATGTTTCCACCTTCAACCATTGTTCACAACCCTATTCCCGCTCTGATACCACTTGTTGGGTCGTATATAATACGGATCTAAATAGGGGAAGAAACACCTAGAGGGGGGTGAATAGGTGTAAACGTATAAACACTCCAAAAATCGTTGCGATAAAACCCAATGCGGAAAATAAAATAACACGCAAGATTTTTACGTGGAAAACTCCATCACCGGAGTAAAAAACCACGGGACCGATAACACGGCAGAGATCCACTAGAATTAAAACACGTACAAGGTGATTTACCGTACACACTTACGACTCAACCTTTTCATACGCTCCTAGAGGATCTTCTCCGCTCGCTCCGACGCTTCTCGAATCCACGATCTGCGCCCAACGCCGAATCCACGGCGTCCAACGTCGAATCCACGACGTCCGACCGAATCCACGGTCTTCACCCAATAGCACCGTTCGAATCCACGAACGTGCCTCGCTCCGAATCCACGAGAGCGATTGAACCTTGAATCCACAAGGACACGCGAATCCACGCGCCGATTTTTGGGGAAAATCGTTGTTTTTTGGGTGGTGATGATCCGCCGAATACTTAGATCAAAGATAGATCGGAAATACCATCTAAGTATTCATTAGTTTGATTCAACTCAAGATGTGAGTATGAAAACCTAGAATCAAACTAATCAATATAGATGAAGAAACATAGAGTATTCTCTAATGATTTCCTTTCTTCTCTATATGTGGATCTATAGCCGTATAAGATGATACAAGAAAATGACGGCTATGTGGATTCACCCTAGAAGGAAAGACATAGGGTGTATTTATAGGTTAGAAACCCTAGGAAGGAGATAAGAATCAAAAACCAACCATTTCTGGATTTTTACGGACGGCGATCCGGATCGTGATAATTAGGATCCGGATCGTCATAACGAAACAGCCAATTCCAGAAAAACGAAGGTTCGGGATCCGGATCATGTGACTACGATCAGGATCGTTCATACAGTTTACCAAACATCAACGTTCGGGATCCGGATTGCGAAGCAAGATCCGGATCGTTCAAGGTAGATGGTAAACTCAACGTTCGGGATCCGGATCAAGAGACTACTATCCGGATTGCGACGATGTATGAACGAACCACCTTCGGGATCCGGATCGAACAACCTGATCCGGATCCTGAACATGTCCCAAGTCCAGTTTTTAATTTTTATGCAATGAAAGATTCTTCCAAGTGTTTCTACACTACAAGAAGTATTCGGATCACACAAATTCTTTAGTTAAACATACCTGATCCTTTTGAATTCTTCTTTCTTGAGATTGAGTTAAATGATCCAACTTTCTTCACCTTCAATCTTCAAGACTTGAGACTTTCACGAAACTACGCCAACTCAAATTCCGTAACAATGCCGTGCTAAACTGCAGCTTGGTCCCCAGTGCCTGCTGCGGACTCCGCCAAAAGTTTGACATGAAGCGCATGTCCCTATCAGAAGTTATCGATGACGGTATTCCATGCAGTCTCACCACCTCGTCGTTATAGGTCTGCGCCCGCCGATCTCCTCTCCACGTCATGTGAATCGGTAGGAAGTGGGCCGATTTCGTCAGACGGTCCACAATGACCCATATCGCGTCATGTCCTTGTTGCGATCGCGGAAAACCGGTTATGAAGTCCATAGTAATCCATTCCCAGTGCCACTCCGGTATGGGCAATGGTTGTAGTTTTCCCGCCGGTCGCTGATGTTCCGCTTTCACCTGTTGGTACACCGAACATCGCGCCACGAATTGCGCCACATAACTCTTCGATTTGGGCCACCAAAAGGTCTGCCTCAGGTCTCTGTACATTTTTGTACCCCCCGGGATGCGCAATATAGGGTGCATTATGCGCTTCTGTCAGAATTTCTTTCCTCAATTCTGGCACGTCGGGCACGCCAACTTGTCCCCGGAACCTTATTGCATTATCCGTGCCAATCGTAAAATCCCCACTTTGCTCCGAGGATATTCTGTCCCGCACCAGTTGTAGTTGCGTGTCCGTTGTTTGGCCTTCCATGATCCTTTCGTTCAGCGTAGGCTTCACCACCAAGGACAGATGTTTCCCAACTGCACCTGCTGGCACTACCTCCAATCTCAATTGAGAGAATTCTGCAATTAGACGATCTTGTTGGGTAAGGGTGCTCAATGCCGTTTCCCCCCGTCTGTCCCTTCCGGCTCAAGGCGTCGGCCACCCCCACTTGCCTTCCCGGGGTGGTAGTGGGTGGACAAATCGTAGTCCTTTAGTAGTTCCAGCCATCGCCTTTGTCGTAAGTTCAGTTCCTTCTGTGTAAACAGGTCTTGAGGCTCTGGTGATCGGGAGAACACGTCACAGTGCGCCCCTTAAAGGTAATATCTCCAGAGCTTTAAGGCAACCACGACTGCTGCGAGCTCCAAGTCGTGTGTAGGGTAGTTCTGCTCGTAATCCTTGAACTGTCTTGATGCGTAAGCTATGACCTTCCCTTGTTGCATCAATACGCTTTCAAGATCGCTTCGAGATGCATCACAAAAGATCTCGTAGTCCTCACCGGGCTGCGACAATGTGAGTACCGGTGCCCGTGTGAGTCTGTCTTTAAGTTCCTCGAAGCTCTTCTGGCATTGGGTTGACCAGACGAATTTCTCCCCTTTACGGGTTAGTCGATTCACGGGAGCGGCTATCTTTGAGAAGTCTTCCTCGAAACGTCTGTAGTACCCCGCCAGTCCTAGAAAGCTTCGGATTTCTGTCCCCGTCGTTGGCCGAGCCCAGTCGGTCACGGATTCTATCTTCCTCGGGTCCTCCACTATTCCCGACACTGAGACTATGTGTCCCAACAAGTCTACCTCGCGGAGCCAGAACTCACCCCTTTTGAGTTTGGTATACACTTTCTGGTACCGGAGGGTCTGGAGGATCACTCGCAAGTGTTCCTCGTGCTCTTTGTCTGTGCGAGCGTAGATCGAGATGTCATTTATAAAGACTACTACAAACTGGTCTAAGAAAGGTTCCATGATCCTGTTCATCACTTTCATGAACACCGCTGGAGCGACAATGAGTCCAAACGGTATAACCGTAAACTCGTAATGACCATACCGAGTTCGAAGGACTGTTTCGGTATGTCATCTCTCCGGACTCTAACCTGGCGATAGCCGGACAGCAGATCAATCTTTGAAGACGCCGTCGCTCCTGGTAGTTGGTCGAATAGGTCCTCCATCCGAGGCGAGGGTATTGTCCTTTACTATGACCTTATCCATTCCCCGATTGTCGATGTACAATCGTAGTCTCCCGTCTTTCTTCCGTACGAATAGAACGGGTGTGCCCCACGATGGCACGCTCGGTTTCTCGCAATCGACTAGCACCTGTTACTCGGTAAGCCCATCCCTTCCGAGTATCCTCTCGAATTCTCTTAGCAGTGACACCACTAAGTCACAAATGTCGGATCGTGGGTGCTAACCATCAACCCCAAAAGCTCGAGCTTTTAGAGGTATGCAACATATTCACTTAAAGCGTACATACACAGCGCCACAGACCTCGACCGGACTCAACCCACCTGGTCGTTGGGTCTATTGTTGGGCCTATTGCCGTTAGGTCTATTGTGGACCGCAGCCCACTCAACTTATTGGGCTCACCCAATTCAACTTACTAGTCCCCTGGGCCTATTGTCTCAAGGCAGGAAGTTGGACCTATTTGACCCATAAATAAATGGCCAACACCAAAGACAACTAAGTCTTCGCATCCTTATTAGGCAGGAAGGTACAAAGTATTTGCTTCTAAGGGTTCTCCTGGGGTCAAGACCAACATTACTCTTCGTAATGGGTCTTTCCTGCTACTACTTCCCTCGGGTAGTGCGTCCTTTGTCGTGTCGTCGCATAAGACCTCTCACCCGTGTCGCGATTCCGAAGAATTGTTCCCGGGTTCAGGGCAGTTAAAGCGGAACTATCCCAGTTTGTCATATTAGAAGCAATGGTCGTGCTTCCTAAAATGAATAATTTCCCCCGGGGTGCTCCTCTGTAGATGATGTAAGGCCGGTCCCTGCTAGAAAATCCCCCTCTGAAGAAGGGCTGGGGTCGTTTCTTGTCCTTATTGTACTCCGAGTCCTCTCGTCGGGCGCGCGTCACCACGAATCCGCGCTCCACTAGGGTGGCCCTATCCACCACTTTCTGGAAGGTGTGAAGTTCCACCGCTTGCACAACTTTGAAAATATTGCTCCGCAATCCGTCTACGAAGAGGCGGGCTTTGTGACTTCATCCCTTATAACAAAGGAAACACAATTGGCCAACCTTACATATTCTTGTCGATACTCCATGACGTATCGATTCCCTTGTCTGATGTGTTTCAGGTTCCTTGCGGTGTCTTCGGATACTGGGGTGGTCGGCTCCCGTTGGGAAAGTCATTCCCGGGTTATGGCTGGGGTCGTTTCGGCCCTCGGCAGGCTCATGATTCTTCTGCCAGGTGCGTGAAACGGCCAATTCCCGCCCCACCACAGTGGTCCTGTCGATCACTTCTCGGTAAGCGGGTAAACCCACCGTCGGTATTACCCGAATAGTGTCGCTATGTAGACCTTCCTTGTGAAGGCGAGCCGTGTGGGGTTCGTCTTTCCTAACAAAAAAAAGGAAAGTGCTAAGCTATGTCGCGTAATCCGTTGTTGGAGTAGCTGATTCTCCACTGTTGCCGGAACCGTCGTATCCTCTTCTGCACCATCGATTGAAGAGCAGTTTCGGGCCATTAACCGTGCATACAAAGAAACCAAGTTAGTTCTAGACTTAATTGGTCTAGCCCCTTGACCTACGAACACTGGGACTCTATCCCTTTTTCCCCGCGCTCACGTTCATACGTGACACACCTATACTTTGGTTATCAACTTGGTTAGTCACTCGTGATAATACATTCTGTGGATGTTGGGCACTGGCCACAGTGGTTAAAGTCGTTTTCTCTGGTACCATATAATCTGTCACGCCCCGGAGGTTCTAAAAGAGCGGAAAACGTATCCATTTTTTTTTCTCTTAAATGAACCTCGCCTCCGGTGCGCATCAGACCCGCCACATATACAAATTCACTCCCCAAACGGGCGGAGCCTCCTTTGTATATGCACGGCGTTCCGAGCACGACAAATACTTTAACCATGCAAACCATGAATGACAATAAGGAGAGACTATACTTAATCATACAGTCGCATTTATCATATTAAACCAATAGCATAAACCCAGGGGTTTGAAAGCGGTGCCCACTCGACACCCAATTTTTTTTCCAAAACGTTTTCGCAAACTCTTTTGAGCGGCCATTAACTTGAAAGGATAAATCCACGGGTTTTAAAATCAGTGCCCACACGGCACCTGCTTTGAAAGCACTTTTGAAACCAGGTTTACATTTGAAAACAAGCCGCGATTACACATCCTAACATTCACCAGTTATAGACAAGAATCCTCATTCCAACATCCATCAGAAACCACACGAATGAATAACAGTTTAACTAACCACAGTATAAGGAAATAACCAAAGAAAAGAACGTATCGTTTACTAGCCCTCATGGCTAGGGTCCTCTAACGGATGCCTCACCGTCGTCCCGGTTCCCACCCCTGCTTAGACCTGTCACAGTGTGGGTTGTCAGTGACTGATAAAGTAGAAAACATATAAGTAAATGCAGTAATTGAAAAGAACACACCGAATCATCGAAGCATTTACTTTTCTCCCCTCATGTATCGCTAAATCCCTGTCGAAAGTCACACTGGGCGCCTACCCCAGCTTTCAGAATATTTTGGGCCCCAACCCCAATACCGTACTCATCTTCTTGGTGCCTCCAACCCCTCCACTGCCCAAGTAGCAGTCGCCTCTCCTTGAGGGGTCCCCACTAACCTCTCCTTGTGGGGTACACGGGTAAGAACAACTTACCATCTTTCCGGAAAAATACACCCTGAGCAGTGTCCAAACTGCCGGTGTGCGTGTAAGCAATATGAGTGTAAGAATAGTGTTGCGACCTCAGCCGCTTTAGTCAGAATAGTATAACGAACTTGCGACCGCAGCCGCTTTGATTAACATAATAAAGGGATTCACATGCTACGGGGTTAGTCAAATTACCAAACAGATCTACTTTATCAAAACGAATATTCGGGAACGACACCACGCCGGTAACAACCAAAACTACCCACCTCGATTATGCGAAATCTGCACTCCGGAGACCGAACCTTGCTCCCTGTCGACGCCCGGACCTAGAAGTAGTCCCCAAAAGAGCCGCGGTCAGATCAGAAATATAACAGTAGATAAACCGAGCCCACATACTCGAAAACACTAACCACGACTCGACACGGCGGTGGCAGCGAAGCGCGACGGGGGACGCGGCCACCCCCAAGTCGTTGCATGCCATGCGGCCGCGCGGGCACCGGCCCCGCGCGGTGCCTGCCAAGGCCGCGCGGGCGCCGGCCCCGCGCGGCGCAAGCCGCGGCCGCGCGGGTGCCGGCCCCGCGCGAAGCTTGCCGCGGCCGCGCGGGCACCAGCCCCGCGGGGCATGCGCTGCGGCCGCGCGTGCGCAAGCCCCGCGCGGCGTATGCTGCGGCCGCGCGGGCGCCAGCCCCGCGCGGCGCTTGTTGCGGCCGCGCGGGCCCCCAGCCCCGCGCGGCATGCGCTGCGGCCGCCAGCCCCGCGCAGCGCATGCTGCGGCCGCGCGGCTCCTGCCCGCGTGCCGTATGCTCCGCGGCCGCACGGGCTCCAGCCCGCGCGCCGCATGCAGCGTGCCGCATGCAGTGCTGCCGCGCAGGCGCCTGCCCCGCGCGGCGCCGCACGTGGTGCGGCGACAGCCGCGCGGGCTCCAGCTTCGCGCGGCACGCGCGCGCGCCGCGTGCGGTGCAGCCGCGTGGGCGCCTGCCCCGCGCGGCACCGCACGCGGTGCTGCGGCGGCGGCGCCCTAGGGCTCCGCGGCGGCGGTAGCGACGGCGGCGGCGATGCCCTAGGGCTCCGCGGCGGTGGTGGCGACGGCGGCGGCGATGCCCTAGGGCTTTGCGGCGGCGGCGATAACAAGAACTGCAAAAGCCAAAACAACTATAACAAAACTCCGAAATGAAACCCGAAAAGAAACATCGCTTACCACGATCCGTCGGAGAAGGCGATCCGTTCACGCTCCCGGCTCCGCCATGTTCGTCGGGGATGATCGGGTCCCTCCGCTTTCTCCTTCTTTCTTCTCTTTTTCTTCCGGTTAGGGTTTCGCCTTTTTCCTCTTTCTTTCTTTTCTCTCTGGTTAGGGTTTTCCTTTTTCCCTCTTTCTTTCCTTTCTCTCCGGCTAGGGTTTTTTCTTTCTTTTCTTTTTCTCTCTTTTCTTTCCGGTTAGGGTTTCCTCTTTTCTCTCCGGAAAAGCAGATTTTCCCCTTGTACGTACAATAAAACCCATATCCGGATCATAATCAATTAATAATTATTAATTCATAAGAGATAATTCCTTATCTCTTTGAAAAGCGTACCCGATCTTTTGCACGAATTTCGTTGCACACTACGATTACCGCGATCCTCAAAACCCTATTCCGGAGAATCCATACGTCGGATTTCAATCTCTAATTAATTAATTATTTAATTAATCCTTGGAGATAATTCCTTAGAGATAATTCCTTTAAGATAATTCCTTTAAGATAATTCCTTAAAGATAATTCCTTAAAGATAATTCCTTTAAGGTTTAAGATAATCCCTTAAAGATAATTCCTTAAAGATAATTCCTTTAAGATAATTCCCTAGAGATAATCCCTTATCTTCTCAAAAAGCGTGCACGATCACTTGCACGGATTTCGGTGCACATTCCGGTTACCTCGATCCTAATAACCCCGTTCTGAGGGATCCGTAAGTCGGAATCCGGATCCGGTCACACCGCTGTTCACCGTTTTTCGAGCTCTATCACAGAAAAATTCCCGCACCTCAAGATTATCAACTTAAGTAAACCCGGTACTTCAATTTCTCCAAACATAATCTTTATTAGCCAGAGAATAAAGCGTTACCAAAAATCTATGATATTACACAACTAAAGATTCGTCAACCCAATCATGTCAAAGTCCATGGGGACTTCCTCTCACCCCCAACGTTATGATGTTGGCCACCCAACATATCATTAGCAAGTAGAAGTCCATTTCTCTCAATCCATCCCCAATCTCTATTTTGGGAACATCACAACCCTCACGCACCCAATCCCTAGGGTCTCCCTATGGTTTGCTAACCGCCTATAACCACTACTAGGCTCTAATACCACTCTTATCTGTCACACCCCGAGACTGCCAATTTGGTTGGTTCGGGCGCACCAATAGACCTGCCAATCGGGCATGACCTCTTCTATGCCCAAAAGGAACGACAACCATCTCAATCAATATAATGTGTACAAAGAGAGACATAATATCATAGTGCAATAACTACATATAACACAAAGAATAAAGCTGAAAGATAACTATACTAGAATGAACATTAAGTACATATTGTTTACAATTCTTTTTTCTTTGCTCTTTCCTAACTGGTGGGGCCAAAATGTGGCTTGCGCGCGATCGGCCCCTTTGGGTGACCCTCCAGAGGTGTCGAAGTGCACTGCGTGCCAACAATCAAGCGATCGGGCCGAGGAGGGATTCGCTCGACCGGGTTCTCCTTTGATAACTTCTCACGATCGTTCGACTGAGGATAGCTGAAGCGGGTTTACGGAGGTATAGAGGGATCACCGGTTTCGACTTAGGACAGCCGAACCGGGTGTAGATAAATGTACGACTAATGAGTCGATTGCTATGTTGAAAGCACAAAACTCACCAACAAAGACATGGTTGATTGGCCGGTTTACACTCTAAAGGAAAAACAAAATAAAGGCACGGTTGAGTCGGTTTACACTTTAAATTGATAAAGAAGAAGGGGATACAAGTGGGGAAAAGGGATAGAAGGATTACAATTAAGCCTACTCCTAGGAAAGCAGTAAAAAAGAAGAGAAAAGAGTTAAGTTAACCTACTTCTAGATAAATGAAGAAGCTGGGGTGGTACCGGGCTTACGAGGCTGCCGGACCCCAATCTCTTCGATGGTTCGGGTATTTATACACTTCCCGAACTGTGTTATTAGGCGCCGATTTGAACTATTGGCACGAATTGGGGGAAGTTATCGTATATCTAGTAACTACTTCCTTTTATGCCGAACGCCCTTACATAGGATAGTAGTCGTTTCTCCATCCAGATTCATCCCCTAATTGTTGCTCTAGAGTGTAATTCTTAGTGCTTTCCGGCGCTGGACGTTGCTTGCCCTTCTAGGTTAACCCCTTAATTGTTGTATCTAAGCGTGACCTTCGGCGCTTCCCTTTGCTGGACGCAGCTTGCCGCTTCGGAGTCTGTTACGAGATTCGCGCTTGAATCTCGCCTTCATTCATTCCAAGATCTCTCCTTCTACAGTTTCGAGCAGTTGAGGATTGACCTTAACTTCGCCTCTCCCGTTGCTTGATTGAAGCGGTCAGGTATCTTTCTTTGGCCGCTTCTCTTGTCGGCCGATTCTCCTATCGGCTGGCACATTCGGCCCATAGCCTTTGTCGTGCCTTGTGCCTTTATGTGACCGAAATCGGTCCGGATCGAGATGCGGACCCTTCTTCGATTGAGGCGTGCGCCTCGTACTACATTGCTACACACCTAAAACCAGCCTGAAACAAAGTACGGGTCTCTTCTTCTTCGTCTTGATCGACCAACGGTTGATTTCTATTCCGACTGCGTCATCGACTGTTCGGAGCGGTCGAATGCCTTCCTTCCACCGCAGTTGACCCTAGCCGTTGTGATGATCCTTGCGTCGGCTGCCTTTCCTAGCGGCCGATGCTCTTAGCCGACAACCTATGTCTCTGGCGTACGACAAGCATCGCGCGCTGTTCTTTTTCGCGACTAAGGCCGGTCTCAATTGAGATGCGAGTCCCTCTTTGCTGACTCAAACCTCTGTCGGTTGACACCTCAGCCGATGGTATACGCCACGCGTCTCCCTCCTTAAGTGGCGAAAATTTTGGTCTCAACAATGCCCCCTCGGCAATCGCCTGATGGGCCGTTCAGGCGATTGTCGAAAATGAGTCAGCTTCTGGCACGGATAACACTCTCCAGCGATCATCCTCATATCTCGGCCAGATATTTTCTCTCTGCCCGAGGGATTCGCGAATAGGTTCCAATCTTTCTTGATTTTCGCCGAAACCGTCCTTCGCCTTTCTCCCTGTAAGATGCTGCTGCTTTTCCAGGGATTATGTCGCTCATTCTCGTCGGCCTATAAGTAAGGCCACTACTTGCAGCTTTCTCACATCTCTTTCTTTCCCTCACGACAATTATTATGATCTCGCTACAACGATACACTGCTCGTAGCTTTTTCGCCCTTGAGGGTAGTTTCAAGATGGCCTCTCAATTTAACCTTAGCAGCATTACATCGCTAGGTGACGAAAGGCTCTTCTCACCTCAGACTCCCAATAGAGTTTCTCCCAATACAACTCCCGTGTATGACCTACCTATCCGGGATCTTACGTTCGGTGGTCCAGCCGATTTTCGGCTGCTCATAGAAACAGTTGTTATTGTTTTTTCATGTATGTTATTTGTTGAACTAGTGTTTATGTTATTCTGAGGTGACTGAGTTTGGTTTTAATGTTTTTACTGGTTTGTGACTTTTACTATCTAGTTTAGTTATTTGTGTTTAATGAAATGATCCATTTGTAAGGAGTAGTGTGCATATTAATGTGTATTAATTAATTTTAAATATTTTATTAACATGTAATGTGTATAATATATATCTAAAAATGACACCACCAAATTTTAATTTTCTGAAACAATAACATTGTGCTACTAAATGTTAAACTTAAGTGGTGATGAGGTGTAGCCACCAAATATCAATATTTAGTGGTGACAAAGCATTTGATATCAAAAGTTGATATTTGGCGTCGACAGAAATTTACCATCAAATGTTATAATTAGTAGTATTAGTAAAAAAAAATTACCACCAAATACTGGCATTTGGTGAAAATTTGCCACCAAATGTTAGTATTTAGGGATGACAAAAAGTTGCCATGCACCAAATACTAACATTTGGTGGCTACTATTATCGTCACAAAAAATGATAGGTTTAAAGTGGTAAAATAAATTTGTCAACACCAATTTATTTATCGACGGAATCTATTCAACATATGATGATAATTTTTATCGTAATTATTTGATGGCGATATTTTATATATTTGGTGGTGATTTTAGTCGTCAGTATATAAAATTATTTTATTGTGTCGAGAGCTCCTTTACATTCATAATGTCGAGCACCTACTTACAGTTCTCAAATACTGTTTACATAAAAAAAAATATCATTTTTGTGATTGTTTTATAAAATTTAAGCTAGTGAATCTGTCACGCCCCGAGTTCAAAAATCAGCGTATAATAAATTTTTTTTTTTAAATCAGAGTTGGAAAACCAGCCAGGGCAATGACAGACCGCCACATATATAGAAGAGTCCCAATCCCCCCTTTGAAATTGAGCCTTTTCTATATATGCACGGCTAGCTTGGCAACATACATCAGAGTATAATCTATACTACAACTATTAACTTATTACAAATTAAACTCTCATATAAATTACAACTCTTTTACCAAAATTTTTCAACTTAACAATTAAACTAATTGCACGGCTGTCCAGGGTCGATCACCTATCTCGATACCTCACCAAATCCGTCCCAACATCTCAGCACCCGCTCGACCTGAAAAACAGTCACCCGAAGGTGTGAGACACACCGGAGTGTATCCCAGTGGGCACGACGAGCCGAGAAATAGCAGATCGTACCTACTGGTATACAATACTAGAGGATAGTAATAGATCATGGGTTAGGGTAAAGCAGATATATAACTGGTGCTGTAATTAAATCGACTTAGAAAATCTTGAAGCAAGCATAGGCTGACATATATAACAGGAATAGGAATCAGGAAAAAATCATCTTAGGTAAGCATTTATGAAGTAAATGAAAAACCAACAGGAATAGGTAAAATCTTGACAGGAATATAATGAATCAAGCATGCTGAATAATTGTATAGGCAGATAACAAACAAATGATTATCTTTCAAAGTGAAATCAGGAACCATAAAATAAGACGAAAGCAGACTACAAGCAACTTATGCATCAAATAAGTGATATGTCAAATTACCCAATTACCAGTCACCATATTGGTTCCACAAAACCTCAGGCGAATTTGCCCACCTGGCACCACAAGCCACCATATTGGTTCCACAAAACCTCAGGCGAATTACCCCCCCACAAGGGGTCACGGGTTGCTACTGCTAACCACTTTACCGGTAAAGAACATCTACACGGGTCATGACTCCGCTGATGTTCGTGAAGTACAACGGTGCGGACGATCAAATGCAAATGCTCAAACTCACGGTCCACTGACCGGGTAATCGGCAACAAGCCGGGAAATCCCCACTGGGATGCAATAGCAAAATCAACTGAATCTCAACTCATATGCAAGATCAAAGGCAATTCTCAACTCAACATAAGATCAACAGCAAATCTCAACTCAATCAGGCAGACTAACCAAACATACAAAACTGAACACATATTTTTTGAGAAAACTATTTTGAAAAGTCCAAACCTCGAAGAGCGTTGCCCTCGTCCTATCAAACAAGAACAGACTCAGGCGACACTACGAAGCTTGGGTTTCCAAACCTCGCAGAGCAATTGCCTTTGTCCTATCAAACAAGAACAGACTCCGGCGACCCTACGAAGTTCGGTAAAACATTGGTTGATTAAAATTATGTGTTCAGCAGTGTAATATTTGATCATCAGGAAGCAAGCTCAACATCTATTAACCAACGAATGCAATGCGGAATATAATCAACAGTCACTATGAAATAGAACCAGGTTTAGCAACTACGGACCAAATCATACTGTCCAAACACATGCAGTTTTAAGAAAAATCATTAAAACAGGTTTTGGGTTCAAACCTCGCAGAGCAGTGCCCTTGTCCTATCAAACAAGAACAGACGCAGGCGACCCTGCGAAGCTTGGGTAAAAACGTTATTTAAATAAAATATACATGTGTTCAGCAGTACAAGCTCAGCGACAAAGATCACCAGGCACAAGTATGTCCAATCAGGCATGGCAAAAATTCAGATAACCATAGGAGCAACTGGGAAACGGCTAAAGATCATGCAGGGCAATCAACAAAGACAGAGACTATAGATCAAGCATAATTGATCGAAAGGAATGGCAGGCTCAAACATTAATAGATCAATATGATAATCAAGCATAGAAGTGCAACTAATAGCCAATCAGTCAAAGCAATATATATCACAATCAAAGGCAGACAGGCTCAAATATAACCTAGATTAACAAGAACAGGAGTCCAACCAATACCGTACACCGAGGGCCGAAATGATAAAGCCCGGACCGAAGATAACCCACCTGTCAATGCGCAGGCGAACTCTCGACTCCAACTGGACGCTCGAAAACTCTGCCAACCTGAATCAAGACTATGATCAGGGAACAACTCAAACACACCTATCCCGACATTATTTTTAGCGTCATTTGAGCACTGTTTTCGCTCGTTCTTTCAACTGGAAATTTATTTTGACGAACCGTCACTTCCAGCAGGTGACATTTGTCTTGCTGAACACCGTGCTCACCAATTTGTGGCAGCACGGAACCCGAGGCAAACTTCGGGCCATAAAATTCCATCCTAACATAGCCAAAATACATTTTTGTTTCTCCGGCTCTTCAAACCCAAAATCTAACGCGAGCATCGCGTCCAGTGACCCCAAATTAGCCTAGGGCACACTGTCGCGGCTTCGCTAATAGCGCGGAACTTAGTTTTGTTCCAACATTACTCTAAAAGGTTGATTTCTCTATATCTTTTAATCCGATCGTCGAACAGACGAACTTTGTATATGAAAGTGTCTCTGGACAGTGCCCTCACCCTAGGGCTCACCCTAGTTCCAGCCCAAAATCGACGGATCAACCAGATCCGAGTTCCTTGCTCTCTAACAGTTTGACAAAGCCCCACAACACATCCACTCAGAATCAATTCGATCTGAAATGAGAACTGAGCTCAGGGGATCATTGGGAGCAAGTTTGGTATTTACAGTTTTGCCAAATTCCAAGTAAAAACTCTTTGAATCATATTATCAAACACAATGTGGGCATAATATATAACACTAGTTATAATACTTGCCCGAGCCTAAACTCAGTAAAAAGGGAAAATATTAAGGCTTCAGGATAGAGGGGAAGCATGCCAGAAAGTTTAGTAAGTTACCTGGGTGTCCCACCGGCGGCCGGAGTCGACGGCGGCGGCCGGAGAGGGTGCTCGGTAGCTTTAAATGGTGAAACTTACAAGGATGGACCAACTCCTTTTCCAGTGGCATTTTGACCAAACCAAGATGATTGAGCTTCTCTAGAGGTTGCCAAGGACCAACCTGGGTCATCCTCCGGCGGCGCGGTGCGGCGGTGAGCGCCGGCGACGGAGCTCGGCCCATGCAACCAAGGTGAAACCCAAGGATGAGAAAATCCACGTTGGATCTTACATGCAAGTGTTTTAAAAGCTTCCACAAGGTCTTGAGGTCTTACCTGAGCAGTACACCCGCTTGACGGAGCTCCGGCGATCGCCGGAGACCATCTTCTCCAAGCTCTAAGTGAATCCGGCCACCTCTAATGGCGGATTCCTGCCGGCGACCCCCGGGCCAGCGCAATATGGACCAACTTGCTCCTCTTGGTCCCCCAGTGCTGTCTGGGTGGTTGGCCGGCGGCCTGGGTGCACGTCGGCGCCGGGCGGAGGAGATCGGCCGAAGAAGCTTAAAGCCCGGTTCTAGGGCAAGCTCGGGAGGCGGGGATACTTAGCCGATCAACTCCAGACTTCATGGAGAGCTCACAGTCGTCAAGAAGAAGAGGTTCAACGGTCCTGATCTTCATCTCGACGGTTGGATGAAGCCCGCGGTGAATCTCGGCCGATTATTGTTTTCCGGCAACAAGAGGCTCCCGCCGGCAACCAGAACGTCGGGGGCGGCTCGGGCTTCACAGGGAGGATCGTCTCAATGTCAGGAATCCACTAGTCCTAACCCCGGACCAGAATAATAAAGTTTTTCCAAGAATACTTACATTGCCGGAGTTATCAAAGAAGAGGAGAGTTCCGCGGCGGCGCGCGGCGGCGCCCGGCGTCGGGAAACCCGGAGTTCGGTCGCGGCCACCCGGAGGACTCCCCAGTTGGAGTTTCGTCCAACCCAAACCTCCCAAAAAAAACACCCCCATAATCCAACCCGAGAGCACCAACATCTCTTCTTTGTTTTCTCGGGTTGCTCCGGCGACGGTACGGCGGAGCTCGGTACGCCAGGTGGAGGAGAGGGAGAGGAGGCGTCGGTTCGCCAACAGACAAGGTGGGGTGGCCTCGGATGTGAGGGGACTCCAAGAGACCCCCATATGCATGTATTTAAATGCATATTGCACAATATGCCAACAAGTCCTCTTCAACTCGGAATTTGAACCTAGGTCCGATACAAAAAGTGCTCATTTTACACTTAAGTCCCTGCCCAGAGAGTGGCACAATTTCCGAGGCAGAAATTATTGGGTTTTTCCGCAAAATAGCCTATTTTTCGCTGTATTTCACGCATTTCGAGAAGTTCCGGTCATCAGAACGAAAAACGGATTTCGCCATCGCGTCCGGCACGTCGAAAACTTCAAGACAGCGATTTTTGTTTTTCGACGCGACGTCCAGATAAAATTTCGTTCCATAAAAACTGTCCCGTTTTACAGTTTTCACGCTTTTCGAAATTTCAGAGTCGTCAAACACAATTTTCGACTGCGCCATTGCGTTCAGAACGTCGAAAATAGCTGGAATTGACTACCCGAATCACTATATTAGGGGTCCAGATAGTAGATTGGCCAACGTTGATCAATGGACAATTAAAATTCCAAGTTACTGTTCATCTACAGTAAGTGACTTAAGTCACTGTGCGCATAGGGCACTGTTCCATTGGTCGCAGTTATTTACCCTCTTCTTCTTTGAATTCTGGAAGATCCGACAGTCAGATCGAAAAGTGCTGAATATGAAACTTGCTCAGTTCGACAAGACGATCGCAACGGTCAACTCGGATTTCCAAGATCATGTCCGGATTGGAAATTGGTCTTTTTGCCTCGTAATTCGTGCAACTTGCACCCCGGTAATTGATCAAATAGATCAAATTAGATCTTTAGAATCTAACTTCGGGTAAAAATTTCAACTTTTATTTTATTTATTAAAAATAAAATATTCCGAATTACTACAGAATCAGTGGCCAGTGCTGATATATACTTATCTCATTCCATAAAGTCTTCTAATATATACTGTGTAATTTTTTCTCAAAAAAAAAAATAAAATAAAATAGAATTTTATTTAATTTTTTAAAATCTTCCACTCTCCCTCTTCCCACGCAATATCCATGCCTATTTCTTCGTAGCAAGTCACCAAGATCAATGATCAATGTTACCACTTGATTATTTTGCTTCATGTATTACATATAAAAACACGACCATTAGGTGTTCGTTAACACACACACTTTGCCATTCACCTCTCCTCCTTTCAAAGAAAGTATTGCCTGAACCGGGTGTACGCACACTTTATGCGTGACAATTATATTTGATAATTATTATTTTAAAATTAAAATTTAATTTAATAAATATGATCTACAAGAGCTAAAGACACAGCGTATCAAAAAAATCATATGTTTCGAAAAATCTACAAACTAAGCAACAAGTAATTACAAAGCTTTTTCTTTTCGGTATCTAAATTATGATCATAACCGCTAACCAACTATTTTAAATTAAAACATGAGCTAATAAAAAAAACACATCGATGATGTATCGCACTTAAAAACTTAATTACAACGCTCATATGGTTCAATCTATCTTAACCCATCTGAACGATAGGTGATGGGTGTCTAGACGTTAAGTCTACTGTAAACTGCAATTTCACTTAATTTATTATGCTCAATCGAATTCAACTTATTAATTAATTAGGTATATTCTCTAGTGATGACAATTCAGCCACTAATCGCGAGACAGTTTGTGTTTGGATCGAAAACAACTCGAATACATATATTTTATATTTATATAATTTGTAATATATATATATATATATATATATATATATATATATATATATATATATATATATATATATATATATATATATATATATATATATAATGATATATATAATTATCGTTATCATTAACGATCGTCACAGACTCCTCCCGTTTTGGCCTGACGCCCTTGTCAGTCCAAACACATTCACAGCAGTTCAAGATCACCAGGCGATGTGAGACTTGTCTCGCTAGTCCTGTCATCTAGGCCTCGCTAGTCCTGTCATCTAGGCCCAGGCTCTGAGCTTGCCGCACAGTTCCGGCTGGTTATTGGCTCTGATACCAAATGTAACAACCCGGCCCACTAGCAATAATAACTCGTTGGGCCCAAACCATAGTCCAAAATACTTAAGCCCAGTTATTATTACTAGTGTCCATGTCTCATATAAACTCAATCACAATTCCATCCACATCCGATGTTGGACTATTGGGGACGTCACAAAAAGAGTATCGAAAAAATATGAAATTTAATTTTCAAATAGTTTAAATAATTTATATTATATTTAACGATACCGATCGTCATTTTGGAAACTCCATCATCAAAAACAAAATGGATGGAAACGGGATCTTTTTGTTATCAGTAGCATTCTAACTCAACTCTCTCTCTCTCTCTCTCTCTCTCTCTCTCTCTCTCTCTCTCTATATATATATATATATATATATATATATATATATATATATATATATATATATATATATATATATATATATATATATATATATATTAATTATATAATATAGATTTTTATTATTTAATTTTTAACCCAATTTAAATTTAAAGTTCAACTCAGTTATAAAGAGGCATGTTTATTTACACTGAGCTGAAATATTTTTAAAAACACAAAAAAAAAAATACCTCTTGAAACCGACTCTCTGGTCATATATTTGATAAAAAAGTTAACAATAATAGTTACTTGTGAGATCCCACCATTATGTATAATCTAAAAACACTTATGATTGATTCAATAGCCAAAAGTATTATAACACCAACACTTTGGTACTTTCAAAAACACTCCGACCGAACACACACACACGCACTCTCTCTCTCTCTCTCTCTCTCTCTCTCTCTATATATATATATATATATATATATATATATATATATATATATATATATATATATATATATATATATATATATTTGGGATAATTGTCTGTGTACCCCTGAAATATGAAAAAATATCTGATTTACCCCTCTTATTCTTTTCTTTCCAATATACCCTTCATACGTTCCACCGTTATTAAAAATACCCCTACCGTTTCCCTTTGTTAAGTTAACTAGGGTTAAACTAGAGTTAAATAATAAACGGAGTTGAAAACTATCAGATATACCTATTTTGCCCGGGTTTAGAGTTTAGGGTTTAGGGTTTAGAATTTTTTAGGGTTTTATGGTTTAGGGTTTAGGGTTTTAGGGTTTAGGGTTTAGAGTTTTTTAGGGTTCTAGGGTTTAGGATTTAGGGTTTTAGGGTTTAGGGTTTAGGATTTTTTAGGGTTTTAGGGTTTAGGGTTTAGGGTTTTAGAGTTTAGGGTTTAGGGTTTAGGGTTTTAGGGTTTAGGGGTTTAGGGTTTTAGGGTTTAGGGTATATTTGAAAGGGCAAAATAGTAATTACACACAGATAACGGCAATTCCAAACGGTACACTAACAGAGTTTAACTTCAGGGATATTTTGGAAAGAAGTTGGAACGTAAGAAGGGTAGTTTTAATATTAGCCTTCTAAGAGGGGTAAATATGAAAATAGAAAAATTTTTAGGGGTATGTAGGAAATTGCCCCTATATATTTACTATTTGAATTTTAGGCCAATCTAATATAAAAAATATTAATTTTTTGTGAATTTTAATTATTAGATTAAAATTTTTATTTTTAAAATTTTTTAAAATTTTTCATCTAATATTATGACTAGAAATTTAACTTATTATTCGCAAGTGGGCTCGTATTAGCTTATTAATAAACGAACCGAATATAAATTAAATTTTTATATTTTATGAGCCAGCTCTTGTTTAACGAGTTGACACTTCTAGTATTCTTGTGAACGACGGTCATATTTTAACCAATAAGTAGCGAACAGAATCATCTTTTAAATATTACGTAAATACATTTCAATAGATTAAATTTCGACTGGGAGAGTTTTAGAGGTGCAGCGTATAAGATGTATTTCTACACCCGGTGCAGGCAATAATTTCCTACTCCTTTCCGCTAGTAGTAGTTAAGCCACGCCGGCGTCGCCAGTCACGACCACCCTAACACCTCCCCTATAAATGCACTACCTCATGCGGCTCATCAATATATCTACTAACAAATTGAAACAATCATAAAAATATATATATATATATATATATATATTTTTTTTTTTTAAAAGAAAAAATCATCACTAGCGAGCCATGGCTACTCACAATTCGCGTTTTTCAAAAGTCGCCGTCGCTGTGGCAATCCTGCTCATAGTGGTAGCCGCACGGCCTCCGACGTCGGTGGTGGCGCAGAACTGCTCAACGCAGCTGGCCGGGCTCGTCACCTGCGCTCCCTACGTCGTCCCGGGCATCTCCTCCGGCCCGCCCAGCCAGCAGTGCTGCTCCGCCTTAGGGGCCATCAGCGACGACTGCGCCTGCAGCACTCTCGGCATCATCAGCAAACTGCCCGCCAAGTGCGGCGGCTCCCCCGTCGTTTGCCGTGAGTTCCCCCACTCCTAGGGGTGTAAAACCGGCCGGCTTCATATATTTTCTATAAATAAATTAAAATTATAAAAAAATATATCTATCTAAAAAAATTTAAAATATGTAACTATATATTTTATAGTATACCAATTATATATAAGCCCCAAAGTCTTTTTTTTCTCCAAAAAAAAAATATATATAAATAAAAAAATTTAAAATTTGAAAATATTTTGGTCTTTTTTATTTGTTAAAATTTAAATTAAATTAAATATAAAAATATAGAGAATGGCATGAGCTCGGACTCCTCAACTTTCTCTAGATCTCCTCATAGCTTTTAGTTTCTTTGAATTTTACATATTAGGCTGAATTACATTTTTAGTCTTCGAATTTTGAGGCGCATGATAAGTCGGTTTTCAAACTTTACCAGCTAGCTAAATTACACTTTGCATCTCAAATTATCAGGCACAGAATATTTTGATTTTTAAATTTTAATTTATTATAATATTTTAGATTTATAATTGATTAAATATTTACTTATCAATTGATAATGTGGAAAAATGACTTGATATAATTATTATCATATCATCAAATCATATTATTTATTATCTTTTGAGAGAAAGATAGTATCCTATCTGTTTTGTTTATTTTGAAATAAAAAATAGCTAAAAAAAAAACCTCAAATATCAATCACCAAACTTTTTGCTACTTACATGGTATTATTTATTATCATATCATTAATCATAGTATTATCATATTATTTTCATTTTAGTTATATATTAATAATTAGTCAACTTAATTAAATTGTAAAATTTAATTATAATAATTTTAAAAATTTAAATTAGAAACTATAATAAATTAAAATTTAGAAAATTTATAATTTGAGGACCAAATGTGTAATTTAGCCAATTTTAATACATTTTATTTTTAGCTATTTTTTTTTTTGATTATTACAATTAAGTTTTTCCGGACTATCTCTAGTGGAAATGGCAAAGACTTAAAAATAAATAAAATAAATAACATAATACAAAAATAATGTAAAGTTGATATTGCAGCCACGTGAGACTGCGATTACCAATGAGATAGTAATAAATAAAGTCTCGTATTAATTACTAAACTTAGAGCCATAAATTACTGTTATAAAATGGAAAATGCTATGTGTACACTCATTTCGGGGTGTACATCATACACCCCACCCATCTAAGAGTGGGGGTGTGATGATGGGTCACTTGATGTGACCCGTAAAAAGTATCGCTACCATTAAAACGGTGGAGATGTATGATGTACACCCCTTCGGGGTGTACAGGTAGCATTGCTCTTATAAAATTGTATATGTATCTATGCATCTTTGTAAAATTTTCTTTTCATATATGCCTAGGAAAAATGGACAACTTTAATTTGCTCTCCGTAAATGTTTTAGTGCATTTCCAATTTGTCACTCTATTTTTTAAAAATTTTGATTTTCTATTCTATAATTTTATCTTTAGTTTACAGTAGCTATCAGCCAATAAATAAAATAGAAAAGTACTATAACTTACAAATCAGATGGTACTAAAATAATGTATTTTACAAACTAAAGGATTGTACTAAAATATGTATCTTTGTAAAATTTTAGTTTCCTATATGCCTCTAAAAAATGGAAAATTTTAATTTTCTGTCATATATATAGTTTTGTCTTTACTTTGCCACAGCTATCAGCTATTAAATAGAATAGAAAAATATTATAACTTACAAATGAGATGATATTAAAATGATATATTTTACAAACCGAAGGATTGTACCATTAATATTTTGCTAACCTATAGTTCGCACTTTGCTAACATTGTTTGTACCATACAACACTGAATTTGCTATTCTGTGTAAAGGCGAATTAATTTGAACAGTAAAATAAATTTAAAATATAGAGAAATAAAGTAAAACTTTTTAAACTATAAAGTAATTAATGAAGTAAAAATGCGTTAACTTACAGGAGGGAAGCGAAAGTTTACTGTTGAAAAGTTCACCCTTTTAATTTTTTTTGGTGACTTCTAATCTCCTTTAATTTACTTAGGCTTACTTTTTTTTTATTTATTTACTTATTTTGCATAATACTTTTGGTGCGCAGCTAATTAATAACTAAGAGCTGGGTCGAAGTTCCCGAGGAAATAAAGGATCTCAAGTTTCAAGCAGGAGTCAAATTTCGAGTTCAAGTGTGGTGGTTTCTTTAATTTATGTGTCTTTCTCTTCTTTTCTGACTTCTTTCTATGGGTATGTATCTAAATACCACGAATTGAGATCAATGAATGCCATTAAAAATATGAAGTTGCTGATAAGGTGACTAATTTTATATCCATCTGCTTAATTAGTTGGTGCATTTTTTTGTGAGTTTGCAGATTTGCCTTCTAATTTTAATTTGCTGCTAATTATAAATTTAAAAGCGCTTAATATCATGTCCTGAATTAAAGTGGAAATATTGACTTGCCAACAAATTCGTCATATAGATAAAAAATCTCGTACACACAAAATGTCTAAACTTGAAAAACATCAAAATAATTACAACTGCAACAAATATCACAGCAGGAATGAAAAGTAACTACTAAATAAAAAACCATACTGTAAATACATCACATTAAAACAAAATTGCTCC
The DNA here is from genome assembly GCA_029204045.2 of Tillandsia leiboldiana. NCBI lineage: Eukaryota > Viridiplantae > Streptophyta > Magnoliopsida > Poales > Bromeliaceae > Tillandsia > Tillandsia leiboldiana. The sequence goes on from CM055065.1 coordinate 42,732,750, forward strand.
TTCCAAAATTGTAAATAAATGCATCAGCGCTGCCTAGCCAATCCCAAGTATGTACAATATGCTCTCAACCAAAAGTAGTACTATAGGATAGAGCTCCACTAGTACGTCTAGCTCGGATAAGAAACGTTAACTATTACGCGATTTTGTTATCTCGGTCAGAAATAGCAATAGGGACAGAGGGCTTTATAGAAAAAGGTATCAATAAAGAACGTGAGAACTACTGAGATCAGTGGGTACCATCACCGACAACAACGACGTCCCACCCACTAGGTCTACTAGAGACATAAAATAGAAATAATAATCAACTTTACAATAGAATATAAATAAAAACTGGAATAAAACTCTACAACTACTATATCTCTAAACTACAGATACCCAAGATTAATTTGTTGGATAAATAACTATTGTGTGATCTCAATCATAACTCCACCTCGATGACTGACTCGAGGGTACAGTCAAATCTGCACCAACCTACTGCCACAGCACTACTCGCAAGGTGGCCCATTAAATGTAGGTCACTTATTAGAGCTGCTACAACATCAACACATAGAGGCATCACTTCAAAGCTGCTACAACATTAAATGTAGGTCACTTATTATAGCCCGCCAATCACCTGTTGCCATGTGTCCCCGCGCCCGGTCTATGCACCCGTGTCACGTCCCGGCGTCGAAACTGCGACCCGGGCTCGCCAACAGATCCACCGCCCATACGGGAAGCCCCGTATAGACGAAGCGACTAACCTGCAAAAGATCAACTATACTATACAAATATCAGAGCTGAAAGTAAACTGCTAAAAATGAAAATATATACAACTCAAAATCCTCCCCAAAACACATAAGTCTCTCAAGCAGTAAAATAAAATACAACTCTATACCTCACTACAAAGGTCTCTCAACATGAACTCTCAAAAGTAAAGGGGTACATCTACTCTCTGGACGACGACGACCGGTAGGGATCTATCTCGCGCCTCCCTTACCTCGATCAGTCGGATCAGCAACTAGAGCAGCAGGAACAGGAGTAGAAGTCCCTGTGGGAAAAGACACCACGACGGGTGTGAGAACTACATCCCAAGTAGTTCTCAGTGGGTGCCGCCAACAAGCCCGACGGTCTGCCCACTAAGTCTACTAGAGGCATAAAGTAACAATATAAAACTGAAATGAAAGGGCTGGAAAAGTAACTCTACAGCTACTATGCCTCTATCTAGATGCTCAAGGAGTGGAACAGATGGAAACATGATGCATCTACTAACTACCAAAGTACAGTCACCTAATCTACACTGACTGCCGCATAGGGTCCAGTCAAACCTGCGCCCACCTACTGCCGCACATCCTCAACAGGACGGGTCTACCGTAGGGTGTCCGTGACTGCCAAAACTGGGCCAGCCAGAGGGACTGCGTCGACAAGTCGCGATAGCAAGTAATAGGCCCAACTCCGGAGTGGCACTCGAGGGGCGCGACCCCACCGAGGAAAGTATCTGCGTATCTCTGTCGAGCTCAAATATGGCTCATGCAGGCTATAGTCTAAACCACGATCACAAGATCGACTAACAACACCAACGCTCACTCACAGGCTCGAAAACCACACAAACGGGGCCACCGTCCACCAGACGGCTCCCACAACAGAACACTAAACTCACAGGAAAGACCGACACCATAAGGGTTCGGAAACCCGATAGGCCGGTGCTTAGAACCCTATCAAACAAGAACAGACCCTAGGCTCTGCCTATCGAAGTTCCCGACCCCCTTATAGTTCGGGAACACAACAATCTCGGTACAACACGCAGAAGACACCAACCAGGGCCCGAAAGTTTCGGGAGACCTACACCTACAACCCTATCAAACAAGAACAGGTTCCAGGCTCGGCCCCCGTGGCTTCCGTCCCGACAAAGGAACGACCCCTAGAATCCAGACCACTCGAATCCTTTCGAGTGGGGAGATTTACAGGAAAAAGGTGACATTTGTGACACCCCCGGAATTTGGATTAGTCCTCTATATAAATGATATAATAGGACTAAAATCTCTAACCCGGCTATAGCATTTTGGATGGTAGCAAGATCCAAGAGGAACATGAGAGTTAAGCGTGCTAGAGCTAGAGTAGTTCTAGGATGGGTGACCCCCAGGGAAGTGGGGCGTCACAGTTGGTATCAGAGCCATTCACCAGCCGGAAATGTGAGATGAGTCTCGGCTGAGCCAGGGTTATATAGCGGGTAGAGCGAGGCTCCCCGGCTAATGACCATTGTGAGTGGAGTGCAGCTCCTCACAAGGTCGGCTACGGCTAGCGAGACGAGTCTCACATCGCCTGGTGCTTGTGAATGTGCTTGAGCCTGACGTGGACGTCAGGGCTTAAAGGGGGGAAGAATGTGACACCCCCGGAATTTGGATTAGTCCTCTATATAAATGATATAATAGGACTAAAATCTCTAACCCGGCTATAGCATTTTGGATGGTAGCAAGATCCAAGAGGAACATGAGAGTTAAGCATGCTAGAGCTAGAGTAGTTCTAGGATGGGTGACCCCCTGGGAAGTGGGGCGTCACAACATTTGTTATTGAAAACCATTTTCACTCAGCCCACACAGAGTGAGGATTAAAAGTAGTTCCCTTTTTGAAAAACTATCTTGATTTGAGGAGAAACCCATTTTTTTGAAAAACTATCTTTTAATGATTTTTAGTTCCCTTTTTGAAAAACTATCTTGATTTGAGGAGAAACCCATTTTTTTTTAATGATTTTTAGTTCTTTTAGAAAAAATATTTACAAAACAAGTATTTTACCCAAACCCCGAAGGGTTGATGCCTTTGTCCAAATCAAACAAGAACAGACTCCAGCGGCCCTTCGATGCTTGGAAGAAAACATTGGTAGACTAAAACCATGTGTATGTCGAAAAGGGTTGTGGGTTCTAGGTCCTGCTAACACTGGTACACTACTGCCACTAATACAGTGGCGACAACCCAAACAGGGGAAAACAAGACCTCCCGAGACCACCGTTTATCCCAAACGGTTCCCGGTACAGACAAGCGATCCACTACATCTACCAGACTCCACTCTGCTCCCAAGCACGAGTGCAAATGCATCCCACACTAAAAGGAAGTCCCGACCGCTCGGCCCACTACCCGGGCGAGGATAACACTAAGTCCAGGAATGAAACATAATGTGTGGATGTCTAAACATAAATAACCCTAGCCCAAGTGAGGGTTTTCTACTGGTCTGGTTACACATGCAACATATGACGGGGGTGCTAGGTCAGGTTCCAAGATAACAAATATTTAACAGGTGGTAGGAAGCAGAAGAGATCATACGATCATCAGATAAATACAAAGAATATTAACATTCAAATTCTAGCATGCTACCAAGTCCAATCACTATCATGCATGATTCTATATCAATAGAATTAGTGTACAGTCCATAGATCCTGAAAGCGAAGCCACCCACCTGAAGGTGCTAACTGTCCGGAGTCGTACAACTGAGAATACTCAGAACAGATATCTCTACTCACCCACCAATCCAACAATACAGGAACAGTGTTCAATACTTCCTGGGTACAAAAATACAACCCAAAGTTACACTTAATTCCATAAAATCAAAGTTTTACAATTCTGCTGGGAACAGTCCTCTTAATGCGAAATTCTCACCTGTAAAACAAACTCAAAAAATTCGAATAAAAATACCACAGCGATCCTCGCATCAAGGCCTTCGAAACAGGTACCTGCACGCCCAATTCCGAGCACCGTAGGCCAAGTTACAAATTCCACAACACAGGTGCACAAAACCTCACAACCATACAACTGTAATCCCATGCACAGATAAAGGGAGAAAACCATACCTCCGGGAAGGTCTCAGAAAAATCCAAGAAAAATACTATGATAATCCTCGCGATGAGTAGATACAAAAAGTGCAAAGGCTCGTCTCAATCCGATGTCCGAGCACGGAGAAAACCCCGAATCAATCTGCTGTCCTCGAAATCCTCACAGAAAATCAGGGTCCCAGTAAGCATGGAAGAACTCCTTGAAAAGCAAGAAACGAGGAAATGCTGAAAATACCAAGATCGTAGCCTTACCTGTCGCGGATCCAACGGCAAAAAAATCGCTCGAAAAGGTGGTCGGAGTAGGCCGGGGGAGCTCGTGCACCGAAACGCGACGGGAGAAACACCAGCGAAGGAACGTTGCGACGCGCCAAGAAAATGGAAACCTCAATAAGCGTGCCACGTAAAATCCCCGAAATTGACAGATGGATGCAGCACTGCGTGGGAATCAACTTTACTGAAGACCTCCCATCGGTTTGAAGCTCGGAAGTGCCAAAAAAATGCAAAAGAAGGCGGCTCGGGCTATTTATAGGCCGCAACAAACAAATGGAAAAATTCCATTCAGGTCCCAGGATTCGGGCGCTCCCGAAGATTCGGGGGCCCGAATCCGACCGCAGAGGAGAAACACTGTAGCCGCCCGGAAATCTCTCATGCCGCCACGCCACCCGCACAGCAAACAGCTGTGCGGGGCGCGCCGGGAGTGGCCACGTGGCCCTCCCGGTGACCGACACGTGTCCCGCACAGCAAACAGCTGTGCGGGGCGCGTGTGGTGCCGCCGCGTGGCGCCTCCCCGGTCAAACGGGTAGGTGGCGCCCGCCAATCACGGAGCGCCACCTGGCCCTTGCACTGTCGCGGTCACACGTGCGGGCAAGCGCAGCCTGGCCGCCTGCTACGCACGCGCCCCAAGGCGCCCGTCCGCGCCCCCGTGCGCCGCGCCTCGTGAGCCCGCGAATGGCACGCCGACAAGTGTCCCCTGCACCCGGTCCACGCACCCTACTTCGGGTTCCGTGGACCGCGCCACGTGCACCGACCAACCGGGGACTGCCACGTGTCCACCCGCCTTGGTCCATGCACCGCGGCGCCACCCAGTAGACCGCGCATCACGAGCCCGCCAATCAGGCGGTGCCACGTGTCCATTCCCCGGGTCCGTGCACCCAGCCGCGCCCCTCTGTGGACCGAGTGCTGCGGACCGGCCAATAACAGGCCGCCACGTGGCAGCCGGCGGTCCACGGCCCCTCCCATGCACCGAAATTCAGCGAAAACTTCCGGGAGTCCGTTTTTGGGCATCCGGACTCAGAATCAAACAAGCAAATAGCTGTTTTCAAGCGTTTTTCCGCGCTGAATCTAAATCCAACTTCTGTTTGGCCCAAAACCATTTCAAAAATTCGGCAAATGCAGCCGAAGGCCAATCCAGCTGTGGATATCACAGAGGGTCCATCTGTGGCATCCCTTTGATGCTCTATGGGCCAGACACACCAACACTAGGTGTTCTACACCACGGTTCATGGGAGAAGCTACATGGGGATCGGGGTCACCACATTCACCCCCACTAAAAGAAAGTTTCGTCTCCGAAACTGAAACACACCACAACAACAAAACTAAAACAATCAAATCAACCCAAAGAACGCAAACGCTAAACTAACAAGAAAGGTACGGCTCCACCAGCAGGAAAGTCATCAACCCCAACCCTCGATTTAGAAAACAGCTGAAACTAGCGAAAAGTCCAAAAATTTCGAAAGATCAGTGCCTTCGCCCCAATCAAACAAGAACAGGTTCAGGCACTGTCTCCATTTCTGGAGGAATCTTTCAAAGTTTTCGTCCTGTTCGTAAATTTCAGCACAAAGGCGAGAAAAGGGAGAGAAGTGTTGGTGCCGTTCCTGCTGTGGCTACAAAAACGAAAACTACCACTAACCGAGACTCCTAAGGACACAACCTCTAGTCCTAAACGTCACAACTGCTCCCGAGGTGGCGTCTGTCCACAGTCGCTGAAGCCCATGCTGCTGGAAGGATACGCCGGCAACCCGAGAAAAATGAACTCCTCCTGTCCAACTTGCAGAAGGGTAACTGCTCTCATTCCATTATCAGTCGTAGCACGGCACCGCACCAACCAGTCCAACATGTGTGCTCAATCCAAGTCCTGGAGCTGTCCTTGAATCGCCACATCAGCAAGTGAAGTCCCAAGTCTCAACTGCACTGATCATACACCGCGATCCTCCTCTACTCGTAGGATACTGGGAAGAATCCAATCGCTAAAACATGTAGCATAAATTCCTAACCCACACCCATGCAAAGATGCTGATGCAGATGCTCTACTAATAATGCAGAAGAATGCAGCGGTATCGAAATGCTCAACTCAGCTAACAGAAATAAGATCATACCTGTCGCGACACGATCTGCTACCGGGGTGTCCTCCACCAGGGCTGCATAAACCCATCCACTGGGTGCCGCAGATCGTCGTCCCGTCTGTCCCGACGTCGTGGCCCACTCTGTCTGACGGTGTGCCGGAGGGGCTTCCGCTGCATGGATAGGCAAGGGGGGTGCTGTCGCAATCGGCCGCACTGACAAAATGGCCTGGGGGCAAGCTGCGCGGAAATGTCCCAACTCTCCACAGAGGAAACACCGCCCCTGTCTCTAATCACACTGCGACGGTGGATGAGGCCCGCCACAGATGACACACCGCTCCTGTCGCTGCTGCCGATACTGCTGCTGCTGCGGGGGCCCACCTGATCTCCGGCGCCTACGAAACCCACGACCCTCAGGATGAGATCGTGGAGGTCTCAGAGGTCCCTGCCGGCTCGTCTGACCCTCATCATCCGGTGCTGGGCGCTTCGCCCCCGAAATCCCTGCGGGAGCTGGGGCCACCTCGACCATAACCGCCTCTCCGTGCTCCACATAGAGGGCTTGCTCCATAGAGGCATCCAGAGTCTGCAATCTCTGCGAGAGGACAAACTGTTAGATATCACGGCGCAGTCCTCGCTCAAACATGTAGATCCGGTGCGCCTCATCCCTAGCCGCGTGTGGTACACAAGCCAACAACTGGTTGAACTCTGCAATGTACTCATGCACGGGCCGATCTCCCTGTCGGAGATTCCTCAGCTACTCCTCCAACCTCTGCCTAACGCTCTCCGGGAAAAAGGCTCCAAGAAGTAGACTGCGGAACTCCGCCCAAGTAAGTAGCTGGGTCCCAGGTGGACCAACTGGTCGAACATGCCGCCACCAGGCCTCGGCGTTGCGCTCCAAGAAGTGAGTCGCCAATAGGACCTGAAACCGCTCCTCGATAAATAAGCTCTCGAAATGGCGCTCCATAGCCATGATCCACGACTCTGCCTCCTACGGCTGCGAACTCTGCCCCGAAAAATGAGGTGGGTTAAACTGACGGAATCTCAACAACAAATCCACCACCTCTCGCTGCTCTGCCCGGGTCAACTGTCTTGCCATCCCGAACGGTTGTCTACCGGTATCTGGTGCAATAGGGGCTACCTGCACTGCTGGTACAACTGGGGGTGCCACAGCTGGCGACGAAGGTGCGGGGAAACTCCCTGGGGGTGCTACAACTGGCTGTACCCTCTGCTCCAACATAAGCATCATCCGACCCATGGCCTCCTCCTGGCGCAGTGTAGCCTCCTCCTGGCGCCGAATAGTCTCCTCCTGGCGCTGAACAGCCTCTGCCAATTGGGCCATCTGAGCCCGAAGCTCCTGCACCTCGCTCTGCTGACCCTGTGCTGGCTCCTCCTGCCCAGGTTCATCGGAGGGGGAAGGCTGAGAACGCGTCTGTACCCTGCGTCGGGGAGGCATCGTGCCCACCTGCAACACACATGCAAACATCAGGACAGTACCAAACAACACTCGACCCAATCCAGCGAAAGTCTAAGACATGTCATCCATTCCCTAGCATTATGTTGTCTGCAGCCAACATAATCGCTTAGGAGAATAAACATGCCAATCACTCATCCCGTCCCTTGGGAGAGGTATAAAACTCAATCATGACTCTCGCTAAAAGTCATGACTCTCACGTAGTCATCCTAATGTCCAACCACAAGCCTAGGGTTTCTAAGTCCACAATGACCTACAACCTAGGCTCTGATACCACCTAATCTGTCACGCCCCGACGTCGAAACTGCGACCCGGGCTCGCCAACAGATCCGCCGCCCATACGGGAAGCCCCATATAGACGAAGCGACTAACCTGCAAAAGATCAACTATACTATACAGATATCAGAGCTAAAAGTAAACTGCTGAAAATGAAAATATATACAACTCAAAATCCTCCCCAAAACACATAAATCTCTCAAGCAGTAAAATAAAATACAACTCTATACCTCACTACAAAGGTATCTCAACATGAACTCTCAAAAGTAAAGAGGTACATCTACTCTCTGGACGACGACGACTGGTAGGGATCTATCTCGTGACTCCCTTACCTCGATTAGCCGGATCAGCAACTAGAGCAGCAGGAACAGGAGTAGAAGTCCCTGTGGGAAAAGACACCACGACGGGTGTGAGAACTACGTCCCAAGTAGTTCTCAGTGGGTGCCGCCAACAAGCCCGACGGTCTGCCCACTAAGTCTACTAGAGGCATAAAGTAACAATATAAAACTGAAATGAAAGGGCTGGAAAAGTAACTCTACAGCTACTATGCCTCTATCTAGATGCTCAAGGAGTGGAACAGATGGAAACATGATGCATCTACTAACTCCCAAAGTACAGTCACCCAATCTACACTTACTGCCGCATAGGGTCTAGTCAAACCTGCGCCCACCTACTGCCGCACATCCTCAACAGGACGGGTCTACCGTAGGGTGTCCGTGACTGCCAAAACTGGGCCAGCCAGAGGGACTGCGTCGACAAGTCGCGATAGCAAGTAACAGGCCCAACATCGGAGTGGCACTCGAGGGGCGCGACCCCACCGAGGAAAGTATCTGCGTATCTCTGTCGAGCTCAAATATGGCTCATGCAGGCTATAGTCCAAACCACGATCACAAGATCGACTAACAACACCAATGCTCACTCATAGGCTGGAAAACCACACAGCCGGGGCCACCGTCCACCAGACGTCTCCCACAACAGAACACTAAACTCACAGGAAAGACCGACACCATAAGGGTTCGGAAACCCGATAGGCCGGTGCTTAGAACCCTATCAAACAAGAACAGACCCTAGGCTCCGCCTATCGAAGTTCCCGACCCCCTTATAGTTCGGGAACACAATAATCTTGGTACAACATGCAGAAGACACCAACCAGGGCCCGAAAGTTTCGGGAGACCTACACCTACAACCCTATCAAACAAGAACAGGTTCCAGGCTCGGCCCCCGTGGCTTCCGTCCCGACAAAGGAACGGCCCCTTGAACCCAGACCACTCGAATCCTTTCGAGTGGGGAGATTTACAGGAAAAAGGTGAAATTAGAAAACCATTTTCACTCAGCCCACACAGGGTGAGGATTAAAAGTAGTTCCCTTTTTGAAAAACTATCTTGATTTGAGGAGAAACCCATTTTTTTTTAATGATTTTTAGTTTTTTTAGGAAAAATATTTACAAAACAAGTATTTTACCCAAACCCCGAAGGGCTGATGCCTTTGTCCAAATCAAACAAGAACAGACTCCAGCGGCCCTTCGATGCTTGGAAGAAAACATTGGTAGACTAAAATTATGTGTATGTCGAAAAGGGTTCTGGGTTCTAGGTCCTGCTAACACTGGTACACTACTGCCACTAACACAGTGGCGACAACCCAAACAGGGGAAAACAAGACCTCCCGGGACCACCGTTTACCCCAAACGGTTCTCGGTACAGACAAGCGATCCACTACATCTACCAGACTCCACTCTGCTCCCAAGCACGAGTGCAAATGCATCCCATACTAAAAAGAAGTCCCGACCGCTCGGCCCACTACCCGGGCGAGGATAACACTAAGTCCTGGAACGAAACATAATGTGTGGATGTCTAAACATAAATAACCCTAGCCCAAATGAGGGTTTTCTACTGGTCTGGTTACACATGCAACATATGACGGGGGTGCTAGGTCAGGTTCCAAGATAACAAATATTTAACAGGTGGTAGGAAGCAGAAGAGATCATACGATTATCAGATAAATACAAAGAATATTAACATTCAAATTCTAGCATGCTACCAAGTCCAATCACTATCATGCATGATTCTATATCAATAGAATTAGTGCACAGTCCATAGATCCTGAAAGCGAAGCCACCCACCTGAAGGTGCTAACTGTCTGGAGTCGTACAGCTGAGAATACCCAGAACAGATATCTCTACTCACCCACCAATCCAACAATACAGGAACAGTATTCAATACTTCCTGGGTACAAAAATACAACCCAAAGTTACACTTAATTCCATAAAATCCAAGTTTTACAATTCTGCTGGGAACAGTCCTCTTAATGCGAAATTCTCACCTGTAAAACAAACTCAAAAAATTCCAATAAAAATACCACAGCGATCCTCGCGTCAAGACCTTCGAAACGGGAACCTGCACGCCCAATTCCGAGCACCGTAGGCCAAGTTACAAATTCCACAACACAGGTGCGCAAAACCTCACAACCATACAACTGTAATCCCATGCACAGATGAAGGGAGAAAACCATACCTCCGGGAAGGTCTCGGAAAAATCTAAGAAAAATACTATGATAATCCTCGCGATGAGTAGATACAAAAAGTGCAAAGGCTCGTCTCAATCCGATGTCCGAGCGCGGAGAAAACCCCGAATCAATCTGCTGTCCTCGAATCGATCGTAGCCTTACCTGTCGCGGATCCAACGGCGAGGAAATCGCTCCAAAAGGTGGTCGGAGTAGGCCGGGGGAGCTCGTGCACCGAAACGCGACGGGAGAAACACCGGCGAAGGAACGTCGCGACGCGCCAAGAAATTGGAAACCTCGATAAGCGTGCCACATAAAATCCCCGAAATCGACAGATGGATGCAGCACTGCGTGGGGATCAAGTTTGCTGAAGACCTCCCATCAGTTTGAAGCTCGGAAGTGCCAAAAAAATACAAAAGAAGGCGGCTCGGGCTATTTATAGGCCGCAACAAACAAATGGAAAAATTCCATTCAGGTCCCAGGATTCGGGCGCTCCCGAAGATTCGGGCGCCCGAATCCGACCGCAGAGGAGAAACACTGTAGCCGCCCGGAAATCTCTCATGCCGCCACGTCACCCGCACAGCAAACAGCTGTGCGGGGCGCGGCGGGAGTGGCCACGTGGCCCTCCCGGTGACCGCCACGTGTCCCGCACAGCAAACAGCTGTGCGGGGCGCGTGTGGTGCGGCCGCGTGGCGCCTCCCCGGTCAAACGGGTAGGTGGTGCCCGCCAATCGCGGAGCGCCACCTTGCCCTGGCACTGTCGCGGTCACACGTGCGGGCAGGTGCAGCCTGGCCGCCTGCCACGCACGCGCCCCGAGGCGCCCGCCCGCGCCCCCGTGCGCCGCGCCTCGTGAGCCCGCGAATGGCACGCCGACATGTGTCCACTGCACCCGGTCCACGCACCCTACTTCGGGTTCCGTGGACCGTGCCGCGTGCACCGACCAACCGGGGACTGCCACGTGTCCACCCGCCTTGGTCCATGCACCGCCACGCCACCCAGTAGACCGCGCATCACGAGGCCGCCAATCAGGCGACGCCACGTGTCCATGAGCCGGGTCCGTGCACCCAGCCGCGCCCCTCTGTGGACCGAGTGCTGCGGACCGGCCAATAACAGGCCGCCACGTGGCAGCCGGCGGTCCACGGCCCCTCCCATGCACCGAAATTCAGCGAAAACTTCCGGGAGTCCGTTTTTGGGCATCCAGACTCAGAATCAAACAAGCAAATAGCCGTTCTCAAGCGTTTTTCCGTGCTGAATCCAAATCCAACCTCTGTTTGGCCCAAAACCATTTCAAAAATTCGGCAAATGCAGCCGAAGGCCAATCCAGCTGTGGATATCACACAGGGTCCATCTGTGGCATCCCTTTGATGCACTATGGGTCAGATACACCAACACTAGGTGTTATACACCACGGTTCATGGGAGAAGCTACACGGGGATCGGGGTCACCACAACCCGTGCGGGGTTTCCGTGGACCCCGCATCGCGCGCCGGCCACTCCTGGGGCGCCACGTGTCCCCGCGCCGGGTCCATGCGCTACCCGGCGCTGCTCTGTGGACCGCGCTCTGTAAACCGGCCAATAACAGGCCGCCACGTGGCACCCAGCCGGTCTACGGCCTCCCCCATGCACCAGAATCCACTGAAAACTTTCGGGAGTCCGTTTTTGAGCATCTCGACTCAGAATTAAACAAGCAAATAGCCGTTTTCAAGCGTTTTTCCACACTGAATCCAAATCCTACCTCTGTTTGGCCCAAAACCTTTTCTAAAATTCGGCAAAAGCAGCCGAAGGCTAATCCAGCTATCGATACCTCACAGGGTCCATCGGTGGCATCCCTTTGACGCACTATGGGCCAGACACACCATCAATAGGTGTTTCACAAGTGGATTCACAGGAAAAAGCTACATGGGGTTCTGGGGCCCTACAAGCACTCAAGGGGAGTGACCCCGCCGAGTATAAACACATACTCTCTGTCAAGCTCAAATACGATTCATGCAAGCTGAAGTCAATGCGAATGATCAACCAAATCATACATAATGCTATCTATGTACCCCTAACACTTTCCGGAGTGTAATCCAACAATCCGGAATCATCATATCATCATACGACAAAATAAATACTTTCCCGTCTACCAACTGCTATAATAGCTCAGCCCCTCAACATGGGCGTAAAATCATTATGCACTATTATGAATCATTCTTACTTACTAAATTGGGTGAAAAGCAAGTAAAAATAGGTGCTAACGACAAACAGAAACGACGAAAATATCGAAACTATATAGTGCAGGTTTCATGTGAATAGTCTAGTTTACAATCTACAATTCATCTATTACATGCTAGAAACCAAATCTAAGAAGCACTATGCAATAGGAAGCCAGAATTATTCGTACAATCTTGCTAAATTCATATTCTAATGTCTAAAATGTAAAGCATGCAAAATGAATAGACACAATGAAGAATCTAATATTTTCGGTAATTTTAACCTACCTCAAATGCAATCCAAGAACGGAGAACACTTCCAACTATCCAAGCTTCACTCTTTTGCTCCAACATAGCAATAAGACCACCACAATCACTCTAACAATAGCAGTAATTCTTGTTATAGGAGTGTTGAGACTAGAATTTTCGCCACTTAAGAGAGTGACACGTGGCGTCAACCATTGGCTGAAAGACATCGGCCGATGGGAGAGTGAGTCAACCGAAGAAGGATCCGCGCCCTGATCGAGACCATCTCAGTCGCGACATACGAGAGAGTGAGAATGCAGCACGGGACATACGCCATCAGCTAAAGGCATCAGCCGATAGGAGAATCAACCGAAGAAGATTCCCCAAGGTCGACTTCGACTGAAGACGACCACCAGACCGCTCCAGTCAAGCGACGAAAAAGGCAAAAGACAGAGGCAGACTTTAGCGACTCGAGCCGAAAAATGGAAAACCTCGAAAGGAGAGAGTGCGAGATTTGGGCACGAATCTCGTAACAGCTTCTGGAAAGGCATGTGGTGCCCAGCATTGGAAAGCATAGCGGATCACGCTTCGGCGCAACAATTAGGGGATGAACCTAGACGGAAAACAACTACTATCCTATTAAGGACAATCGTTTCAAAAGAATCTAGTTGAGGATTTCTCGATAACACTACCCAAGTCAAGCCGATTATTCAAATTGACGATTATACACATAGTTCGGGAGTTTATAAATACTTGAACCATCGAAAAAGAAGGGGTCTTGCAACCTCGTAAGCCATGACCACCCCCCTGCTTTCCATATCTTTCATATATGCATTTACCACTTTCTTAGATAGATTTATCGTATTTTCTAGGAGTAGGCTTACTTATAATTTCTTCCCATTCCTCCTCCTTGTATACCCTTTCTAATCAATACAAAACATTAATCTGCTCCTTAGCCGTGTCAATTTCTTGTTTCTACTATCTGGGTCGGCTACTCTAGGTCGGACTCAGCCTCTTCCTATCTCCATATCCTGATTCGGCTAATTTAAGTCGGATGGTCGCAAGAGTTTAAGTGAGAAGAACCTGGATGAGCAGATCCCTTCTCAGCCCGCTCGCTTGATCCATTGGCACGTGGTGCATCACATTCCAGAGGCTCAACCACCCTTCGAGGCCGATCGACGACCGACATTTTCGTCCCCAACAACTTTAGTGGCACGCCCGTGGGACCCTCAGGTAACCTTTACCTTCCTACCGCAAATATGTCGAGGAACCATGCCAGTAGCTCCAGACACTCGGACGACCCGCCGCCGACGCCATCAGAGGTTCCTGAGACGAGCGGAAGGTCGGTACCTCAGGAGCCGACCCTAGCTCAAATATTAAGGCGAATGATAGAGAACAGCGAGAGGACCCAAGCGTCCCTCGAAAGAAACAGCCGGGCATAGGACGCCCGGTTCGATTCGATGTTGGCCGCGGTAATGGCCCGGAAAGAAAATGCGGCTCAAGTTGGGCAGGCCCCAAATGAGCCATGCAGTGGAGGATATTGCTCCACACTACCCCAGCAGTTGCAGACGCAGTCAATTTTGATGGCGTTGGCAATGCCGACAATGCAACTGTAACACTCGAGAAATTCAAGTGTGTTTGCGGGTGAGGAAACAAATCTAAACCTTAGTGATTTGCGTACCGATGCGCAAATTGCACAGTTTCCGAGGCACTATTTCCGCCTTTTCGATCTGAGTCTGATCTCGAAAATCTGAAATCTCTAGTGCGACCGTCTCATCGAATCGAGTGAAAATGGTATAGACCGTTTGCTGATCCGACAGTCGGGTCGTCCTGAACTTAGTAAGGAAACTAGTGGGACCCGCGACTTAAGTGAAGAGTGAAATGAATAGTAACCCCCTGATTTAATCCCCTCGCTAGCCAACGTCGACCGATCGACTGTCTGGAGTCGGAATCTGACGATCCAGGTAGTCGATTTGAATGGCGTCGTCGTTCCGAGCGCAGTGGCGTTGACCAAATCTACGTTTGACGAGCCGGAAGCATCGTAAAGCATGCAGAACTGTTCACTTTATCGTATATGATGGATTTTAAAATTTTAGGGGATCGAATGCGACAAACCAAAATTGCTACCTAATAGTTTTCGTCGAGCCGGACGTCATGGCGAAGTCCGTTTTTCGATTTGACGACTAAAATGTCTCGAAAAGCATGAAATACGGCAAAAATTACGGCATTTTTACATAGAGACCCCTATATTCTCTGCTCCGAAATCCGTGCTATTTCACGGAGAAGGACTTAAGTGTGAGACACAACTGCCGTGAGGGACCTAGGTCTTAATATCCTGTGTAGAAGGACCTAAATGCATTTTGTTGCATTTATATAGTTGAATTAGTGTTTCTCTTTTGCAACGCTAATCTTAAAGCCCTAGCTCTAGCCGCACAGCACAGACCCCTCCACCTCCCTCTGCATCTTTCCACGGAAGTTACGCCACCGGCCGCCGTCGTCTCGTCGCCGGAGAGGAAGAAGAATCAAGTGAACCTCCTAGATCTCGGTTTGGGAGGTAAGGGGTTTCTCTCAGAGGACTTGGGTTGCTCCAAGCTTTAGCTGGAAACTCCTCTGTGCCCGTGAGACCCAGCCGAAGTGAACCCGACGCCTGGCTCCGCCGTGCGCCGCCGCGGGGTCACCTTCTTCTTCATTCTCTCCGGCGAGGTAAAGATGTCGGGAACTTTTGCTTTTGTTTCCAGAGAGCATGCATGAACTTCCTGATGTTGAGACAAATCTCTCTGTGAAGCCTGAGCCACCGCCGTCATCCCTGTCGCCGGCGGGAGCAACATCTTGCCGGAAACCTTATTTTGGCTGATCTTGAACGCGGGCTTCATCCGACCGGTAAAACGGAGATCAAGATCGTTGGATCTGGTCTTCTCGACGACTGCAACCTCTTCACCAAGTTTCGGAGTGATCGGATAAGGATCCAAGCCGCGCGGGTGAGCCCTAGAACCGGGCTTTTCTTCCCTATGGCCGAGCCTCGCCGTCCGGCGCCGCCGTTCACCCGCGCCGCCGGCCACCACGTCAGAAAGCATCATGGCACCAAGAGGAGTATTTTGGTCCAAGTTAGAGGGCTTTTGGTGCACTGGTTTGTGATCCACTAATAAAGCACCTTCTTCTCCACCGAGCTTGGTTTGGGTCTCGTCGCCGGCGATCGCCGACGCTCCGCACAGCAGACTAGTGACCCAGGTAAGTCGGTTTAGTCATTTTCAAGCTTATTAGGCTGTTGCATGGGGGTTTGAACGTGGGTTTTTCCATCTCTGTAGTTGCACCAAAGTTGCAATCCGAGCCTCACCGCCGCCGCCGCCGCCGCACGTGGACGTCGGCCACCAACCCAGATAAGTCGTAGGCACTGTATTTAGGCTTCCTATAAAGATGCATAGGCCAGGGGACCTCTGTAAATAAAGTTGGTCCAATCTTCCATTTATATGTGTTTGTGTTGGGTTCTTCCCGGCCGCCACCGCCTCCGGCCGCCGGCGGTAGGTCATACCTGAACCAAACTTTTGCTGTGAGGGTTTGCTAACTTGTGCTCACCCTTATTTTCAGTCAGAGCCTTGTTTGACCCAAACTTGTGCAACCCGAGCCTAGGTCTTTTGAGGGTGTTGCTCCGGTGACTTCTCCGGTCACTTTCCGGCAAGCCTCAGGTGAGCACTCCATTTTCCTGTCATCGCTAAGCATGATGCTCACAGTAGACTTCAGTTTGATCATGTATATTATTAGTTGTAGCATGGTTGCTTATATGGCCTTAAGTATTTATGGGCCAACTTCGTAAGTGGGCCTTGTGCTGGCCCAAGCCAGTGAGCATGAGCTTCGTCTCGTCATAACGGACGCGCTGAAACTTACGGCGTTGTCTCTGGATTTCTGGATATAGAGAACGAGACGTTTTTGTATTAAAGTTTAGTAAAAGTATGCTATTTAGAATAATTTATGGACTAAGTTACAATTGTAGTGTGCCGGCTGTCTTTAGACAGTATTTACACGCCGTCTAGTCTTTTTGTTAGAAGTCCGTAGGCTTCCGTTGAGCGAAAAACAAATATCGACCCGTAAATCGGCAAAATCGTCGGTTTTACGGTTTTCCGGCGTGAGTTTCATGTGTTTCGTGAAAAATATCTGTTAGTGATTGTTGATAGTTGCCTCTGGTTATCCCCGACACTGTCATGGCTAGTCCAATGATTTTAGTTTTTCGTCGGGAGACTCCAAAGCCAAAATAGGCTTTCCGGGAGTTTCGCGGGTATTTGTGGCAACACTTTGACACAGAGATTTACGATTTGGTCCCTGTCTACCCGAACATCAAAATTATGATGTTTAGGGTCAGCTGGTGTAGTTTGGTGGTATTTGGACATTTGTAGACCGTTGGCGGGTCAGGTTTGGTGTTTCAGTGGATTTCCGGGAATTTCGGTTTAAGCCTAGTTTTGGCTAAGTTCCCCGTGTTAGCAATATGTTATTGCAGTGCTGTCGGGATGGGTATGAGTGAGTCTATTTCTAATCACAGTTTCTGTTCAGGGCCCAGCAGTTCAGCACCAGCCTCCCGGTAGTCTAGCGGGAGTTCGGGATCGGCCTACGTTCAGGGGGTTCGTTCGACTGACTCCGAGGTGGGTACCCCTTAAAACCTCTTTGTGTATGTTTCCGTTATTGTTGTAATTATCTTGTAAGGGGTAGTGGGGGTGACGCGGACCTCCGGATTAATGAACGTCGCGGTGGGAGATTGGACGGGCAATTCGCCCTCTCTGAACAACAGTAGGGTTGTTCGGGGCATACTAGCGATGAGGACGGTGATCGGTGCGACCAGTCGGAAGTCGGAAGGTGGGTTCCTCTTTCGACAGTTCTTGAGTCGGGAAACGAGGGTAATTGGTAAGAGCAAAGGTTTGGCATGTTAAAATGTTGCTAACCCCCGTATATGCTTATATTTTTATTATCATTACATTTATGGCGACTAAGGGTCGCTGTGCTCGATGATACATCATGTTCTGGGTGATTGCCGAGGCAGGTGCTCGGTCTAGTTTACTGAGGTAGGTGCTCGGTCTAGTTGGTCGAGGTGGGTGCTCGGTCGACGCTCGAGGTTGGTACACGCACACCAGCGGTTTGGCCACCGCGAGGGTGTGCTTTTCCGGAAAAGTGGTACGTTGACCCGTGTACCCCACGTGTTGGTGACGTAATGGGGGCCCTCATAGGTGGGGGGTGTGAGCGGTGGTGCCGAGGCAGGTGCTCGGTGTGGCGCCGGGGCAGGTGCTCGGTGCGGTAGCCGAGGTAGGTGCTCGGTGTGGCGCCGGGGCAGGTGCTCGGTGCGGTGGCTGAGGTAGGTGCTCGGTGTGGTTGCCGGGGTAGGTGCCCGGTTTGGATTGTACAGGGAGAGGGTTTTACTGTCGATTGCACGATGATGAGGGAGGTTGCTCCGGTTTTTCTTACAGTTTGCTTTAGTTATAGCCCTTCACGCTTTTTATACTTTGTGTCTTGTGTCGCTGACTCCCCACTCTTTGACAGGTTCAGTCAGGGGTGAGAGCTAGGGCGACGGTGAGGCCGCGATGAGAGGTCCTTTGGCCTTTCGAGGCTATAGATTGTGGTTAGTTCTCCTTTTGCTCATTTCATTATCTGTTAATAGCTATGTGGGTGTGATACTTTTGTGAGGTTGACTTGGATGTTGGATTTATCACAGTACTCTGTGGATGCATGTTTAGTTACTATCGGATAGTTGGCCGTTTTCAAACTAAAAAGAAAAGGAAAGAAAACATTGGGAAAAGGATTTGAAAAATACTGGTGTCGAGTGGGCACCGTTTTCAAAACCCTGTGGATTTATGGATTTCGAAATGGCTTTGTAAAACCTGGGTGTCGTGTGGGCACCGTTTTCAAAACCCTACGGTTTTATCCTTTCAAAATTTAATCGGCCTCTTTATTACTTATGGGAAAAAAGGGTTTTACTGTCGATTGCACGATGATGAGGTGCCCTCAATATCGACGCAGTTCCCAGAACCACGTTAATAACAATCTCAATCTCCTTGCCCGGCGGCATTCTCATCAACTCAGGTGGACTCATATTCGAGAACTCGCGGGCATTAAGGACACCCTTGAGTCCCGGGGCCGCCGTAGGCACCTTTATCACAGTCACTAACTGTGCAATACATCCTTGGCTCATCATCTGCCTGGCTCTTGTTGGCACGCTGTCGCTGCAACTAGTGCAATCTACCAACACCTGTAAACGAACTCCTCTTGTCCAGCTCGCAGAAGTTTACAGTACTCTCACCACAATAAAAAATTGTAAGGTGCCACACCGACAAATCCAATACACTCGAAAATCCTGGGCTGCCACAAGACCAGCTAGTCAACAGGTATAACCCACAGCCTAACTGCACTGGACATATTCCACAAACCTCCTCCACGTGCACATCCTAATCAAGGATCTATACCTCAAGTGCAAGTGGTAGCAACTCTACCATTAGTCCGTGCAGGGATGCACCTCGTTCTAACTCAGAAAGCTGTAAAGGAAATCATACCTGCGACAACACATCCCACTGATGGGATGCCCTCCGACCAGGTTGCACAAACTCAACTGCCAGCGCTAGTGGTCGTCGCTCAATCTGTCTGAGAATATCCTGACTATCCCCAAAGAAAGTACCATCTCTGCCTCCACTCATACTGCGGCAATGATCGCAGCCCATCATGCTTCCGCTGCGCCACTCTGATACTGATGTTGACACTGCCGTCGGGGTCCACCCGACCTTTGGCGCCTTAGAAGTCCTCGACCCCAAAGAATGAATCAAGAAGGTCTCTGCCCACTAATCTGCCCTCCATCAACTGGCACCGAGTGCCTCCATCTATCCAAAGGAACTACAACGCTATGCCCCATCGGGGCATCCAAAATCTGAAGTCAGAGGGACCGAATGAGCCAAAAAGGTATCCTAGCGCAATCCTAACCCAGCACACACATCCCATGCGCCTCGCCCCTCATAACGTGGAGCGTGCAGTTCAACAATTACGTAAACCCTCCGGCATAAAAAGGCTCTCAAATAGTCTGTCCAGCACCACCAACCATGACTCTGCCTCCCAAGGCTCCAAACTCAATCCTACGAGTCGGGATAGGTCAAACAACCAAAGCTGACTCAGTCGATCAATAGTGTCCCACTGCTCATCTGCTATCCACTGTCCACCCCGCCTCGGTGCCTCAGCACTCAAAGTCGACACAAGAGGGCTGCTCACCCAACCGGCGCCACTGGAATCGTTGCCACTGGGGATACTACAAAGGGGTTGGTCTCAACAAAAAGCACTATCGGAGGTGCCCCCCGCTCCAACAACTGTATCATCCTATCCGCTACTCACTCCACCGCCGATATGCCACTGCGAATCCTGTAATCTGGGTCCGGAGCTCTCTGACCTCAATCTGGATATCCGGCCCGAAACTGCCTATCCTCGCCCAAAAGCTGCAATGGGGTGCACACGGGTCAGAACTCTGCGTCAGGGAGACACCGCTCACTGCGACAAACCGCACAACAGAACACACAACAAGCACTCGACCCAATCCAGCGAAAGTCTAAGACATGTCGCCCATTCCATAACATTATGTTGTCTGCAGCCAACATAATCGCTTAGGAGAATAAACATGCCAATCACTCGTCCCGTCCCTTGGGAGAGGTATAAAACTCAATCAGGACTCACGTTATAAGTCACGACTCTCACGTAGTCATCCTAAGGTCCAACCACAAGCCTAGGGTTTCTATGTCCATAATGACCTACATCCAAGGCTCTGATACCACTCTAATCTGTCACGCCCCGGGGGTCGAAACTGCGACCCGGGCTCGCCAACAGATCCGCCACCTATACGAAACCCCGCATAGGCGAAGCGTCCAACCTGCAAAGTATCATCTAACAACTAAACAGATATCAGAGCTGAAGGAAAACTGCTGTAATAAAAATCTGAATCACTGTACAACTGAAAAATAAAAGTACAATATCCATCTCTCATAAATAATGATACAATAATCCGGTCCACCGAAACAGTAATACAAGTAAAAGCCACCTATACAACATCTATCAATCCAAAAAGGGAGATAAACTAAAGTAATAAAATACATCTGTGTACAGTGAAACCCACAATCCGGGTTGGTTCATCTAAAGGCACCTATACAACATCTATCAATCCAAAAAGGGAGATAAACTAAAGTAATAAAATACATATGTGTACAGTGAAACCCACAATCCGGGTTGGTACATCTATCCCACTGTAGAAATCAACACTGGTAGGGATCTATCTCGCGACTCCCTCGCCTCGAACCGTTAACCGAAGATCCGCAACTCCCGCAGCAGACACTGCAAAACAAAGGGAGGAAAGGGAAAAAACAATAATGGGGGTGAGAACCACTAGTAAAACCAGTAGCCTCCCCCTGTGGGTAAAGCCTCAAACCCCGACATACTCGCAAGGTCTACCAGAGGCAAAAGGAAAGGAAGAGTGGTAAGCAATAGAGACTGCTGGAAATAGGAAACTATCACTACTATGCCTCTAAAATACCAAGCTAAAAGAATAGCTAAATGTATGCATCAGAATATAAAAGCCTGCCTGAATAAACCCAATCTATACACCAGTAAACACTGGTACTGCCTGCTATGCCTGCCAAATCGGGTATGCCGGCCAATGCATAACACCGATAGGAGATAAGAGTCTCAAGGACTCGAAGTCTGTATATCGCACACTCCGGAGTGGCACTCGAGGGGAGCGACCCACACGAGTAAAGTGCCTGAGTAATAAGTATCATGGTAGTATAAGTCAGCAGGACTGGATCACGACTCTGATCAAAGTGGGAAAACCCATCCACTAAAGAAAGCCCGACCCCCCCAATCTGATGCAATAATAACCACCCGGTCGACCGCCCAAAGTCTGCGGTCGCCGCAATACCCTGCCATCAAGCCTAGCCTGTTCCATATCCCAAGAATCTGACTACACTATCCCAAACCCCCTGCTCGCACCCGAGTTACAAATACCCAGAGTCTAAAATGAAAAGGAGAAAAGTATAAAGCATGGTTTCTCCTAAGTCAAATTCCAATATGATAGGGTAGCAGAAAAATGTGGCCTATCTAGATGACCATACAAGCATGCAAATGTCCCAAGATGATAAAAAGAAAACAGGTGTCGATGTTCTTACATTTATTAGAGCATGCTATTCCAATATATTGATGATTGCATAAGAACATTAAGTGCAACATAGCCTATGCCTGCCAATACCACATACACGATGCTCACAAAGTATAAAATAAGGAAGTGCCACACTTAATCAAAATCACATAAGATGGTACAACGCTTGTCAAACCTCACATTCATACATGAATATGCTTAGGATCATTTAACATTACTTAAACATAGACATTCAATCATGTATCACCAATGAATAGTCTAAGGCTCCACAACCTTTATTGATCTCACATAGGATGAACATAGGATCTACCAACAACGTCCAATCTCATTTGGAGGTAATAGGAGTCATGAACAATGCTTAGTCTCATAAGGAATAGGCCTCAACTCACATATGATGTCCATCTTATCATGAATGAATTGGAAATCAAAAGCATAGGTCATTCTCACATCAACTAGATCAATAACCAACATCAACACCCATTTTCACATAAGTTAGATCAAAGATCAATCAACTATTCATTCTCTCATAGATAGATTATGAATCAACATCTATGCCCAACATCACATATTGAAGGATAAGGATCAACAACTATAATTCATATCACCAAGTGGAGACATTATTCTCATATAGATAAGTCAAGAATCATTTAACATATAACATCTCATGACATAGGCTCAAGAATCATCAACAAGATCACCCCCACTTTCCCTTGATAGCCAATCACACTTAGCCCATATGACATTCACATAAAGTCATAATAACCCTTCTCACATAGCAACCATGTCCTTCACATAAATAAACCAAAATCATTTATATATAACTATCACCATCATTCTCACATAATAATGTTAACCATTCATCACAAGGTGTAGGTTGAAGATTAATTTCCCAGTTACCCTCACATAGCATAGATTTAAGGATGATCACTTATAATCAATTTCATATGAGGTAATGTAATATCAACCAACCAATCATTTACTCATGCATAAGCTAAGGATCAATTAACCTAACATAAATAGGGAGATTCAAGCATGATTCACCAAGGGAAAAAAAAATAACAATCAACTATGCCATGAGGGAAACAAATAGCCCGAGTGGGTAAATCGTTGTTTTCGACAAAGCACAACCACCCACCAGAAACTTGACGATACGATGCCCGATCTGGCTGAATTTTGGCGTGAGTAATTCTTATCCTCCCAGGAGTCCGATGCCATGAAAATCATCCAAATCCGCCTCACAGATTGGGCGCAATCACTGAAACAATGCACACAGCGCAATCAAATTCCAGAATTTCAGCAAGTGCAAGAAGGTTAAATAAAAAGTATGTGCAACCTTAAATACCTCAAAATGAAGTCTCCAACAGTAAAACAAAGATCTCCTCTTTCATACAAATACCTTCAAGTCCTCAAAAATCCACCATTAATCTCCCTTAACATTCAAATACAACAAATGTCACAATGCTGTCCAAAACTGCTAACATAACTTGCTAGCATTTCCAAGCTTAATTAGAGGCTTTTCCAAAGGTACTCATCCACAAATCACAAAAGAGAATTTGTTCACCTTGAAGTTAAGAAGAAGCCCCAACTTGAATTTCTGAAAAAGACTTTATATCCACAAAGTTATCTGCATTCCAAGGTGCATTGCTTAATTCAAAACTAAAAAAGGGACTGCAGTAAACCTTATAACAGCACTTGGAAATATCATTAAAGTTACCTAACCAAACGTGCTCCAAATCCTGCAAGAGAAGTACCATTGGATTCCTTGTTGAGAGTAGATACAAATTGAGCTAAATAACTCCCAATTTCATGCTCGGATGAAAGAGAAAACCCATAAACACATTGAACTATCCACCAAGTTCCATCTGTGCACGAATGCAGCAAGGTGTTCCAAAGATTATACATAAACCCCAACAAAAGCTCAGATATAGGGAATATGATACATACCAATATTGTATATCTTCGAGTCCTGGAAAGTTCCCCGCAAAAATCATCCAAAAATTCCACTCCTACAATTCAGAAAAGCCAAAACACTGAGGACTGTTCAGGATTCCAGACTGAAATGAAGGGTCCTAAAGATGGCATTAAAACTCTATAAAATAATGAGATTTGAGGGGAGAGGTGAATAAAAAGATTGTAGCCTTACTTCGTGTGAAAACGTAGAACCAAAAATGAGCTCAAAATTCCAAGAAATGAGTCCAGGGGAAGTTTTGTACTGAAACGCGACGGAGAGGGCTATGAAGCAGCAATGGTGATGTCCTCAAATGTAGGTGGAGAAGATGATCCAAATGGCCTTCAAAAAACCCCAAAAAATCCAGTATTGTAGTAGAGATGTTGGAGAAGCTCTGCTAAAAAACCCTCACTGATAAAACCCTCCAAAAGATCCAAAATGGAGAATGAAATTCCATTTAAATATCAAGAGGATGAAGCTGCTGGAGAAAAACCCCCCTGTTGCTACAGTGCCGGGCCGGCCCGCGGCCGCAATGCGGGCCGCCACGCGGCAGCCATCCAGCGGCTGCGCCATCCGCTGGATGCCCGCCACGCGTCGCGCCCCGACAGGGCAAACGCGCCCGCGAATGGGCGCGCGACGCGTGGCGGCGCCTTATCCGCCCGCGCCCGAGGCTGCCCGCGCCTGCCCGGCCTGCCCGCGCCTGCTGGGTGGGCCGGGCTTGCTGCGCCGCGCCTCCACGCCTGCCACGTGGCGTACGGATCCAACGGGGAGCCGCCACGTGGCACCCCCTTCGGTCCACCGGTCCACCAAGCTCGCAAATCCACAGGAAACTTCGGGTTGCCCGTTTTCGCGCGTCCGGACTCAGAAAAATACATGAAAATAACCAATTTTCATCGTTTTTCCGCACTGAATCCAAATACGAAGTCTGTTTTGCAAGAATCCATTTCAAATTTTCGGCGAAACTCCACATTAGGCAATCTTGATCCATTTCTCGCACTAAGTCCGTTTCTTGGGTCCGATTTGTGCGCAATCAACACTATCCACAGAAATAGGCCTCCACAAGCTGTCGATCACACTGTAATGACCACAAAGATCCGGGTCCTCACATCCTCCCCCACTAAAAGAAAGTTTCGTCCTCGAAACTAACATAGCTCAAAAAAAGTCTCAAATCAGAAGGGCAAATATCCAACATCTTCATCACCAGCTCTCAAAGTGTCACCCGCTTCCCGTGATCAATCCATAACAACATCAACCACCAGTACGGCATGGCTTAGTTGCGCCGTTCCTCCATTCTCGAGCCAGAATCCACAACGGCGTCTCACGTACTCCAGACACTCACTGGTCTCAAGTGGAGCGAGTCGAACATCGACGGGGAATCCGAACATATCGCCTCTAAGCTGAGTCATGGAAAACATCAAGGATTCCAACATGTCACGGGAAAAAGAAGAAACAACAGGTAACCACTGATCCACAACACCCCCAAAATCTCCTCCTCAAAACCAACTCATTCAAGAACCCTGAAGTACCCTCTCGCAATTCCATATAAAAGGGAGTCCAATATCAGAAACATCCACAACTACAACCCTGAGTTGGAGAGTCACCGAAAAATAGCGAAGAGTTGAAGTTGTCCCTGTTGTGGTTGTCATTCTGTCCTTGCTCCACATCAACTGGGGACCCTTAATTCAACACTCTTTGATCTCACCCATCAGTGTGGGTTGCTCGGCTGAAGCCGAAATCTGGAAATGACCACACTAGGGCACGGTCTTCGGCCCTATTCCTCTAATCCGTCCCAGTAATGGCGCTCACTACACAAGCATTGCTCAATCTCTGCACTGTACTCCGGCCCAAAACATCTACACACATCCAAGACTACCGTGGGGGCATCACTACAACTCAATCAGTGCTGACAGGACGAAAGATCCATTTTCTCCTCCATCAGGTAACACACCGGATCTAACAACCACTTTATCCATCATAATCAATAACTATACCATCAGCTCAAAGTTGTGCTGGTGACATCTAATGAGGTGCCTTCAATATCGACACGGTTCCCAGAACCACGTTAATAACAATCTCAATCTTCTTGCCCGGCGGCATTCTCATCAACTCAGGTGGACTCATATTCGAGAACTCGCGGGCATTAAGGACACCCTTGAGTCCCGGGGCCGCCGTAGGCACCTTTATCACAGTCACTAACTGGGCAATACATCCTTGGCTCATCATCTGCCTGGCTCTTGTTGACACGCTGTCGCTGCAACTAGTGCAATCTACCAACACCTGTAAACGAACTCCTGTTGTACAGCTCGCAGAAGTTCACAGTACTCTCACCACAATCAAAAATTGTAAGGTGCCACACCGACCAATCCAATACACCGAGTCGAAAATCCTGGGCTGCCACAAGACCAGCTAGTCAACAGGTATAACCCACAGCCTAACTGCACTGGACATATTCCAAAAACCTCCTCCACGTGCACATCCTAATCAAGGATCTATACCTCAAGTGCAAGTCGTAGCAACTCTACCATTAGTCCGTGCAGGGATGCACCTCGTTCTAACTCAGAAAGCTGTAAAGGAAATCATACCTGCGACAACACATCCCACTGATGGGATGCCCTCCGACCAGGTTGCACAAACTCAACTGCCAGCGCTAGTGGTCGTCGCTCAATCTGTCTGAGAATATCCTGACTATCCCCAAAGAAAGTACCATCTCTGCCTCCACTCATACTGCGGCAATGATCGCAGCCCATCATGCTTCCGCTGCGCCACTCTGATACTGATGTTGACACTGCCGTCGGGGTCCACCCGACCTTTGGCGCCTCAGAAGTCCTCGACCCCAAAGAATGAATCAAGAAGGTCTCTGCCCACTAATCTGCCCTCCATCAACTGGCACCGAGTGCCTCCATCTATCCAAAGGAACTACAACGCTATGCCCCATCGGGGCATCCAAAATCTGAAGTCAGAGGGACCGAATGAGCCAAAAAGGTATCCTAGCGCGATCCTAACCCAGCACACACATCCCATGCGCCTCGCCCCTCATAACGTGGAGCGTGCAGTTCAACAACTGCGTAAACCCTCCGGCATAAAAAGGCTCTCAAATAGTCTGTCCAGCACCACCAACCATGACTCTGCCTCCCAAGGCTCCAAACTCAATCCTACGAGTCGGGATAGGTCAAACAACCAAAGCTGACTCAGTCGATCAATAGTATCCCACTGCTCATCTGCTATCCACTGTCCACCCCGCCTCGGTGCCTCAGCAATCAAAGTCGACAAAAGAGGGCTGCTCACCCAACCGGCGCCACTGGATCGTTGCCACTGGGGATACTACAAAGGGGTTGGTCTCAACAAAAAGCACTGTCGGAGGTGCCCCCCGCTCCAACAACTGTATCATCCTATCCGCTGCTCACTCCGCCGCCGATATGCCACTGCCAATCCTGTCATCTGGGTCCGGAGCTCTCTGACCTCAATCTGGGTATCCGGCTCGAAACTGCCTATCCTCGCCCAAAAGCTGCAATGGGGTGCACACGGGTCAGAACTCTGCGTCAGGGAGACACCGCTCACTGCGACAAACCGCACAACAGAACACACAACAAGCACTCGACCCAATCCAGCGAAAGTCTAAGTCATGTCGCCCATTCCATAACATTATGTTGTCTGCAGCCAACATAATCGCTTAGGAGAATAAACATGCCAATCACTCGTCCCGTCCCTTGGGAGAGGTATAAAACTCAATCTGGACTCACGCTATAAGTCACGACTCTCACGTAGTCATTCTAAGGTCCAACCACAAGCCTAGGGTTTCTATGTCCATAATGACCAACATCCTAGGCTCTGATACCACTCTAATCTGTCACGCCCCGGGGGTTGAAACTGCGACCCGGGCTCGCCAACAGATCCGCCACCTATGCGAAACCCCGCATAGGCGAAGCGTCCAACCTGCAAAGTATCATCTAACAACTAAACAGATATCAGAGCTGAAGGAAAACTGTTGTAATAAAAATCTGAATCACTGTACAACTGAAAAATAAAAGTACAATATCCATCTCCCATAAATAATGATACAATAATCCGGTCCACCGAAACAGTGATACAAGTAAAAGCCACCTATACAACATCTATCAATCCAAAAAGGGAGATAAACTAAAGTAATAAAATACATCTGTGTACAGTGAAACCCACAATCCGGGTTGGTACATCTAAAGCCACCTATACAACATCTATCAATCCAAAAAGGGAGATAAACTAAAGTAATAAAATACATCTGTGTACAGTGAAACCCACAATCCGGGTTGGTACATCTATCCCACTGTAGAAATCAACACTGGTAGGGATCTATCTGGCGACTCCCTCGCCTCGAACCGTCAACCGAAGATCCGCAACTCCCGCAGCAGACACTTCAAAACAAAGGGAGGAAAGGGGAAAAACAATAATGGGGGTGAGAACCACTAGTAAAACCAGTAGCCTCCCCCTGTGGGTAAAGCCTCAAACCCCGACGTACCCGCAAGGTCTACCAGAGGCAAAAGGAAAGGAAGAGTGGTAAGCAATAGAGACTGCTGGAAATAGGAAACTACCACTACTATGCCTCTAAAATACCAAGCTAAAAGAATAGCAAAATGTATGCATCAGAATATAAAAGCCTGCCTGAATAAACCCAATCTATACACTAGTAAACACTGGTACTGCCTGCTATTCCTGCCAAATCCGGTATGCCGGCCAATGCATAACACCGATAGGGGATAAGAGTCTCAAGGACTCGAAGTCTGTATATCGCACACTCCGGAGTGGCACTCGAGGGGAGCGACCCACACGAGTAAAGTGCCTGAGTAATAAGTATCATGGTAGTATAAGTCAGCAGGACTGGATCACGACTCTGATCAAAGTGGGAAAACCCATCCACTAAAGAAAGCCCGATCCCCCCAATCTGATGCAATAATAACCACCCGGTCGACCGCCCAAAGTCTGCGGTCGCCGCAATACCCTGCCATCAAGCCCAGCCTGTTCCATATCCCAAGAATCTGACTACACTATCCCAAACCCCCTGCTCGCACCCGAGTTACAAATACCCAGAGTCTAAAATGAAAAGGAGAAAAGTATAAAGCATGGTTTCTCCTAAGTCAAATTCCAATATGATAGGGTAGCAGAAAAATGTGGCCTATCTAGATGACCATACAAGCATGCAAATGTCCCAAGATGATAGAAAGAAAACAGGTGTCGATGTTCTTACATTTATTAGAGCATGCTATTCCAATATATTGATGATTGCATAAGAACATTAAGTGCAACATAGCCTATGCCTGCCAATACCACATACACGATGCTCACAAAGTATAAAATAAGGAAGTGCCACACTTAATCAAAATCACATAAGATGGTACAACGCTTGTCAAACCTCACATTCATACATGAATATGCTTAGGATCATTTAACATTACTTAAACATAGACATTCAATCATGTATCACCAATGAATAGTCTAAGGCTCCACAACCTTCATTGATCTCACATAGGATGAACATAGGATCTACCAACAACGTCCAATCTCATTTGGAGGTAATAGGAGTCATGAACAATGCTTAGTCTCATAAGGAATAGGCCTCAACTCACATATGATGTCCATCTTATCATGAATGAATTGGAAATCAAAAGCATAGGTCATTCTCACATCAACTAGATCAATAACCAACATCAACACCTATTTTCACATAAGCTAGATCAAAGATCAATCAACTATTCATTCTCTCATAGATAGATTATGAATCAACATCTATGCCCAACATCACATATTGAAGGATAAGGATCAACAACTATAATTCATATCACCAAGTGGAGACATTATTCTCATATAGATAAGTCAAGAATCATTTAACTTATAACCTCTCATGACATAGGCTCAAGAATCATCAACAAGATCACCCCCACTTACCCTTGATAGCCAATCACACTTAGCCCATATGACATTCACATAAAGTCATAATAACCCTTCTCACATAGCAACCATATCCTTCACATAAATAAACCAAAATCATTTATATATAACTATCACCATCATTCTCACATAATAATGTTAACCATTCATCACAAGGTGTAGGTTGAAGATTAATTTCCCAGTTATCCTCACATAGCATAGATTTAAGGATGATCACTTATAATCAATTTCATATGAGGTAATGTAATATCAACCAACCAATCATTTACTCATGCATAAGCTAAGGATCAATTAACCTAACATAAATGGGGAGATTCAGGCATGATTCACCAAGGAAAAAAAAAATAACAATCAACTATGCCATGAGGGAAACAAATAGCCCGAGTGGGTAAATCGTTGTTTTCGGCAAAGCACAACCACCCACCAGAAACTTGACGATATGATGCCCGATCTGGCTGAATTTTAGCGTGAGTAATCCTTATCCTCCCAAGAGTCCGATGCCGTGAAAATCATCCAAATCCGCCTCACAGATTGGGCGCAATCACTGAAACAATGCACACAGCGCAATCAAATTCCAGAATTTCAGCAAGTGCAACAAGGTTAAATAAAAAGTATGTCCAACCTTAAATACCTCAAAATGAAGTCTCCAACAGTAAAACAAAGATCTCCTCTTTCATACAAATACCTTCAAGTCCTCAAAAATCCACCATTAATCTCCCTTAACATTCAAATACAACAAATGTCACAATGATGTCCAAAACTGCTAACATAACTTGCTAGCATTTCCAAGCTTAATTAGAGGCTTTTCCAAAGGTACTCATCCACATATTACAAAAGAGAATTTGTTCACCTTGAAGTTAAGAAGAAGCCCCAACTTGAATTTCTGAAAAAGACTTTATATCCACAAAGTTATCTGCATTCCAAGGTGCATTGCTTAATTCAAAACTAAAACAGGGACTGCAGTAAACCTTATAACAGCACTTGAAAATATCATTAAAGTTACCTAACCAAGCGTGCTCCAAATCCTGCAAGAGAAGTACCATTGGATTGCTTGTTTAGAGTAGATACAAATTGAGCTAAAGAACTCCCAATTTCATGCTCGGATGAAGGAGAAAACCCATAAACACATTGAACTATCCACCAAGTTCCATCTGTGCACGAATGCAGCAAGGTGTTCCAAAGATTATACATAAACCCCAACAAAAGCTCGGATATAGGGAAAATGATACATAACAGTATTGTATATCTTCGAGTCCTGGAAAGTTCCCCGCAAAAATCATCCAAAAACTCCACTCCTACAATTCAGAAAAGCCAAAAAACTGAAGACTGTTCAGCATTCCAGACTGAAATGAAGGGTCCCAAAGATGGCTTTGAAACTCTGTAAAATAATGTGATGTTAGGGGAGAGTTGAATACAAAGATTATAGCCTTACCTCTTGTGAAAACGAAGAACAAAAAATGAGCTCAAAATTCCAAGAAATGAGTACAAGGGAATTTTTGCACTGAAACGCGACGGAGAGGGCTATGAAGCAGCAATGGTGATGTCCTCAAATGTAGGTGGAGAAGATGATCCAAATGGCCTTCAAAAATCCCCAAAAAATCCAGTATTGTAGTAGAGATGTTGGAGAAGCTCTGCTAAAAAACCCTCATTGAGAAAACCCTCCAAAAGATCCAAAATGGAGAATGAAATTCCATTTAAATATCAAGAGGATGAAGCTGCTGGAGAAAAACCCCCCTGTTGCTACAGTGCCGGGCCGGCCCGCGGCCGCAATGCGGGACGCCACGCGGCAGCCATCCAGCGGCTGCGCCAGCCGCAGGATGCCCGCCACGCGTCGCGAATGGGGGCGCGACGCGTGGCGGCGCCTTATCCGCCCGCGCCCGAGGCTGCCCGCGCCTGCCCGGCCTGCCCGCGCCTGCTGCGTGGGCCGGGCTTGCTGCGCCGCGCCTCCATGCCTGCCACGTGGCGTACGGATCCAACGGGGAGCCACCACGTGGCACCCCCTCCGGTCCACCGGTCCACCAAGCTCGCAAATCCACAGGAAACTTCGGGTTGCCCGTTTTCGCGCGTCCGGACTCAGAAAAATACATGTAAATAACCAATTTTCATCGTTTTTCCGCACTGAATCTAAATACGAAGTCTGTTTTGCAAGAATCCATTTCAAATTTTCGGCGAAACTCCACATTAGGCAATCTTGATCCATTTCTCGCACTAAGTCCTTTTCTTGGGTCCGATTTGCGCGCAATCAACACTATCCACAGAAATAGGCCTCCACAAGCTGTCGATCACACTGTAATGACCACAAAGATCCGGGTCCTCACATCCTCCCCCACTAAAAGAAAGTTTCGTCCTCGAAACTAACATAGCTCAGAAGAAGTCTCAAATCAGAAGGGCAAATATCCAACATCTTCATCACCAGCTCTCAAAGCGTCACCCGCTTCCCGTGATCAATCAATTACAACATCAACCACCAGTACGGCATGGCTTAGTTGCGCCGTTCCTCCATTCTCGAGCCAGAATCCACAACGGCGTCTCACGTACTCCAGACACTCACTGGTCTCATGTGGAGCGAGTCGAACATCGACGGGGAATCCGAACATATCGCCTCTAAGCTGAGTCATGGAAAACATCAAGGATTCCAACATGTCACGGGGAAAAGAAGAAACAACAGGTAACCACTGATCCACAACACCCCCAAAATCTCCTCCTCAAAACCAACTCATTCAAGAACCCTGAAGTACCCTCTCGCAATTCCATATAAAAGGGAGTCCAATATCAGAAACATCCACAACTACAACCCTGAGTTGGAGAGTCACCGAAAAATAGCGAAGAGTTGAAGTTGTCCCTGTTGTGGTTGTCATTCTGTCCGTGCTCCACATCCACTGGGGACCCTTAATTCAACACTCTTTGATCTCACCTATCAGTGTGGGTTGCTCGGCTGAAGCCGAAATCTGGAAATGACCACACTAGGGCACGGTCTTCGGCCCTATTCCTCTAATCCGTCCCAGTAATGGCGCTCACTACACAAGCATTGCTCAATCTCTGCACTGTACTCCGGCCCAAAACATCTACACACATCCAAGACTACCGTGGGGGCATCGCTACAACTCAATCAGTGCTGACAGGACGAAAGATCCATTTTCTCCTCCATCAGGTAACACACCGGATCTAACAACCACTTTATCCATCATAATCAATAACTATACCATCAGCTCACAGTTGTGCTGGTGACATCTAATGAGGTGCCTTCAATATCGACGCGGTTCCCAGAACCACGTTAATAACAATCTCAATCTCTTTGCCCGGCGGCATTCTCATCAACTCAGGTGGACTCATATTCGAGAATTCGCGGGCATTAAGGACACCCTTGAGTCCCGGGGCCGCCGTAGGCACCTTTATCACAGTCACTAACTGGGCAATACATCCTTGGCTCATCATCTGCCTGGCTCTTGTTGACACGCTGTCGCTGCAACTAGTGCAATCTACCAACACCTGTAAACGAACTCCTCTTGTCCAGCTCGCAGAAGTTCACAGTACTCTCACCACAATAAAAAATTGTAAGGTGCCACACCGACCAATCCAATACACTGAGTCGAAAATCCGGGGCTGCCACAAGACCAGCTAGTCAACAGGTATAACGCACAGCCTAACTGCACTGGACATATTCCACAAACCTCCTCCACGTGGACATATTCCACAAACCTCCTCCACGTGCACATCCTCGACCCCAAAGAATGAATCAAGAAGGTCTCTGCCCACTAATCTGCCCTCCATCAACTGGTACCGAGTGCCTCCATCTATCCAAAGGAACTACAACGCTATGCCCCATCGGGGCATCCAAAATCTGAAGTCAGAGGGACCGAATGAGCCAAAAAGGTATCCTAGCGCAATCCTAACCCAGCATACACATCCCATGCGCCTCGCCCCTCATAACGTGGAGCGTGCAGTTCAACAACTGCGTAAACCCTCCGGCATAAAAAGGCTCTCAAATAGTCTGTCTAGCACCACCAACCATGACTCTGCCTCCCATGGCTCCAAACTCAAACCTACGAGTCGGGATAGGTCAAACAACCAAAGCTGACTCAGTCGATCCATAGTATCCCACTGCTCATCTGCTATCCACTGTCCACCCCGCCTCGGTGCCTCAGCACTCAAAGTCGACAAAAGAGGGCTGCTCACCCAACCGGCGCCACTGGAATCGTTGCCATTGGGGATACTACAAAGGGGTTGGTCTCAACAAAAAGCACTGTCGGAGGTGCCCCCCGCTCCAACAACTGTATCATCCTATCCGCTGCTCACTCCGCCGCCGATATGCCACTGCCAATCCTGTCATCTGGGTCCGGAGCTCTCTGACCTCAATCTGGGTATCCGGCCCGAAACTGCCTATCCTCGCCCAAAAGCTGCAATGGGGTGCACACGGGTCAGAACTCTGCGTCAGGGAGACACCGCTCACTGCGACAAACCGCACAACAGAACACACAACAAGCACTCGACCCAATCCAGCGAAAGTCTAAGACATGTCGCCCATTTCATAACATTATGTTGTCTGCAGCCAACATAATCGCTTAGGAGAATAAACATGCTAATCACTCGTCCCGTCCCTTGGGAGAGGTATAAAACTCAATCAGGACTCACGCTATAAGTCACGACTCTCACGTAGTCATCCGAAGGTCCAACCACAAGCCTAGGGTTTCTATGTCCATAATGACCAACATCCTAGGCTTTGATACCACTCTAATCTGTCACGCCCCGGGGGTCGAAACTGCGACCCGGGCTCGCCAACAGATCCGCCACCTATGCGAAACCCCGCATAGGCGAAGCGTCCAACCTGCAAAGTATCATCTAACAACTAAACAGATATCAGAGCTGAAGGAAAACTGTTGTAATAAAAATCTGAATCACTGTACAACTGAAAAATAAAAGTACAATATCCATCTCCCATAAATAATGATACAATAATCCGGTCCACCGAAACAGTAATACAAGTAAAAGCCACCTATACAACATGTATCAATACAAAAAGGGAGATAAATTAAAGTAATAAAATACATCTGTGTACAGTGAAACCCACAATCCGGGTTGGTACATCTAAAGCCACCTATACAACATCTATCAATCCAAAAAGGGAGATAAAGTAAAGTAATAAATTACTACTGTGTACAGTGAAACCCACAATCCGGGTTGATACATCTATCCCACTGTAGAAATCAACACTGGTAGGGATCTATCTCGCGACTCCCTCGCCTCGAACCGTCAACCGAAGATCCGCAACTCTCGCAGCAGACACTGCAAAACAAAGGGAGGAAAGGGGAAAAACAACAATGGGGGTGAGAACCTGTAAGACCCCTGAACACCATGCAGCTTTTTCCCGTGAATCCACTGTGCAAAACACCTGTTCATGGTGTGTTTAGTCCATAGTGCATCAAAGGGATGCCACAAATGGACCTTGTGAGCTTTTGATAGCTGGGTTGGCCTCTGGCAGCTTTTGCTGAATTTTAGAAAAGGTTTTAGGCCGAACAGAGGTTGGATTTGGATTCAGCGCGGAAAAACGCTTGAAAACGGCTATTTACTTGTTAAATTCTGAGTCCGGATGCCCAAAAACGGACTCCCGGAAGTTTTGCTGGATTTCTGGTGCATGGGGGAGCCGTGGACCGGCGGGAGTGCCACGTGGCGCCCTCTGATTGGTCGGCGCACGCGGCTGGGTCCACGGAAAGGCGGGGGTGTGACCGGGGTGCACGGTTGGAGGCGTGGACCGGCGGGTGTCCACGTGGCAGTGCCGGATTGGGCGGCCCACGCGCGCTCGGTCCACGGGGGCGCGCGGGGGAGCGTGGACTGGGGGCTTGCCACGTGGCGGCACCGGATTGGCGGGTCCACAGGCGCGCGGTCCACGCACGCGCGGGGGCAGGTGCGGGGGCGGTTGGCCGTACGGGCGGGCAGGTGGGGCAGGTGGGCAGCGCCACGTGGCGCCCGCTGGTTCGCGGGCGCCACCCACCGCGTTGACCGCGGGTGGGGACGCGTGGCGGCTGCGGGCGCGGCTTGCACGGCTGCCGCCTGTTCGGCGACACGTGGCGGGCCCCGAGGCGGGTCGGACGAAGCAGCGGATCCCGTCCGACGGCGCGAGGTGGGCCGGGCCGCACTGTGCGCGCCCGAAACCGGCGGGCCGGGCCGCACTGTGCGCGCCCGAAACTTGGGACAAAATGGGAATTTTCCCATTTGTCCCTCCAGCACTATAAATACCTGCCCGAGCCTTCTTCTTTCCTTTTTCTCTCAGCCCACACACCTTCTGCCCGAGCACCCTTAAGATGAAATTTTCCTCTCTTATTGCTTGATCATCCTGCAAAGTTTCAGGATTTTTTGTGCACGCATCCCGAGGTTCCGGATTTTACGGCGCGGCGCGACGTTGCATTTCCTGTGTTCTTCTTCGACGCAGCGGCTGTGTAAATTCTCCGCTGGGCTACCCCGACCTTCTTTTTCTGTGATTCTTGCGCCGGCAGACTCCTAAGAGGTAGGGCTTCATCTCTCCTATTGATCGCGCTTTCCCATTTCGAGTTTTTGGCACGGATCCCGAGGCAACACTGTGACCCCTTTTCTGTGTGGATTTGTGAGACAGCAGCGGAGTGTTTTGGCCGTATCTTCGCGCACGAGCGTCAGACGGAAACGTGCTTATACAACTTTTTCATCTACAGATCGCAAGGAACGCGCTCGTATTTTCTTGGATTTTTCAGAGATTTATTTCGAGGTGAAAATCTCTGTTTCCCTGTGTACAGTGCTACAGTATTTTGATACAGATTTTGGTTGAGTGTACCACCTTGCCGAATTTATATCTTGACTTACCGAACTCAGATTTGGACGTGCAAGCAGCTGTTTCGAAGGTATCGACGCGAGGATCGCTGTGATATTTTTCTGGGAATTTTCTGGGCATTTTCAGCAGGTGAAAATTAATCATCTCTCGGGCTGAAATCTGCATGTGGTTGTATGAGCAGTTTTGGGAGCTTATGTATTTGTGGACTTTGTATTGTGCCCAGGAGAATTGCGGGTGTTGCTGGGCTCTTTGGAGTAGGAGATTTGGACTTATCTGGTATTTTCAGCTGTTGGGACTTGGACAGTTAGCACTTCAGGTGGGTGGTTGTTGTACTCCTCTCTTTTGGTGTGCCCACTAGGAATATCAGAGTAACCTAATGTTAGGATGGCCTAGCTTATTGATGATGACATTGCATGCAATAAGAGAGTAAATAGTGGACAATTGATCCATGACGTTGGCATTTTTGGCATGAGCTCGGTATCATGATTACTCTGTTTATTTAATATTTATCCTGGACAGCATGTTTAGTGATAGGTTAGCAAATTATGACTTTGCTATAGGGAGCATTACCTTGAGACAGTATGTTTGACACTTAATGCTTCATTATATTTATTCATGTAAAGTAGACTAAAATATTGGAACAATTGCATGCTTAAACTGGTCACATAGCTGAGTCACTATTTACTGATGCACTATCATTTGGGACTTGACTTAGGAGAAACCATGCTTTCAGTTTCTTTCTCCTGTTATTTAGACTTGGGGGTTAGCGTGCTCGGGTTCGAGCGGGAGCTGGGATAGTGTTGTCTGGTTGCTGCGGATTTGGGACAGGCTGGGCTTTATGACAGGGTGTTGCGGCAACCACGGATTTTGGGTGGTTGACCGGGTTATACTATTGCATCAGATTGGGTGAGGGGGATCGGGCTATCTTTTGTGGAGGGTTTTTCCCACTTGATCTGAGTCACGATCCAGTCCTGCTACATCAGGTTACTTGTGGTTACTTACTTTACTCGTGTGGGTCGCTCCTCTCGAGTGCCACTCCGGAGTGTGCGTCAGACAGACTTTGAGTCCTTGAGACTCCTTTGCTTCGGTGTTATGCATAGGCTGGCATACCCGTTGCGGCAGGCAGAGCAGGCAGTACCAGTGTCTACTGGTGGTCGGATTGGGTTCTTTAGGCAGGCTTCTAGATACTGATGCATACTCTCCATTCTTATGAGCTTGACATGTAGAGGCTTTTTAGGGGATTGCACTTATCAGTTGTCATACCTAGCTTTTCCCCTTTTTCTTCTCTTTTGCCTCTGGTTGACCTGGTGGGCATGTCTGAGTTGAGGCTTTACCCACTAGGGGAGGCTACTGTTTTATAGTAGTACTTACCCCCATTGTCTTTCCTTTGTTCTTTTTTCTCCTTGTTTTGCAGAGTCCTCTGCGGGAGTTGCTGGGCCGTCAGCAGCGGATCGAGGTAAGAGGATTGCGGATTAGTTAGCGAGCCACCCGAGGGATGTTAGCTGGAGTTTTTGGTGTACCTGGTTTTTCTCAGACAGTATTTTTATGTTTCCTTTTGGGTCTGGCTTTTGCCAGCTAGCTGTATATTTGTGGTGAGCTGGGAGAGATGTTGTATTTATTTTACAGTTGTACTTCTTACTTCCAGCTTCTGTCTGAGATACAGTAGTTTTAGTTCAGCTCTGACTTTTATGCTCTTTTATTATTATCTCTTATATCTGAGCAGGTTACCGACGCTTCGCGTATGCGGGAAATACCGCATGCACGGCGGATCTGTAGACGGGCCCGGGTTCTGGTTTACACCCGGGGCGTGACAGATTAAGTTGTTATCAGAGCTTAGGGATAGGTCAGTTGGGACTTAGGAAACCCTAGGCTTTTGGACAGACTCTAGGATGATAGGGCATGAGTGGCGTGATATTTTGTGAAAGTCGGTGATTATGTAGTTGACTCTTCGTGTGAGTGAAGAGGGATTGACATAGTCTATTTCTGTGGACCATTATGTTGGCTGCAGACAACATAAGGTCACAGAAATAGGGGGGTGTCTTTTGACTTTCGCCGGATTGGGTCGTGTGGGGTTTTGTTGCTGACGTTTGGTTTCTTGTGGCAGTATGCCTCCTCGACGACGGATTCCTACTCAGGATACTCCTCTACCCCCTGATGAGCCAGAGCAGTCTCGACCCTCTGAGCTTACTGAGTTGAGGGCCTTGGTGGCCCAGTTGGCGGAGGGTCAGCGCCGCCAGGAGCAGAGGATGGACCAGTTCTTTGCTCAGAGAGAGGCACCACCCCCGGCTGTTCCTGAGGCCCCTGTGCCTCCTGTTGCACCTTCTGTGCCTTCGGCGCCATCTTATAGTAGCGGGGCTCTAGGAGCTATTCAGCCTTTGACTGCGGAGGAGGAGCAGGACATTGCCGACAAACTCTCCAAGTTTGTCCGGCGAAGCCCTCCTAGGTTTACAGGGCGGGATGCACAGCCTTGGGATGTTGGGAGATGGCTTTCAGCGATGGAGAAGCTTTTCCGGGACTTTTTCATCGATCCAAGGTATCGTGTGCACATGGCGGTGCACTGTTTGGATGGAGACGCGGATGCTTGGTGGCAGCGGGTAGAGCCACTAGAGTTCCGGGTTACCCGACAGCTGCCTTGGGAGGAGTTCCGACGGATGGTTTGGACACCTACTTCTCAACCAGTGTGAAGAGGAAATTAGAGGATGACTTGAAGAACCTCCAGCAAGGCGATCGGTTGGTGCAGGCATATTTTCAGGAGTTCATGGAGTTGCTTAACTGTGTGCCTTTCGTCGCTCGGGACGGTCCGCACCAGGTTGAGTTGTTCGAGGCAGGCCTCCGTCCAGAGATTTACACATTAGTGCATGCCCAGAGATTTCAGACCCTTGAGGCGGCCGCAGAGCATGCACCGTGGGTGGAGAGAGGAGGTCAGGTGGTAGCCAGACGGAGGGCCGCGGTCGCGCAGAGTTCTGACAGGAAGCGACCAACCCCTGATGACGGGGGACAGGCCAGTTCATGGAGACCCCCTCTACCGCCACGGCCCCAGTCTTATGGCCATGGGCGTTCAGAGAGGCGAGGGCCTGGTGGGACCCCAGAGACCGCCGCAGCATCAGCAGCAGAGATCACAACCGAGGCAGCAGAGATCTCAGCAGCATTCCTCAAGGCAGGCAGCAGCAGCCGAGACAGCCTCGGTCCTTCGGACAGATGCATCTTTTGCGGGTGGTCAGCATCCGGCGGACACTTGTGACTTGCATTGGGGGCGATGTTACCGGTGTGGACAGTCTTGGACATGTACGAGCTATTTGCCCCCTTTCTACGTCTGCAGCACCTTCTTCGGCGTCGGCTCCTTATCCCCCTCAGCAGCGGCTACCCGCTCAGCGGCCTTATGCTCCAGCGAGCAGGCCGTCTTCTTCCTATCCTACCGATTTCCGACCTCCAGCACCGAGCTGGGCGGGTATATGCGCCCAGTTAGCGGACTCTTCAGCGGTCCGACCAGGTGGTGGCAGGTATTATCTTACTCTTTAGGTATTAGGACTCGCACTTTATTTGACACTGGAGCTTCGCATTCTTTCATTAGTCGAGCATTTGCATCCTTCATGGTCTAGAGGTAGAGTCCTTGTCATTGCATTAGAGGTGCGGATTCCTGATCGTATTTTGCATGTCGAGGAGCGTTGTGGTGCTTGCCCAGTGCAGTTGGGGCCTTGGATTTTGCCGGCAGATTTGCCGTTTGCAGCAGCTCCAGATTTTGACTTGGTGCTAGGGATAGATTTGCTGTTCCGGTATTCTGCCACCTATCGACTGCGGGAGAGGGCGGGTACTCTTCGAGAGCCAGGACAGGAGGAGTTCATCTTCAG
>CM055065.1:42773345-42915214 GCA_029204045.2 Tillandsia leiboldiana
TGTATTGTGCCCAGGAGAATTGGCGGGTGTTAGCTGGGCTCTTTGGAGTAGGAGATTGGACTGATCTGGTAATTTCAAGCTGTTGGGCCTGGACAGTTAGCACTTCAGTGGGTGGTTGTTGGACTCCTCTCTTTTGGTGTGCCCACTAGGCATATCAGAGTAACCTAATTTTAGGATGGCATAGCTATTGATGAGGACATTGCATGCCATAAGAGGTAAATAGTGGACAATTGATCCAATGACTGTTGGCATTTTGGCATGAGCTCGGTATCATGATTCTCGTTTAGTTATATTTTCCTGGACCCGCATGTTTAGTGATAGGTTAGCAATATATGACTTTGCTATAGGAGCAGTACCTTGAGACAGTATGTTTGACACTTAATGCTTCTATATTTAGTCAGTAAAGTAGACTAAATATTGGAACAATTGCATCTTTACAACTGGTCACTAGCTGAGTCACTATTTACATGCGCTATCATTTGGACTTGACTTAGGAGAAACCATGCTTCTCAGTTTCTCGTTCTCCTGTATTTTAGACTTGGGGGGTAGCGTGCTCGGTTCAGCGGTGAGCTGGACTAGTGTTGTCTGTTGCTGCGATTTGGGACAGGCTGGGCTTTATGACAGGGTGTTGCGGCAACCACGGATTTTGGGTGGTGACCGGGTTTATCCTATTGCATCAGTTGGGTGAAGGGGAATCGGCTATCTTTTGTGATAGGTTTTTTTCCACTGATCGGAGTCACGATCCATCCTGCACAATCAGGTTCTTTGGGGTTCCTTACTTGACGCGTGTTGGGTCGCTCCTCCGAGTGCCACTCCGAGTGTGCGGCAGACAGACCTTTGCGTCCTTGAGACTCCTTGGCTTGCTTCGGTGTATGCATAGGCTGGCATACCCTGTTGCGGCAGCAGAGCATGCAGTACCAGTGTCTACTGGTGGTCTGATTGGGTTTCTTTAGGCATCTTCTATATCTGAGCATACTCTCCATTCTTATGACTTGACATGTAGAGGCTTTTTAGGGGGATTGCACTTATCAGTTGTCATACCTAGGCTTTTCCCCCTTTTTCTTCTCTTTTGCCTCTGGTTGAACCTCTGGGCATGTCTGAGTTGAGGCTTTACCCACTAGGGGAGGCTACTGTTTTATAGTAGTACTTACCCCCATTGTCTTTCCTTTGTTCTTTTTCTCCTTGTTTGGCAGAGTCCTCTGCGGGAGTTTGCTGCTGGCCGTCGCAGCGGATCGAGTAGAGGATTTGCGGATTAGTTAGCGAGCCACCCGAGGGATTAGCGGAGTTTTTGGGTACCGGTTTTTTCTCAGACGTATTTTTATTTTTCCTTTTGGGTCTGGCTTTTTGCCAGCTACTGTATATTTTGTGGTGAGCTGGGAGAGATGTTGTATTTATTTTACGGTTTACTTCTTACTTCCAGCTTCTGTCTGAGATACAGTAGTTTTAGTTCAGCTCTGACTTATAGCTCTTTTATAATTATCTCTTATATCTCAGGTACCGACGCTTGCGCGTATGCGGAAAATACCGCATGCACGGCGGATCGTAGACGCCCGGGTTCTGGTTTACACCCGGGCGTGACAGATTAAGTTGTTATCAGAGCTTAGGGATAGGTCAGTTGGGACTTAGGAAACCCTAGGCTTTTGGACAGACTCTAGGATGATAGGGCATGAGTGGCGTGATATTTTGTGAAAGTCGGTGATTATGTAGTTGACCCATCTTCGGTGAGTGAAGAGGGATTGACATAGGTCTAGTTCTGTGGACCATTATGTTGGCTGCAGACAACATAGGTCACAGAAATAGGGGGTGGTCTTTTGACTTCGCCGGATTGGGTCGTGTGGGGTTTTGTTGCTGACGTTTGGTTTCTTGTGGCAGTATGCCTCCTCGACGACGGATTCCTACTCAGGATACTCCTCTACCCCCTGATGAGCCAGAGCAGTCTCGACCCTCTGAGCTTACTGAGTTGAGGGCCTTGGTGGCCCAGTTGGCGGAGGGTCAGCGCCGCCAGGAGCAGAGGATGGACCAGTTCTTTGCTCAGAGAGAGGCACCACCCCCGGCTGTTCCTGAGGCCCCTGTGCCTCCTGTTGCACCTTCTGTGCCTTCGGCGCCATCTTATAGTAGCGGGGCTCTAGGAGCTATTCAGCCTTTGACTGCGGAGGAGGAGCAGGACATTGCCGACAAACTCTCCAAGTTTGTCCGGCGAAGCCCTCCTAGGTTTACAGGGCGGGATGCACAGCCTTGGGATGTTGGGAGATGGCTTTCAGCGATGGAGAAGCTTTTCCGGGACTTTTTCATCGATCCAAGGTATCGTGTGCACATGGCGGTGCACTGTTTGGATGGAGACGCGGATGCTTGGTGGCAGCGGGTAGAGCCACTAGAGTTCCGGGTTACCCGACAGCTGCCTTGGGAGGAGTTCCGACGGATGGTTTTGGACACCTACTTCTCAACCAGTGTGAAGAGG
Organism: Tillandsia leiboldiana; assembly: GCA_029204045.2. NCBI lineage: Eukaryota > Viridiplantae > Streptophyta > Magnoliopsida > Poales > Bromeliaceae > Tillandsia > Tillandsia leiboldiana. The sequence continues at coordinate 42,775,804 of CM055065.1, forward strand.
AAATTAGAGGATGACTTGAAGAACCTCCAGCAAGGCGATCGGTTGGTGCAGGCATATTTTCAGGAGTTCATGGAGTTGCTTAACTGTGTGCCTTTCGTCGCTCGGGACGGTCCGCACCAGGTTGAGTTGTTCGAGGCAGGCCTCCGTCCAGAGATTTACACATTAGTGCATGCCCAGAGATTTCAGACCCTTGAGGCGGCCGCAGAGCATGCACAGTGGGTGGAGAGAGGAGGTCAGGTGGTAGCCAGACGGAGGGCCGCGGTCGCGCAGAGTTCTGACAGGAAGCGACCAACCCCTGATGACGGGGGACAGGCCAGTTCATGGAGACCCCCTCTACCGCCACGGCCCCAGTCTTATGGCCATGGGCGTTCAGAGAGGCGAGGGCCTGGTGGACCCCAGAGACCGCCGCAGCATCAGCAGCAGAGATCACAACCGAGGCAGCAGAGATCTCAGCAGCATTCCTCAAGGCAGCAGCAGCAGCCGAGACAGCCTCGGTCTTCGGACAGATGCATCTTTTGCGGGGGTCAGCATCCGGCGGACACTTGTGACTTGCATTGGGGGCGATGTTACCGGTGTGGACAGTCTGGACATGTACGAGCTATTTGCCCCCTTTCTACTTCTGCAGCACCTTCTTCGGCGTCGGCTCCTTATCCCCCTCAGCAGCGGCTACCCGCTCAGCGGCCTTATGCTCCAGCGAGCAGGCCGTCTTCTTCCTATCCTACCGATTTCCGACCTCCAGCACCGAGCGGGCGGGTATATGCCGCCCAGTTAGCGGACTCTTCAGCGGCCGACCAGGTGGTGGCAGGTATTATCTTACTCTTTGGTATTAGGACTCGCACTTTATTTGACACTGGAGCTTCGCATTCTTTCATTAGTCGAGCATTTGCATCCCTTCATGGTCTAGAGGTAGAGTCCTTGTCATGTGCATTAGAGGTGCGGATTCCTGATCGTATTTTGCATGTCGAGGAGCGTTGTGTGGCTTGCCCAGTGCAGTTGGGGCCTTGGATTTTGCCGGCAGATTTGCTCGTTTTGCAGCAGCTCCAGGATTTTGACTTGGTGCTAGGGATAGATTGGCTGTTCCGGTATTCTGCCACTATCGACTGCAGGGAGAGGGCGGTGACTCTTCGAGAGCCAGGACAGGAGGAGTTCATCTTCAGAGGCTGCCAGAGCACGCTGTTTGCAGCGACCATTTCCTCGGCTAGAGCTAGGAGGATGATGAGCAGAGGTTGCACTGCCTTTCTGGCCACTGTTGTGGAGGTGCCTACGGCGGCACTGGGACTCGAAGATATCCCTATTGTCCGAGAGTTCCCAGACGTGTTTCCCCCAGAGTTGACGGCGATGCCGCCGGAGAGGGAGATTGAGTTTGTGATTGATGTGGTCCCTGGGACTGCACCAATCTCGAAGGCACCCTATAGGATTGCGCCAGCCGAGTTGAGGGAGTTGAAAGCCCAACTTCAGGATCTTTTGGATCGGGGCTTTATCAGACCCAGTGTTTCTCCGTGGGGAGCGCCTGTATTGTTTGTGAAGAAGAAGGATGGGTCACTTCGTTTGTGTGTGGATTATAGGGAATTGAACAAAGTGACCATCCGGAACAAGTATCCCCTCCCCCGGATAGATGATTTGTTTGATCAGTTGCAGGGAGCGTCTGTGTTCTCGAAGATTGATCTGCAGTCCGGTTACCACCAGCTGAGGGTGAGGGCCGTGGACATCTCCAAAACGGCATTCAGATCGCGGTACGGGCATTATGAGTTTACGGTGATGCCCTTCGGGTTGACTAATGCCCCTGCCGCATTCATGGACTTGATGAACAGGATATTTTAGCCGTTTTTGGACAGGTTTGTGGTGGTGTTTATTGATGATATACTGATCTATTCCCGGAGTGATGTGGAGCACGAGGAGCACTTGAGGATTGTGCTACAGCTTCTGCGAGAGAAGAAGTTGTATGCCAAGTTTAAGAAGTGCGAGTTTTGGCTCCGGGAGGTCGCCTTTCTGGGCCACGTGGTTTCAGCTGCCGGAGTGGCGGTTGATCCGGCCAAGGTGGATGCTATTCGGGATTGGCCGAGGCCGACGACTATCACCGAGGTGCGGAGTTTTTCTGGGATTGGCTGGTTATTATCGCCGATTTGTGGAAGGCTTTGCGAAGCTTTCCTCTCCCCTCACACGTCTGACCAGGAAAGGGGTTAAATTTATTTGGAGCGAGACTTGCCAGAGCTGTTTCGAGGAGCTGAAGCAGAGGTTGATGACCGCTCCGATCCTTGCCCTCCCGGTTATGGGGGAAGGATTTGTGATTTACAGCGATGCCTCTCATAGTGGTCTGGGGTGTGTGTTGATGCAGCATGGTAGGGTGATTGCCTATGCTTCACGGCAATTAAAGGACTATGAGAGGAATTACCCTACTCATGATCTTGAGCTGGCAGCGGTGGTGTTTGCTCTGAAGCTGTGGCGGCATTACTTGTATGGAGAGCATTGCGAGATATACACTGATCATAAAAGCTTGAAGTATCTGTTCACCCAAAAGGAGCTGAATTTGAGACAGCGCCGATGGTTGGAGTTGTTAAAGGATTATGACCTGAGTATCCTTTATCATCCCGGCAAGGCCAATGTTGTGGCGGATGCTTTGAGTAGGAGGACGAGTCTGAGTTTGATGATCTCGCAGCAGGCGCCGTTGGTCGAGCAGATGAGGCGGCTACAGATAGAGGTGGTATCCCCTGGGGTCTCTGCTAGACTTATGTCTATGGTCTTGCAGCCCACTCTGTTGGACAGGATTAGGGACGCACAGAGTGAGGACCCCCACTTGATGAGGATCAGGACGCAGCTTCAGGCGGATCAGACGGGGGATTTTTCTGTGGATAGCTCGGGAGTACTGCGGTACAGGGACCGAGTATGTGTGCCCATGGATCAGGAGATTAGAGACCAGATTTTGAGGGAGGCCCATTATACACCATATACCGTTCATCCTGGCGGTACTAAGATGTATAAGGACCTCAAGACACATTTTTGGTGGCCCGGAATGAAGCGGGACATTGGGAGATTTGTGGCTCATTGTTTAACTTGCCAGCAAGTGAAGGCAGAGCACCGGGTTCCTGCTGGCAAGTTGCAGAGTCTTCCAATTCCCGAGTGGAAGTGGGACCACGTTACTATGGATTTCGTCACTGGATTGCCGAGGGCGCAGAGTGGGGTAGATGCGATTTGGGTTGTCGTGGATAGACTCACCAAGTCGGCACACTTCTTACCGGTTCAGATGACTTGGCCACTGGAGCGTCTGGCGCAGCTGTATCTGGATGAGATAGTGAGGCTTCACGGTGTACCTACTTCGATTGTGTCAGATAGGGACCCGAGATTTGTGTCGCACTTTTGGGGGAGTTTGCAGTCAGCATTGGGGACGCAGCTCAGGTTTAGCACCGCTTTCCACCCACAGACCGATGGACAGTCTGAGCGCACCATACAGACCCTAGAGGATATGTTGAGAGCGTGCGTGATGGATTTTGGAGGAGGGTGGTACCGACACTTATCATTGGTCGAGTTTGCGTACAACAACAGCTATCAGGCGAGCATTCAGATGGCTCCGTTTGAGGCGTTGTATGGACGCAAGTGTCGGTCGCCCTTGTATTGGAGTGACGTGGGTGAGAAGAGAACTTTGGGACCCGGATTTACTTTCGGAGGCTGAGGAGAAAGTCAGAGTTATCCGCCGGCATCTTGAGACAGCCCAGAGTCGTCAGAAGAGCTACGCCGACACTCGACGGCGAGACCTAGAGTTTCAGGTTGGTGATCATGTCTTCTTAAAGGTCTCGCCCTCAAAAGGGGTCCGGAGATTTGGAGTGCTGGGGAAGCTCAGTCCCCGCTTTATTGGACCCTTTGAGGTACTTGACAGAGTTGGTCCTGTGGCATACAGAGTTGCTTTACCCCCACGTCTGGCCGGAGTTCATGATGTCTTCCACGTCTCAGCTCTGAGGAGATATGTTTTTGACCCGTCGCACGTGATTGACTTCACTTCGTTGGAGATCGGCGAGGACTTGGTCTACGAGGAGCGCCCGTTGCGGATTCTTGCTCGAGAGGTGAGGGAATTGCGCAACCGGGTCATTCCGTATGTGAAGATCTTGTGGAGCAATCATGAGGAGCGAGAGGCTACATGGGAGCTGGAGACAGAGATGAGAGATGCCTACCCCTTCTTGTTCGAGGCTTCTGGTTGAGGTACGTCTGTTTTGCTTTTCCTTGTTTCGAGGACGAAACTTTTTTTTAGTGGGGGAGGATGTAGGACCCCTGAACCCCATGCAGCTTTTTCCCGTGAATCCACTGTGCAAAACACCTGTTCATGGTGTGTTTAGTCTATAGTGCATCAAAGGGATGCCACAAATGGACCCTGTGAGCTTTTGATAGCTGGGTTGGCCTCCGGCGGCTTTTGCCGAATTTTAGGAAAGGTTTTAGGACGAACAGAGGTTGGATTTGGATTCAGCGCGGAAAAACGCTTGAAAACGGCTATTTACTTGTTAAATTCTGAGTCCGGATGCCCAAAAAGGGACTCCCGGAAGTTTTGATGGATTTCTGGTGCATGGGGGAGCCGTGGACCGGCGGGAGTGCCACGTGGCGCCCTCTGATTGGTCGGCGCACGCGGCTGGGTCCACGGAAAGGCGGGGGTGTGACCGGGGTGCACAGTTGAAGGCGTGGACCGGCGGGTGTCCACGTGGCAGTGCCGGATTGGGCGGCCCACGCGCGCTCGGTCCACGGGAGCGCGCGGGGGAGCGTGGACCGGGGGCTTGCCACGTGGCGGCACCGGATTGGCGGGTACACAGGCGCGCGGTCCACGCACGCGCGGGGGGCAGGTGCGGGGGCGGTTGGCCGTATGGGCGGCAGGTGGGCAGCGCCACGTGGCGCCCGCTGGTTCGCGGGCGCCACCCACCGCGTTGACCGCGGGGTGGGGACGCGTGGCGGCTGCGGGCGCGGCTTGCACGGCTGCCGCCTGTTCGGCGACACGTGGCGGGCCCCGAGGCGGGTCGGACGAAGCAGCGGATCCCGTCCGACGGCGCGAGGTGGGCCGGGCCGCACTGTGCGCGCCCGAAACTGCGCGGGCCGGGCCGGGCCGCACTGTGCGCGCCCGAAACTTGGGACAAAATGGGAATTTTCCCATTTGTCCCTCCAGCACTATAAATACCTGCCCGAGCCTTCTTCTTTGCCCTTTTTCTCTCAGTCCACACACCTTCTGCCCGAGCACCCTTAAGATGAAATTTTCCTCTCTTATTGCTTGATCATCCTGCAAAGTTTCAGGATTTTTTGTGCACGCATCCCGAGGTTCCGGATTTTACGGCGCGGCACGACGTTGCATTTCCTGTGTTCTTCTTCGACGCAGCGGCTGTGTAAATTCTCCGCTGGGCTACCCCGACCTTCTTTTTCTGTGATTCTTGCGCCGGCAGACTCCTAAGAGGTAGGGCTTCATCTCTCCTATTGATCGCGCTTTCCCATTTCGAGTTTTTGTCACGGATCCCGAGGCAACACTGTGACCCATTTTCTGTGTGGATTTGTGAGACAGCAGCGGAGTGTTTTGGCCGTATCTTCGCGCACGAGCGTCAGACGGAAACGTGCTTATACAACTTTTTCATCTACAGATCGCAAGGAACGCGCTCGTATTTTCTTGGATTTTTCAGAGATTTATTTCGAGGTGAAAATCTCTGTTTCCCTGTGTATAGTGCTACAGTATTTTGATACAGATTTTGGTTGAGTGTACCACCTTACCGAATTTATATCTTGACTTACCGAAATCAGATTTGGACGTGCAAGTAGCCGTTTCGAAGGTATCGACGCGAGGATTGCTGTGATATTTTTCTGGGAATTTTCTGGGCATTTTCAGTAGGTGAAAATTAATCATCTCTCGGGCTGAAATCTGCATGTGGTTGTATGAGCAGTTTTGGGAGCTTATGTATTTGTGGACTTTGTATTGTGCCCAGGAGAATTGCGGGTGTTGCTGGGCTCTTTGGAGTAGGAGATTTGGACTTATCTGGTATTTTCAGCTGTTGGGACTTGGACAGTTAGCACTTCAGGTGGGTGGTTGTTGTACTCCTCTCTTTTGGTGTGCCCACTAAGAATATCAGAGTAACCTAATGTTAGGATGGCCTAGCTTATTGATGATGACATTGCATGCAATAAGAGAGTAAATAGTGGACAATTGATCCATGACGTTGGCATTTTTGGCATGAGCTCGGTATCATGATTACTCTGTTTATTTAATATTTATCCTGGACAGCATGTTTAGTGATAGGTTAGCAAATTATGACTTTGCTATAGGGAGCATTACCTTGAGACAGTATGTTTGACACTTAATGCTTCATTATATTTATTCATGTAAAGTAGACTAAAATATTGGAACAATTGCATGCTTAAACTGGTCACATAGCTGAGTCACTATTTACTGATGCACTATCATTTGGGACTTGACTTAGGAGAAACCATGCTTTCAGTTTCTTTCTCCTGTTATTTAGACTTGGGGGTTAGCGTGCTCGGGTTCGAGCGGGAGCTAGGATAGTGTTGTCTGGTTGCTGTGGATTTGGGACAGGCTGGGCTTTATGACAGGGTGTTGCGGCAACCACGGATTTTGGGTGGTTGACCGGGTTATACTATTGCATCAGATTGGGTGAGGGGGATCGGGCTATCTTTTGTGGAGGGTTTTTCCCACTTGATCTGAGTCACGATCCAGTCCTGCTACATCAGGTTACTTGTGGTTACTTACTTTACTCGTATGGGTCGCTCCCCTCGAGTGCCACTCCGGAGTGTGCGTCAGACAGACTTTGAGTCCTTGAGACTCCTTTGCTTCGGTGTTATGCATAGGCTGGCATACCCGTTGCGGCAGGTAGAGCAGGCAGTACCAGTGTCTACTGGTGGTCGGATTGGGTTCTTTAGGCAGGCTTCTAGATACTGATGCATACTCTCCATTCTTATGAGCTTGACATGTAGAGGCTTTTTAGGGGATTGCACTTATCAGTTGTCATACCTAGCTTTTCCCCTTTTTCTTCTCTTTTGCCTCTGGTTGACCTGGTGGGCATGTCTGAGTTGAGGCTTTACCCACTAGGGGAGGCTACTGTTTTATAGTAGTACTTACCCCCATTGTCTTTCCTTTGTTCTTTTTCCCCCTTGTTTTGCAGAGTCCTCTGCGGGAGTTGCTGGGCCGTCAGCAGCGGATCGAGGTAAGAGGATTGCGGATTAGTTAGCGAGCCACCCGAGGGATGTTAGCTGGAGTTTTTGGTGTACCTGGTTTTTCTCAGACAGTATTTTATGTTTCCTTTTGGGTCTGGCTTTTGCCAGCTAGCTGTATATTTGTGGTGAGCTGGGAGAGATGTTGTATTTATTTTACAGTTGTACTTCTTACTTCCAGCTTCTGTCTGAGATACAGTAGTTTTAGTTCAGCTCTGACTTTTATGCTCTTTTATTATTATCTCTTATATCTGAGCAGGTTACCGACGCTTCGCGTATGCGGGAAATACCGCATGCACGGCGGATCTGTAGACGGGCCCGTGTTCTGGTTTACACCCGGGGCGTGACAGAACCACTAGTAAAACCAGTAGCCTCCCCCTGTGGGTAAAGCCTCAAACCTCGACGTACCCGCAAGGTCTACCAGAGGCAAAAGGAAAGGAAGAGTGGTAAGAAATAGAGACTGCAGGAAATAGGAAACTACCACTACTATGCCTCTAAAATACCAAGCTAAAAGAATAGCTAAATGTATGCATCAGAATATAAAAGCCTGCCTGAATAAACCCAATCTATACACCAGTAAACACTGGTACTGCCTGCTATGCCTGCCAAATCGGGTATGCTGGCCAATGCATAACACCGATAGGGGATAAGAGTCTCAAGGACTCGAAGTCTGTATATCGCACACTCCGAAGTGGCACTCGAGCGGAGCGACCCACACGAGTAAAGTGCCTGAGTAATAAGTATCATGGTAGTATAAGTCAGCAGGACTGGATCACGACTCTGATCAAAGTGGGAAAATCCATCCACTAAAGAAAGCCCGATCCCCCCAATCTGATGCAATAATAACCACCCGGTCGACCGCCCAAAGTCTGCGGTCGCCGCAATACCCTGCCATCAAGCCCAGCCTGTCCCATATCCCAAGAATCTGACTACACTATCCCAAACCCCCTGCTCGCACCCGAGCTACAAATACCCAGAGTCTGAAATGAAAAGGAGAAAAGTATAAAGCATGGTTTCTCCTAAGTCAAATTCCAATATGATAGGGTAGCAGAAAAATGTGGCCTATCTAGATGACCATACAAGCATGCAAATGTCCCAAGATGATAAAAAGAAAACAGGTATCGCAAAGATTATACATAAACCCCAACAAAAGCTCAGATATAGGGAAAATGATACATACCAATATTGTATATCTTCGAGTCCTGGAAAGTTCTCCGCAAGAATCATTCAAAAATTCCACTCCTACAATTCAGAAAAGCCAAAAAACTGAGGACTGTTCAGGATTCCATACTGAAATGAAGGGTCGCAAAGATGGCTTGAACACTCTGTAAAATAATGAGATCTGAGGGGAGAGTTGAATACAAAGATTGTAGCCTTACCTCTTGTGAAAAAGTAGAACCAAAAATAAGCTCAAAATTCCAAGAAATGAGTCCAGGGGAATTTTTGCACTGAAACACGACGGAGAGGGCTACGAAGCAGCAATGGTGATGTCCTCAAATGTAGGTGGAGAAGATGATCCAAATGGCCTTCAAAAATCCCCAAAAAATCCAGTATTGTAGTAGAGATGTTGGAGAAGCTCTGCTAAAAAACCCTCACTGAGAAAATTCTCCAAAAGATCCAAAATGGAGAATGAAATTCCATTTAAATATCAAGAGGATGAAGCTGCTGGAGAAAAACCCCCCTGTTGCTACAGTGCCGGGCCGGCCCGCGGCCGCAATGCAGGCCGCCACGCGGCAGCCATCCAGCGGCCGCGCCAGCCGCTGGATGCCCGCCACGCATCGCGCCCCGACAGGGCAAACGCGCCCGCGAATGGGCGTGCGACGCGTGGCGGCGCCTTATCCGCCCGCGCCCGAGGCTGCACGCGCCTGCCCGGCCTGCCCGCGCCTGTTGCGTGGGCCGGGCTTGCTGCGCCGCGCCTGCTGCGTGGGCCGGGCTTGCTGCGCCGCGCCTCCACGCCTGCCACATGGCGTACGGATCCAACGGGGAGCCGCCACGTGGCACCCCCTCCGGTCCACCGGTCCACCAAGCTCGCAAATCCACAGGAAACTTCGGGTTGCCCGTTTTCGCGCATCCGGACTCAGAAAAATACATGTAAATAACCAATTTTCATCGTTTTTCCGCACTGAATCCAAATACGACGTCTGTTTTGCAAGAATCCATTTCAAATTTTCGGCGAAACTCCACATTAGGCAATCTTGATCCATTTCTCGCACTAAGTCCGTTTCTTGGGTCCGATTTGCGCGCAATCAACACTATCCACAGAAATAGGCCTCCACAAGCTGTCGATCACACTGTAATGACCACAAAGATCCGGGTCCTCACATCCTCCCCCACTAAAAGAAAGTTTCATCCTCGAAACTAACATAGCTCAAAAGAAGTCTCAAATCAGAAGGGCAAATATCCAACATCTTCATCACTAGCTCTCAAAGCGTCACCCGCTTCCCGTGATCAATCCATAACAACATCAACTACCAGTACGACATGGCTTAGTTGCGCTGTTCCTCCATTCTCGAGCCAGAATCCACAACGGCGTCTCACGTACTCCAGACACTCACGGGTCTCAAGTGGAGCGAGTCAAACATCGACGGGGAATCCGAACATATCGCCTCTAAGCTAAGTCATGGAAAACATCAAGGATTCCAACATGTCACAGGGAAAAGAAGAAACAACAGGTAACCACTGATCCACAACACCCCCAAAATCTCCTCCTCAAAACCAACTCATTCAAGAACCCTGAAGTACCCCCTCGCAATTCCATATAAAAGGGAGTCCAATATCAGAAACATCCACAACTACAACACTGAGTTGGAGAGTCACCGAAAAATAGCGAAGAGTAGAAGTTGTCCCTGTTGTGGTTGTCATTCTGTCCTTGCTCCACATCAACTGGGGACCTTTAATTCAACACTCTTTGATCTCACCCATCAGTGTGGGTTGCTCGGCTGAAGCCGAAATCTGGAAATGACCACACTAGTGCACGGTCTTCGGCCCTATTCCTCTAATCCGTCCCAGTAATGGCGCTCACTACACAAGCATTGCTCAATCTCTGCACTGCACTCCGGCCCAAAACATCTACACACATCCAAGACTACCGTGGGGGCATCACTACAACTCAATCAGTGCTGACAGGACGAAAGATCCATTTTCTCCTCCATCAGGTAACACACCGGATCTAACAACCACTTTATCCATCATAATCAATAACTATACCATCAGCTCACAGTTGTGCTGGTGACATCTAATGAGGTGCCTTCAATATCGACGCGGTTCCCAGAACCACGTTAATAACAATCTCAATCTCCTTGCCCGGCGGCATTCTCATCAACTCAGGTGGACTCATATTCGAGAACTCGCGGGCATTAAGGACACCCTTGAGTCCCGGGGCCGCCGTAGGAACCTTTATCACAGTCACTAACTGGGCAATACATCCTTGGCTCATCATCTGCCTGGCTCTTGTTGACACGCTGTCGCTGCAACTAGTGCAATCTACCAACACCTGTAAACGAACTCCTCTTGTCCACCTCGCAGAAGTTCATAGTACTCTCACCACAATCAAAAATTGTAAGGTGCCACACCGACCAATCCAATACACCGAGTCGAAAATCCTGGGCTGCCACAAGACCAGCTAGTCAACAGGTATAACCCACAGCCTAACTGCAGGATACATATTCCACAAACCTCCTCCACGTGCACATCCTAATCAAGGATCTATACCTCAAGTGCAAGTGGTAGCAACTCTACCATTATTCCGTGCAGGGATGCACCTCGTTCTAACTCAGATAGCTGTAAAGGAAATCATACCTGCGACAACACATCCCACTGATGGGACGCCCTCCGACCAGGTTGCACAAATTCAACTGCCAGCGCTAGTGGTCGTCGCTCAATCTGTCTGAGAATATCCTGACTATCCCCAAAGAAAGTACCATCTCTGCCTCCACTCATACTGCGACAATGATCGCAACCCATCATGCTTCCGCTGCGCCACTCTGATACTGATGTTGACACTGCCGTCGGGGTCCACCCGACCTCTGGCGCCTCAGAATTCCTCGACCCCAAAGAATGAATCAAGAAGGTCTCTGCCCACTAATCTGCCCTCCATCAACTGGCACCGAGTGCCTCCATCTATCCAAAGGAACTACAACGCTATGCCCCATCGGGGCATCCAAAATCTGAAGTCAGAGGGACCGAATAAGCCAAAAAGGTATCCTAGCGCAATCCTAACCCAGCACACACATCCCATGCGCCTCGCCCCTCATAACGTGGAGCGTGCAGTTCAACAACTGCGTAAACCCTCCGGCATAAAAAGGCTCTCAAATAGTGTGTCCAGCACCACCAACCATGACTCTGCCTCCCAAGGCTCCAAACTCAATCCTACGAGTCGGGATAGGTCAAACAACCAAAGCTGACTCAGTCGATCAATAGTGTCCCACTGCTCATCTGCTATCCACTGTCCACCCCGCCTCGGTGCCTCAGCACTCAAAGTCGACACAAGAGGGCTGCTCACCCAACCGGCGCCACTTGAATCGTTGCCACTGGGGATACTACAAAGGGGTTGGTCTCAACAAAAAGCACTGTCGGAGGTGCCCCCCTCTCCAACAACTGTATCATCCTATCCGCTGCTCACTCCGCCGCCGATATGCCACTGCCAATCCTGTCATCTGGGTCCGGAGCTCTCTGACCTCAATCTGGGTATCTGGCCCGAAACTGCCTATCCTCGCCCAAAAGCTGCAATGGGGTGCACACGGGTCAGAACTCTGCGTCAGGGAGACACCGCTCACTGCGACAAACCGCACAACAGAGCACACAACAAGCACTCGACCCAATCCAGCGAAAGTCTAAGACATGTCACCCATTCCATAACATTATGTTGTCTGCAGCCAACATAATCGCTTAGGAGAATAAACATGCCAATCACTCGTCCCGTCCCTTGGGAGAGGTATAAAACTCAATCAGGACTCTGGCTATAAGTCATGACTCTCACGTAGTCATCCTAAGGTCCAACCACAAGCCTAGGGTTTCTATGTCCATAATGACCTACATCCTAGGCTCTGATACCACTCTAATCTGTCACGTCCCGGTGGTCGAAACTACGACCCGGGCTCGCCAACAGATCCGCCACCTATGCGAAACCGCGCATAGGCGAAGCGTCCAACCTGCAAATTATCATCTAACAACTAAACAGATATCAGAGCTGAAGGAAAATTGCTGTAATAAAAATCTGAATCACTGTACAACTGAAAAATAAAAGTACAATATCCATCTCCCATAAATAATGATACAATAATCCGGTCCACCGAAACAGTAATACAAGTAAAAGCCACCTATACAACATCTATCAATCCAAAAAGGGAGATAAACTAAAGTAATAAAATACATCTGTGTACAGTGAAACCCACAATCCGGGTTGGTACATCTATCCCACTGTAGAAATCAACACTGGTAGGGATCTATCTCGCGACTCCCTCGCCTCGAACCGTCAACCGAAGATCCGCAACTCCCGCAGCAGACACTGCAAAACAAAGGGAGGAAAGGGGAAAAACAACAATGGGGGTGAGAGCCACTAGTAAAACCAGTAGCCTCCCCCTGTGGGTAAAGCCTCAAACCCGACGTACCCACAAGGTCTACCAGAGGCAAAAGAAAAGGAAGAGTGGTAAGCAATAGAGACTGCTTGAAATAGGAAACTACCACTACTATGCCTCTAAAATACCAAGCTAAAAGAATAGCTAAATGTATGCATCAGAATATAAATGCCTGCCTGAATAAACCCAATCTATACACCAGTAAACACTGGTACTGCCTGCTATGCCTGCCAAATCGGGTATGCCGGCCAATGCATAACACCGATAGGGGATAAGAGTCTCAAGGACTCGAAGTCTGTATATCGCACACTCCGGAGTGGCACTCGAGGGGAGCGACCCACACGAGTAAAGTGCCTGAGTAATAAGTATCATGGTAGTATAAGTCAGCAGGACTGGATCACGACTCTGATCAAAGTGGGAAAACACATCCACTAAAGAAAGCCCGATCCTCCCAATCTGATGCAATAATAACCACCCGGTCGACCGCCCAAAGTCTGCGGTCGCCGCAATACCCTGCCATCAAGCCCAGCCTGTCCCATATCCCAAGAATCTGACTACACTATCCCAAACCCCCTGCTCGCACCCGAGCTACAAATACCCAGAGTCTAAAATGAAAAGGAGAAAAGTATAAAGCATGGTTTCTCCTAAGTCAAATTCCAATATGATAGTGTAGCAGGAAAAGGTGGCCTATCTAGATGACCATACAAGCATGCAAATGTCCCAAGATGATAAAAAGAAAACAGGTGTCGATGTTCTTACATTTATTAGAGCATGCTATTCCAATATATTGATGATTGCATAAGAACATTAAGTGCAACATAGCCTATGCCTGCCAATACCACATACACGATGCTCACAAAGTATAAAATAAGGAAGTGCCACACTTAATCAAAATCACATAAGATGGTACAACGCTTGTCAAACCTCACATTCATACATGAATATGCTTAGGATCATTTAACATTACTTAAACATAGACATTCAATCATGTATCACCAATGAATAGTCTAAGGCTCCACAACCTTCATTGATCTCACATAGGATGAACATAAGATCTACCAACAACGTCCAATCTCATTTGGAGGTAATAGGAGTCATGAACAATGCTTAGTCTCATAAGGAATAGGCCTCAACTCACATATGATGTCCATGTTATCATGAATGAATTGGAAATCAAAAGTATAGGTCATTCTCACATCAACTAGATCAATAACCAACATCAACATCCATTTTCATATAAGCTAGATCGAAGATCAATCTACTATTCGTTCTCTCATAGATATATTATGAATCAACATCTATGCCCAACATCACATATTGAAGGATAAGGATCAACAACTATAATTCATATCACCAAGTGGAGACATTATTCTCATATAGATAGGTCAAGAATCATTTAACATATAACCTCTCATGACATAGGCTCAAGAATCATCAACAAGATCACCCCCACTTACCCTTGATAGCCAATCACACTTAGCCCATATGACATTCGTATAAAGTCATAATAACCCTTCTCACATAGCAACCATGTCCTTCACATAAATCGACCAAAATCATTTATATATAACTATCACCATCATTCTCACATAATAATGTTAACCATTCATCACAAGGTGTAGGTTGAAGATTAATTTCCCAGTTACCCTCACATAGCATAGATTTAAGGATGATCACTTATAATCAACTTCATATGAGGTAATGTAATATCAACCAACCAATCATTTACTCATGCATAAGCTAAGGATCAATTAACCTAACATAAATAGGGAGATTCAAGCATGATTCACCAAGGAAAAGAAAATAACAATCAACTATGCCATGAGGGAAACAAATAGCCCGAGTGGGTAAATCGTTGTTTTCGGCAAAGCACAACCACCCACCAGAAACTTGACGATACGATGCCCGATATGGCTGAATTTTGGCGTGAGTAATCCTTATCCTCCCAGGAGTCCGATGCCGCAAAAATCATCCAAATCCACCTCACAGATTGGGCGCAATCACTGAAACAATGCACACAGCGCAATCAAATTCCAGAATTTCAGCAAGTGCAACAAGGTTAAATAAAAAGAATTTCCAAAGGGATTAATCCACATATCACAAAAGAGAATTTACTCACCTTGAAGTTAATAAGAAGTCCCAACTTGAATTTCTGAAAAAGACTTTATATCCACAAAGTTATCTGCATTCCAAGGTGCATTGCTCAATTCAAAACTAAAACAGGGACTGTAGTAAACCTTATAACAGAACTTGGAAATATCATTAAAGTTACCTAACCAAACGTGCTCCAAATCCTGCAAGAGAAGTACCATTAGATTCCTTGTTGAGAGTAGATACAAATTGAGCTAAAGAACTCCCAATTTCATGCTCGGATGAAGGAGAAAACCCATAAACACATTGAACTGTCCACTAAGTTCCATCTGTGCATGAATGCAGCAAGGTGTTCCAAAGATTATACATAAACCCCAACACAAGCTCAGATCTAGGGAAAATGATACATACAAATATTGTAGATATTCGAGTCCTGGAAAGTTCCCCGCAAATATCATCCAAAAATTCCACTCCTACAATTCAGAAAAGCCAAAACACGGAGGACTGTTCAGGATTCCAGACTGAAATGAAGGGTCCTAAAGATGGCTTTAAAACTCTATAAAATCATGAGATCTGAGGGGAGAGTTGAATACAAAGATTGTATCCTTACCTCTTGTGAAAACGTAGAACCAAAAATGTGCTCAAAATTCCAAGAAATGAGTCCAGGGGAATTTTTGCACTGAAATGCGACAGAGAGGGCTATGAAGCAGCAATGGTGATGTCCTCAAATGTAGGTGGAGAAGATGATCCAAATGGCCTTCAAAAATCCCCAAAAAATCCAGTATTGTAGTAGAGATGTTGGAGAAGCTCTGCTAAAAAACCCTCACTGAGAAAACCCTCCAAAAGATCCAAAATGGAGAATGAAATTCCATTTAAATATCAAGAGGATGAAGCTGCTGGAGAAAAACCCCCCTGTTGCTACAGTGCCGAGCTGGCCCGCGGCCGCAATGCGGGCCGCCACGCGGCAGCCATCCAGCGGCCACGCCAGCCGCTGGATGCCCGCCACGCGTCGCGCCCCGACAGGGCAATCGCGCTCGCTAATGGGCGCGCGACGCTTGGCGGCGCCTTATCCGCCCGCGCCCGAGGCTGCACGCGCCTCTCCCGCGCCTGCCCGGCCTGCCCGCGCTTGCTGCGTGGGCCAGGCTTGCTGCGCCGCGCCTCCATGCCTGCCACGTGGCGTACAGATCCAACGGGGAGCCACCACGTGGCACCCCCTTCGGTCCACCGGTCCACCAAGCTCCCAAATCCACAGGAAACTTCGGGTTGCCCGTTTTCGCGCGTCCGGACTCAGAAAAATATTTGTAAATAGCCAATTTTCATCGTTTTTCCGCACTGAATCCAAATACGAAGTTTGTTTTGCAAGAATCCATTTCAAATTTTCGGCGAAACTCCACATTAGGCAATCTTTATCCATTTCTCGCACTGAGTCTGTTTCTTGGGTCCGATTTGCGCGCAATCAACACTATCCACAGAAATAGGCCTCCACAAGCCGTCGATCACACTGTAATGACCACAAAGATCCAGGTCCTCACAGAGGCAGTACCGGTTTTTACTGGTCCATTGATTGGGTTTATTTTGGCAGATACTGGTTACTGATGCATGCATACAGTCAGTTGTTTTGGTACTGCATTAGAGGCATAGTAGTGGTAGTTTTCCCTTACCAGTAGTCTATTTAGCTTACCACTTTACTTTCCTTTTTGCCTCTCGTAGACTTAGTGGGTACGTCGGATCTTGAGGATTTACCCACTGGGGGCTACTGTTTTATCAGTGGTTCTCACTCCCATTGTTGTTTTCTTTCTTCTTCTCTTTGTTTTGCAGAGTCTTCTGCGGGAGCTGTTGGGCCTTCAACGGCAGATCGAGGTAAGGGGATCGCTGAGTAGATAGATCTTCTACCTAACGGTGTGTATACAGCCAGACTTTTGGTGTACCCCTTATTCAGACAGATGTACTTTTACTTTTGGGTCTTATTTTAGCCAGCTAGTTGTATTATTTTTGGTGAGCTGGGAGAGACTATTGTATTTATGACAGTTGTATTTTACTTTCAGTTTCAGTTTCAGTCTGAGATGTTGTAGTTTTAGTTCATCTCTGTACTTGTGCTTTTTTATTGCTTATCTTATATCTGAGCAGGTTTCGGTGCTTCGTGTATGCGAAAAATTTCGTGTGCACGACGGATCTGTTGGCGGGCCCGGGTTCTGGTTTACCCCCGGGGCGTGACAGAAGGTACACGATAGTAGGAATGGGATGCTTCAGTATCAAATAATGTCCTAGCTCGAATGCCGAAAAGTAAAGTAATACCTGCGACCATGTCCTCCGGTGGATTCGCTCCCTACTGTGGCATAGAGTAGACTCTCCCACCAGACTGCTGCGATGCTCTCTCCTCACGTCGTGGTGTCAAAGGGCGTCCGGTCGATGCTGAAGGGAACCTCCCATACTCCTGGCGCTGCGGTGATGGTGTAGAGTTTGCCGACGTTTCCATCCCCGCGTTCATAGGGCAATTGGATCTGAAATGCCCCTGCTTGCCACATCGGAAATAATGGTCGTGCCTCTGCGTACAAGCTGTCACCATGTGCGCCTCGCCACAGATAATGCAAGGTCGATCCCCCGGCTTCTGTTCGCTCGACTGTGTGTTCCTTCCCTTTTGCTGCGATCGAGGATGCTTGGGTGGTCGGCCGCCACCGGTCTGTCCACCTTCTGGATACGTTTGAGACCGCTTCTTATCCCTGTTGCGGTCGAAGCCTTCTTGCCGGGCACGAGTAACCACCGCCCCATGCTCCACCAAAGTGGCCCTGTTGACTACCTGCTGAAAAGTCTTCAAATCAGCTGACTGAACAAGCCGGAGAATGTCGCTCCTCAAACCATCCACAAAAAGACAGACCTTATGAGACTCGTCCCTTATGACAAAGGGGACGCAATTAGCCAGTCTCACAAACTCGCGCTGATACTCCATTACAGCACGGTTTCCTTGCTTGATGTTCTTCAAATCATCCTCCAGCTGTTGCTTAACGCTGTCAGAAAAGAAAACCCCGAACAACATCACCCGAAACTGTTGGTGAGTCCAAGTTCTAGCCTAACTCGAGGCGTGACATAACCCTCCCAAATTGAATGAAAAAAAAGAAAAATTCACTAAACTAATTTTGCTAAAATATGTCTGTAAAGATAGATAGGTGGTCAATGGGGATTTCAATGTCACTAGGAGTCAAGACGAATGGAAAGACAAAAGGTGGAGTCTTAAAACAATGGCAATGTTCAACGATCTCATACGTGAGCTAGCTCTAATGAATATGTCTACATGAAATCAGGCATTTAAATAATTAAATATGCAAAAGGGCCCGATCCTAGTGAAGTTGGATCGCTTTCTGGTCTCAACAGAGTGGGACCAAGCATTTCCACTTTCAAAAGTGGAGGCTATTCTGAGAATCACATCTTACCACTTTTCTATCCTTCTCACCACTAGGGACAAGGCCATAAGCAAACTTTTTCGTTTTGAGGAGAAGTGGTTGAATAGTGAAGATTTTCTCACTGAAGTTTCGGTGTGGTGGAAAGAAATCAAAGAGAAAGATTCTGTTGTTCTAACGTTCACAACATAATTGAGGCTACTAGTATCATAATTGGATAATGGAATGGTGTGCAACAAGCGTTTACAAAATTATAAAGGTTCAGAGGGAGATTATGCAAGAACTTTAAAAGATCGACGGCGAATAGGAGCTACAAGACTTGGCACAGGACATAAGGATTTTTGGGCATTGAATTAAAGTTTAACTATTTATTGCAGTCAAATAAAATTATAATTCTTTTAATTTTTGACTGGAATAGGATAGTGGAATAAATTTCTAGATAATAAGTTTTTTCATACCCACAGGTACAGAAATCTAGTTATTTAGGAATTAATTTTTCACTAGTCTTATTATTAAAGTAGATAAATTCTATGCATGTAGCGCATTTACCCACAGGAAGGTTGAATTTATCTAATTTAAAAATTATTATCTCATAGTATGCGATAAAGTCCTATATTTATTTCATTGTTGCAGTTTCTTCCTCTACTGCATTTCTTAGTGATGTTTCTCGTATTCCTATGCTTACTGGGGATAACTATTCTGATTGAAAAGAAAGCATTCTTTTTTACTTTGGGTTGTATGGATCTTGACTTGACTCTGCGCATTGAGGAACCGCCTAAGGTAGTGGGGCCAATGACTCCACAGCAAGAATCTGCTCAGGATAAATGGGAGCGATCCAACCACTTAAGCTTGATGCTCATAAAGTCTAAAATGTCAAAAAGCATAAGAGGATCAATTCCAGAATGTGATAAAGTCAAGAATTACCTAAAGGCCATTGAGGAGCAATTTGTAAGCTCCGATAAAGCTTTGGCGAGCACGCTAATGAAGCGACTTTTGGGCATCAAATACGATCGAACCAAGGGTGTGCGTGAGCATATCATGGAGAAGCGGAACATAGCAGCTCAACTGAAGGCTTTAAAAGTTGAGATCTCCGACGCCTTCTTAGTCCATCTGATTCTAAACTCATTACCGTCTGAGTTTGACCCATTTAAGATCTCCTATAACACACATAAAGATGAATAGTCAATAAATGAATTACTGACCATGTGTGTTCAAGAAGAGGAGAGACTTAAGCAGTAGAAGCCGGAGATCATGACAGAATTTGTCAATTTGGTGACTCAGCGCAAATGGGGAAAAGGAAAGAGTGCCTCCAATTGCAGGAAGTCAACACAATTACCAATAAAGAATTCTGGGAAAAAAGATCAATGTTACTTCTGTAAGAAAAAGGGGCACATGAAAAAGGACTGCTTAAAGTATAAAGCTTGACTCGAGAAGAAAGGTACTGAAACTATCTATATTTGTTATGAATCTCATTTAGTTAATGTTCATAAAAACACATGGTGGATTGACTCTGGCACTACTGTACATATCTTAAATACCATGTAGGGTTTTCACAACCTAAAGATACTGAAGCCAAATGAAAATATTTTATTTAGTGGAGAAGGAAATACATCTCAAGTTGAAGTTGTAGGAAACTATTTTTTAGAACTTAGCACTGGTTTTGTACTTGAACTTGAGTATACTTTTTATGTTTCTAGATTTTCTAGAAATTTAGTTTCCATTTCTAAACTAAGAAATAAAGGTTTTAAGTTTTTATTTGAAAATAAATCTTTTACTATCTTCTCTGATAATGTTATTGTTGGCAATGGTAATTTGGTAGATGATTTGTACAAATTTAATTTGAGTCAATCTTTTGAGAATAACTTTAATGTTAATCATAGCATTGGTGGTAAAAGGAACATTCTTATGGAAAACTCTTCTTCTTTGTGGCATAAGCGTTTAGCTCATATCTCTTTAGAGAGAATAAAGCGATTGGTAAAAGAAAAGATCCTAAAAGATCTTGACTTTACTGATTTTGGTACTTGTGTGAAATGCATAAAGGGAAAACATACCAACACAAATACCACTAAAGGTGCTAGAAGGAGTTCTGAAATTCTTGAGATCATATATATGGATATATGTGGACCCTTTTTTTATTCCTTGTTTCAATGGTCATAAATATTTTATCTCATTCATTGATGACCATTCTAGATACATGTATCTTTATCTCTTATTTGAAAAAACTGAAGCACTCAATGCTTTCAAAGCTTATAAGGTTGAGGTAGAGAAACAATTGGATAGGAAAATCAAGATTGTGAGGTCCGACAGAGGGGGTGAATACTATGGAAGACATACGGATAAAGGTTAAATGACCGGTCCATTTGCTCAATTCTTCAAAAGTGAAGGCATCATTACTCAATATACGATGCCTGGCACGCCCCAACAAAATGTGGTTGCCGAAAGGAAGAATAGAACACTCATGGATATGGTAAGGAGTATGATTAACAACTCATATCTTCCATCATCTCTTTGGAGTAAAGCACTAAAGACAGCAGTGTATGTTTTAAATAGGATTCCATCGAAGGTTGTTTCCAAAACTCCTTGATGTATGCGCAGGTCTGAACCAGGCCTGATATAGCGCATGCAGTTGGGATGTTGGGTAGATACCAAAACAACCCTGGCCTTGAACACTGGAAAGCTGCGAAAAAGGCTATGAGATATTTACAGGGAACAGAGGACTATATGCTCACCTATAGGCATTCTGACCATCTTGAGGTGGTTGGTTATTCGGACTCCGATTTTGCTGGATATGTGGATTCTAGAAAATCCACTTCGGGATATATTTGCTTTCTTGCTCATGGTGCTATATCTTGGAGGAGCACCAAGCAGGATACAGTTGCTACATCCACTATGGAGGCGGAGTTCATCGCTTGCTATGAGACTTCCTCACAGGCTTTATGGCTAAGAAATTTTATATCAGATTTAAGAGTTTTACAGATTGCAGCAAACATATCGATATAAAGTTTTTTGTTGTGAAAGAATACGACAAGAATAATATGGTGGGTATCAAACACATTGGGACTGAGATGATGATCGCTGATCCTATGACTAAAGCATTACCGTCAAACAAATTCAATGATCATGTTGATCGTATGGGTATCTTGAGTTCATTTACAGTTTGAGTTTTTTCTTCTTGTATAAAGACTTCAGTGACTATTTTTATTTGAATAAGAATATTTTGTTTTGCACATTTTTGCGCGTAAAGTTATATTTGTACATTAAAATATTATTGTGTATTAAAGTGGGACTCTGAGTTGAACTTATATTAAGTTCATATAGTTATAACTCATAAAGATATTTAATTAAGAAATATTTTTGATACATAGAAGGAAGTGTTCATTTTGAATATAACCGCTATGATCAAAGTATTGTCATTTCTTGGTT
Organism: Tillandsia leiboldiana; assembly: GCA_029204045.2. Lineage (NCBI taxonomy): Eukaryota > Viridiplantae > Streptophyta > Magnoliopsida > Poales > Bromeliaceae > Tillandsia > Tillandsia leiboldiana. The sequence goes on from CM055065.1 coordinate 42,797,468, forward strand.
TAGTAGGAGTTTTGACTGTATAATTTGATAGGTACCTAATAAAGTTTTACATCGCCTATACAGTATTGAATATATCACTAGGCCAAGTGGGAGAATGTTGGATGTGGCATACGTAATTTATTCAATGCGATATTTAAGGATACAGTCGATCCAATCGGTTAGGATGTATCTGGACACATCCTTGATGGACGGACGTGATTAAAACATCCATACATTAGGTTATATATATATATATATATATATATATATATATATATATATATATATATATATATATATATATATATATATATATATATATATATGATATAACGGGAGTCCGATCTAACCCTATTCCAAATTTTTTGTGACGGCTCCATCTCCGGAATAAGGGAATAGACAGAAAACATCTCAATTTTACAGATTGCGCACGAGGACGAATCGAAATGAAGAGCCGTCATCTACAACCAATTTTAGGAAATTGAAAATCATGACAGAATGTACGATTTAAAGTTTTTATTTGGTATTACAGAGGTTTCATGGAGAACCACTACAACAAAATTAAGTTATAGAGACGCATTCTTATGACACTTTTGTATAAATGTCCTTTCTATATTCCATCTATATCTAAAATTAGGTTATAGGGACACATTTTTGGGACACATTATAAATATGTGTCGCTATACACCCTAGCGATGGCACATATAGCGACACTAATAATAAGTGTCGGTATTTTTGCTAGCAACAATTTTTTCAAATTTTAGAAACACTTAAAAGTGTCGCTATAGTCTAATTTTGTTGTAGTGAACTTAAGCCACGAGCAGATAATATAGTTAAAAAGAACTTAATAAAAGCATTTGATGACACTTTTTTTAATGAAATTTTTATAAAGATTAATTTACAAGAAATTTATAATTATAAAAAAAATTATTATTTAAATTTTAATAAAATTTATGGTTTTTTGTATATTAATTTTTTTTTGTTTAAATAATTATATTTCAAATTATTTATAAACTAGATTTTTGTTTAAAAGTTGTGTAAACTAACTTTTAAAGGAAAACAACTTATTAAATTTCCAATTCGCCGATAATTTACTTTTTTTTTTCGATGGGACTCCAAGATCGGCTGGGGCAATAAAGCAGGTTTTGGATGTCTTTTCTTTGAAATCGGGTCTCAAGATCAATTACGATAAAGGCTCCCTGATTCCGATCAACCTGGCGGTGCCATATGCTTCGGCCCTTGCCAACCTCTTTGGCTGTTCGCTGATCGGGTTTCCATTTAACTATCTGGGCCTACCCCTCTCCCCTAAGGCGCTTCGCAAATCCGACTATTTGACGCTTATCGAGAAACTGGACAACAGACTGGCGGGCTGGAAGGCACTCACGCTCTCAAGGGGAGGTCGTCTTGTTCTGCTTAATTATGTTCTCACTAGCATTCCTTCCTACTTTTGCTCGGTCTTTAGGCTACCGATTTGGGTTTCAAATGCCATTGATAGGATCCGGCGTGGCTTCTTTTGGAGAGGAAAGAAACTTCTCAACGGATTTCACTGTCTTGTCAAATGGGGGCAAGTTTGTCGTCCCAAAAGGCTTGGCGGAGTTGGGATCCGAAATCTCCGATCCATGAACTCCGCGTTGTTGCTGACGGGACTTTGGATTTTCTACAGTTCGAGATCTTTACCATGGGTGCGCCTTTTGTTTCAGAAGCATTACAGATTTAGATCACCTGCGGCGACCATCACAGCGCCTATTGGGTGCTGTCCCATGTGGAAAGGAGTCCTTAGTACGTCCTCGCCTTTTCATACATCCGTTCTTTTCTCTCTTGGGAACGGATCTTTGACTGCTTTTTGGAGCACGAGATGGAGTGGGGAGTGCTTACTGCGCAACACCTTTCCAAATCTGTATACTGGAACCAACCTTAAACATTTGTCGGTCAAAAAGTGGATGTGCCGCTTTGCCAATACGAGTAATTTCAAATACGGCCGGACGCCTAGTTGGGTGGAACAACAAGAACTGGGACAGCTTCGTAACCTGATCAATAGTGTAACACTCAATGAAGATACAGACTCAATCATATGGAGATGGTGTTGTAATGGTAAGTTCTTTGCCAGCAGCGCCTACAATTTTTTTTCTTTCGACGGAGTCGACGACCGCAAAATTGGGCACCTTTGGTCGATCAAAATACCACTCAGAATCAAACCTTTTCTATGGTTGGCAGCAAGATATAGGCTTCTAACTGCTGATTTGCTCGCTAAACGAAGTTGGCATGGTCCTTCGATTTGTGTGTTATGGGGCACCGATGAAGAGAATCTGGACCACCTCTTTTTCCGCTGTCCGTTTGTTAGGTCCTTGTGGGATCGGCTTCTCTAGAGATTTCCAATTACAAGTAATCGATTTTGCAGCGGAACAGGCGGTTTTGCAGTTAGATGGAAGAGAGCTAGGTTGACTCTGCCGGCTCGTTTACAAGGTACTTTCGATATTTGGTTCTCAGCTGCATGTTGGGAGTTATGGAATGAAAGGAACAAAAGAATTTTCGACAACACCTCAACCTCGAGTGAAGCCTGCGGAAGAAGGGTGGGCTGCATGGCAAAGCTCTGGATTTTTGCACTGGGTGCTTAAGCAGGCGACTGGGCAGATCTTCCCCATCTTCTCCGGCGGAGGCTCCTTGTCCTCTTTTCGTCTTACTCTGGTGCTTAATTGGGAGGGTTTCAATGATTCGGCAGATTTGATTTCAGTAGCATGGCGCTAATTATTTAGTAGGTGGCCATACAACATGAGATAAGGGAAGTTTACTACAAGACTCTTAACCGCATAGCATCGATTTCTTCACTGTCAACCTTCGGAGTTATGCGTTTCAGAGCTATTTTGTTGATTTCTTAACTTCTTCGTCTGCCGTTGATTGGATAAATCTGGTTCGGGATTTTTCCTTTTACTGTTGGCTGCGGCTCCTGATTTCCTTCATCCGTCTGCATCGACTCCTCTCGGCGTTGGATCTTGGAATATCTGGTTTATCTATGGGGAGGGATGTTTACATCCTGCTGTTCTTGTTTTGTTGCATTCTGATGTTGTTGTTTTTTGTTGGTGTCGTGGCCGTTGTTTGTTGGTGTTGTTGTTGGTGTTGTTGTTGTTTTGTTGTTTTTTGTTGGGTTCCCCTTCGCCTATTGAGCACTGAGGCAATTTCTTGTTCTGGGTTTTCCCTTCTTTGCAACTCCTCTTGTAATGTTCTCAAATGGGGTTTATTCCAGTTTAATCAAAAAAAAATAAAAAAAAAATTTGAAAACTAAAAACTTAAAAATATTTGAGTTTTATGCACTAATTACTAATAATAGATAGTCAAAAGCATTTTTATGAAAGTTTTTAATGTATTTATCCAAAAGAAATTTTTTTTTTTTTTTTTTTTTGTCGACAACATTTGTCAACAACAATAAAAAATTAGTGAGAAAAAATAGTTTCGTGATGTATTTAAAATACTACTAATAATAATAATAATAGTACAAGATAGTAAATATTAAAAAGAAAAACTGTAGAAATTGAAATAAAACAATATTGTCTTCGAAAAATAAAAATTATATAATGTAACAAAAGAAAATCGCACTACAAGTTATTTTCAAAAAGTGTTTAAGATAAAGATTAATTTTTTGGCTAAATTATATAAAATCTTTCGTAAATACCCACTTTTTTATTTTTTTTCTGACTTTTAAAAGCCTATATTTTATTCTTTCAAAAATTTAAGTTGATGTATTTGACCCCCTGCGAAGGTTCCGTCAATATATATTTTATCAATTTCTTATAATTTATATCAAAAATATTTTGAAATGACAGAAATATATTAAAAATAAATTTTTTTTTCTTTATAGAACAAGTAAGGACAATATGGTTATTTCACTCTCTTCATTAACACCATAACTCTTGAAAAATATTTTTTGATATTTTAAAAGGGTAAAATATAAATTTTTGAAAGTAATAAAAAAACGAGTATTTACAAAGAAGTTTTTTGTATTTTAGCCTAATTTTTTTAATGAACAATGGCATAAAATCAAAATCTTTTGGATTATTATGATCTACAATATGTGATGGTCATTTGTAAAAAAAAAAAATCGTGAGTTTTAGAAGGCTTTTTTATATATGTGTCAAGTAGTCTCGAGAATCAATGGTCTAGTATTGTTCGAATTTCTTGATTTACAAGAAATTGACATCAAAATTTTATAATTTTGGTATATGTAGGCGTTTTTACGATCATAGAATACAACCATTAAATTAAATTTGACTTAACAGAGTACTTTATCATCAACAAAGTATTTATAGAGTGCAATATATGAGATGTACTAATACACCTCCAAATTTTGGTTAAAACCCAATATAAAAATTTAAAATTTTCCACCAAAGTTTAGTTAGATAACTCGACATGCATGTATCTTGTTATAAAGTAACTTTTTAAAAATAGGTGGCCTGAACCTTAAATCTATAATTAGGTATTATAAATCTAAATGACAAATATATGTTATAATTATAGTGTTGTTTTTCATACAAATGCTTGAGGGTGTTTGGTCTAGTGGTATGATTCTCGCTTCGGGTGCGAGAGGTCGTGAGTTCGATTCTCGCAACACCCCTTTGGTTGTTTTTTTTCCTAAATTTCAATTTTATCCTGAAACATTTAGCCAACGTTTATTTTGGTCCTTGAAGCTATTTCTAAACTCTTAATTGTATGTTAAATCAATTTATGATGTGTTTTCTTAGGTCAATTGCACCACTAGTTCTGAAATGTTTAGCCACGTTTCATTTTGTCATCAAATTCTCAAATTTGATATCAACGGTTTCTAAACTCTTTAAAAAAATTTATTTTATTCCTTCTATATATTTATTATTAGATAAATTATTCCTTACTTCTCAATGTAACTTTACGTCTATGTATTAGGTATTTATCAACTCTTTTTTTTTTTTTCCATAATATGTTTCAACCATACTATCCATTGAATTATATATTATTTTTTTACACAAAATAATATCTCAATATTAAAGAAAAGTAAAGGTTAATTTATGGTATTTATAAATTTTATGAATGGACAACCAAAAAAAAATCTCTTCGTATTTGAAGGAATTTGAAACTACGTGGCATTCTCTTGGCCTTCCTTCATTGGAAGAAAAGAAAAACAGCACCAAGTGTATACTTGAATTTATAAATCACACCAAGTGTATACTTAAATTATCAATTTTAAATTTGAAATCTTAAGTTTAAATTTTTAAAAATTTAAATTTAATATTATAAATTTTAAAATTTTAAATTTTAAATTTTAAAATTTTAAAATTTAATTTAAATTTATAATTTTATTTAAGATTATAAATTTTAATTTTCAAATTAAAAATTTTTACAATTCAAAATTTTAAATTTCTAAATCTAAATTTAAATTTTTAGTTTTAAATTTAAAATCTAAATTTTAAAATTTTAAAAATTTAAATTTATAATTTTATATTTGAAATTTTTTATTTTAAAAATGTATGAATTGAAAACCTCCAAAGCCTCTCCGCATTTCACGTACCATTATTGCTGGAACTAAGGTCGGGCTCTACAAATAATTTCTTTTTATTTTTGCAAGTGTATCTATTCTTATTGTTGTTCTTTTTTTTTTTCTTTTTTTCTTTTTTTTTTTTTTTTTTTCTTTTTTTTCGTACTCTTTTTTTCTCTTAATATTTCTACTTGATTTCATATGTATTAGTTTTAAATATATTTCCAAACTATAACTTATTAAGAATTTTTGAACAAAAATTATATAGTAAACACTCCGTACTTTTTACTAAAAATTAAATTTAAAATTTCAGTCTTTACTAGAATAAAATATGTTCTGCTAAATTATATATTTTATAATCATGCTTTTCTTCTAACACATTTTTTTTGTATTTGGCAAAAAATTTTTTACAGGAGATTAAAATTTCTGGGAACTCAAAGAAGCCCTCCCCGTCTCCCGCTCGGTGGGTCCCGCCTGCAGCTTCTCTGAGTCAACTCCACCTCCCATTCCTCCGCCCGTACACATCCCCTGACTCTACCCATACCGCATTCCTCTACCGAAACCGTACACATCCCCTTACTCTGCCCATACCGCCATCCCATCCTACTTTTCCTATACCTACCCTCAATCCCACATCCCAACTACTTCCTTGCTTAATTTTCTCAATATTTATAAACTTTATGAAAGGGAAGCTCCAAAAAGTATTCTCCGTATTATGGAAGGATTTTGTGTCACATTTCGGAATCGAAATTGCGATCCGGCCCGTCAATAGATTCGCTATCCATATAAAAAATTTTGCATAGACGAAACGTTCAATCTGTAAAAGATACTACTACAACTAAACAAATATCAGAGCGAAAAAAATGACTGATATAAATATAAAATCCAACTACTATACAACTGGAATAAATACAAAGTTCATTTCCCAAATAAAAGAATACCAAAACTGATACACAGGAATAGTATGTACAAAAAGAATATCCTCCTATATAATATTCATGAATCCAAAATGGAAGATAACTAAAAATAAGAAATACAACATTGTACAGTAAATCCCACAGTCCGGGATAGTACATCTACCTTATCAAAATGAACTACTCTGATAGGGATCTATCTCGTGACTTCCTGTCCTCAGTTCGTCAAGCCAGCTAGAGCAGGAACGGAAGGATAAAACTCTACAAAAACTGTCACCGACAGAGGGTGTGAGAACTACATCGACACGTAGTTCTTAGTTGGTACCGTCTCCAAGACCAACGGTCTGCCCACTAAGTCTACTAGAGGCGTAAGATAATAAAAATACTGAAAAGAATAAAAAGTTGAAAATAACTCCACGGCTACAATGCCTCTATCTACTATGCTCAAAGGATGATACAGATGAAAATGATGCATCGACTCTATCCCAGTATACTGAATCAACCCGATCATACTGACTGTCACATAGGGTCCAGTCAAACCTGCGCCTACCTACAACCACATACCCGCACTGGGTCAGGAATTACGTAGGCGGTCCCACTCGGACTGCGTCGACAAGCTACAAAAGATAAGTAACAGGCCTAATGTAGAGTACCGGGACTTTGTAGAGTGCATCGACCTCGCAAGATGGCGTGGTGCGGAGAAATTGCCTTGGGCGTATTCTATTTGCATTTACAGATAAATTCCGATTGATTCGGATTGACGCGGAAGTCGTTGGGATGAAAAGTGAGTTAGCGGCATCGAATCTTGGAAGCCCCAGCTTTTATGTGCAATTTCGGGGCTTGGTGTACTTGTAGAGCACTGAATTTTTGGATTGAGCACACCGACTCCATAGTTGAGCTTTTTGAGTGGGAAAAACTTGGGACATGTGTATTTTCAGATTATAGCGGAGTTCGGGAGGTTTCGGACTGCTGCGGAGGCCCCGAGGGCAAAAAGTGAGTTGGAGTTGGCTAAAAATAAATAAATTAATTAATTTAATTAATTAGTTGGTTAATGGTCTGTGAGGTATGGATTAAGACGGAAAGAAATTAGAAAAGCTTTGAAGTGTGGGTTGTTTGGATTAATTAACTAATTTAATTATCTTGCCAGCTGCCCCTCACCAAGCTCCTCTAATTAGCCTCCACCGCCTTAATTAAGTGCCACCTCATCGCCTTCTCTTTCATCCTGCAAACAGAGGAAAAAAGAAGAAACAGAGGAAAGAAAGGAAGAAGATGAAGGAGATGAAGAAGCTGCCAAACACACTGCAGAAGCTCTGCTGATCCAACAGTAATTCTCTTGCAGAAATTCGGATCCTCACATCCCCCCCACTAAAAGAAAGTTTCGTCCTCGAAACTAAAGTCATTCCTCAATCCGGAACCTCAACCAAGTAGAGGGGGGGTAAATATCCAATCATCCACCACTCAAGCTCCCAAGGCTGTCTAATACCTCCTCCAGAGACGCGATGCAATCCTCGGGTCTCTAACTAGAACAAAATAGAGGCGGGCAATCCAGAAACTGCACCACCTCAACCAAGTACAGCTGGCTAACCGCTCGAGCTACCAAGTAGTCTGCATCGGTACAAGCATCCGCTCCTCCCAGGGCCCCCGATAATCCAACCACAAGTCCATCGGCACAAAAGCTCGATCCAAGTACCTCTGTACTCCCGAGGTATACCACAACTGATCACGTAGACTCTGATCTCTAATCTTTAAACCGTCGGGGTGTAGAAGCAATTCCTCAACTCTCCGGCATCAACACACAGCCATATGCAGTCGAGGAAACCAGATTACAAATCCACCTTCAGGAAGACCCGGGACCCTTACAGCTGGTAAATCAAATCCTCCATGCTCGACAAGGGTGCTAGCTCCAGATGGTCACTTCACCTATTTCCCGGGGATCCACACAAAGCCGAAGTGAACCAACCTTCCACATCTCGAATAGCACCAGCGCCCCCAAAGGCGACACACTTGGTCTGACAAAATTCCCAAAACATCGAATCCTGGAGTTGTGTCCTCAACTCCCAAACTGGTGACATGCTAGACAACTCCAATAAGGAAAAGAGCCCTAACAAGGAGGGGTCCTCACTCGGTCACTCCCGAATCTTGACCATCCGAGTGAACTACTCAGCCGCGGTCTATCATCCAAAGGAACCCTCAGAGACCCAACCATGAGCCATGTTTGCCTCAACAGTCCACACAGCGCCAGCTGTGGAATCATCAAACTCAACCCCAGACAGCTTTCCTGCTCCAGGTATCTGCCATCACAGTGGGCCTGTCGGGGTAATCCAGAATGCTCAACAATAGCCCAATTGGTAACTCCACAGTCACTATGGGAGGCATCACTAAAACTCGCAGATCTCTCTCCCAACACTGGAAATACTAGCATTGGTGCTGGTATCAGTCTCATCATCCGATTGCCAAGCTCTCCTGACACTGCCCAGTCCAAGAAGCTCCTTACCTTGACCATAAATATTGATCTCGGCCAATTCCCAAATGATATCCATATTGGCCGGATTTCCACCGCCGCCCCTACGGCTAACACAGTGTGACCCAAGAAGGTATGCTTCTGAAGCTAAAACTTGTATCTCAATAACTTGGCATACAGCTTCATCCACACAGGCACGGTAGCACATCCCCAAGTGCCCCTCGTGCTCCAAGTCGCTCTGGGAGTAAATTAAATATCCTCGGGGAACACCACTCCCAATCTGTCCAAGTACATCTGGAACACACAATTCCTAAGATCTTGAAGACAACAGGGCATTAATTATTCCATTTGGCCTCATTGTGCGCTCATAATGCCCTTACCGGATCCTGAACGCCATCTAGGCAAAGTCCTCGGCTGTCTGATTCCAAGTAGGTACTCGCATCAAACAATAACTGCCGGAGTATAGCTCCATCAAAAGGTCCTAGATACCACCCGGACCTATCTACACTCGAACCATAAAAGAACCCTCACAGTCGTGTATCAACGACGTGGCATCACCACCGTGTATCAACGGCGTGGCACTAGGTCAAACAGACCCCTCGATCCATCAGATCCTGCGACTGTGCCATCAGCTCTCTCAGCTCTATCGGCGATATCCAATGAGGTGCTATCGAGGGTGGCGCGGTTTCCCCCAACCACGTCAAACGCATTCTCTTTCTCCCTAACCGGCGGCATCGTCAACAGCTCAGGTGAAATCACACCCAGGATCTCGTGGGCAACAGAGATATCCTTGAGTCCCGGTGCCGCCGTAAGCACCTCTCACACTGCCGCTAAAACCTGTGTGCTCTAACTGTCTCAACAGCCAAGCCTCCTCTTGTCTGCCTTGCCGAAGATCAAAGTCCTCTCTCTCCTCAGTCAAAACATCCTGTGGCATTGTGCCAATCAATCTCAAGCACAGGGTCAAAATACTGAACTGCCACAATAACCAATAAGTCTGCCGGTATAACTCGTGGCCTCAACTGCATTGGACATGATCCAAAAGCCTCCTCCACATGTACCATACCAACAGGAACCTGTACCACTAGTGCACGTGGTAACAAATCTGCCTCTAGTCTATGCAGGAATGCAACATGCTCTAACTCCGATTGCTGTGATGAAATCACACCTGCGACACTTGATCCACTACCGTGGCGCCCTCCAACCGGGCGGCACAGATTCATCCGCTCGATGCAGGTGGTCGTCGCTCAATCTGCCTGAAAGTCAAGACTATCCACAAGGGGAGCACAACCTCTGTCTCTCCTCACACTGGGGCGACGAATAAGGTCCTCCGCAGATAACAAATCCACGATACCGCTGCGCCACTCTGATATAGATGCTAATGCTGCCATCGGGGTCCACCCAATCTCTGATATCTTAGAAATCCACTACCTTGGAAAAAGAAATCAGAAATGCCTCTGTCGTTCGGTCTGTCCTCCATCACCCGACGCCAAGCGCCAATATCCAGAACTCGCCTCTGGCGGCAGATCCCTATCCAAAGGAACTGCAGCGCCGCGCTCCATACACAATGCCTACTACAACGAGGCGTCAAAACCTGTAACGGAGGGACTGAATAAACTGAAAGGTATCCTGGCGCAATCCACTCCCAGTCTCACATATCCTATGCGCCTCGTCCCTCGAAACCTGGAGCGCGCAGTTCAACAACTGCATAAACTCTCTAGCACAGGGAGGCTCTCAATTGATCACTCCATCACCACCAACCACGACTCTGCCTCCAAAGGCTCCAAACTCAATCTTACGAGTCGGGGTGGTTCATCCGCCAAATCTGGCTCACACAATCAAACATGCCCCACAGCTTCTCTTCTGTCAACTATCCACCCTGCCTCGGTGCCTCAACACTAAACATTGGCACAGAGGGGGCTACTCAGTGCTCCGACAAATGTGTCACCCAGACCAGCTGCTCACTATGCCGCTGATATGCCTCTGACGATCCTGTCATCTGGGTCCGAAACTCACTGACCTCAATCCGGGTATCCGGCCCAAAACCAACCGCTCAAGCTCAACTGCTATGACAGGATGCACACGGGTCAACACCCAGCGTCGGGGAGACACCGCTCGCCACGACGAAACCACAAAATAGCACACAACAGCGCTCGACCCAATCCAGCGAAAGTCTAAAGCATGTCACCCGTTCCACAGCATTATGTTGTCTACAGCCAACATAATCACTTAGGAGAATAAACATGCCAATCACACCTCCCGTCCCTTGGGAGAGGTATAAAACTCAATCAGGACTCTCGCTATAAATCACTACTCTCACGAAGTCAACCAAGGGTCAAACCATAAGCCTAGGGTTTCTAAGTCCACCATGACCTACAACCTAGGCTCTGATACCAACCTAATCTGTCACGCCCCGGGGTCGAAACTGCGACCCGGGCTCGCCAACAGATCCGCCACCTATGCCAAACCCCGCATAGGCGAAGCGTCCTACCTGCAAGAAAAGTATTACAGCTAACAGATATCAGAGCTATAAATGAAAATCTGTTGTATAACTAAAATCAACCACTGTACAACTGGAAATAAGTACAATAATGTCCATCTCCCTAAATAATAATAATACAATATCCTCAGATACACAATCCAGAACTCAACAGGGAGATATCTTCAATAAATACATCAGTGTACAGGCTCTCAATACATATCATGTCCTCACTACATCAGTCTCTCAAAAGAGGAAAAGTAAATAGCTAATCTACTGAAGCTCTCATCTGAAGGGGTACCGCTACTCTCCAACGACGGGTGAGGATCTAGCACGCGACTCCCTCGCCTCGATCAACAACCGCAGAATTAGCAACACCCGCTAAGATTCTGCAAAACAAAGAAGAGAAAAGAAGGAGAGGGGGAAAACCCCCAATAGGTGTGAGAACTACACCTAAAAAGGGAGTCCTCAGTGGGTACCGCCACCAGGCCCGACGATCTGCCCACTAAGTCCACTAGAGGCATAAAATAACCAAAGCAGTAAAGACTGAAATAAGAAAGCTGGAGACTCTCAACAGCTACCATGCCTCTATCTAAATGCTCGAAGGGGGAAACTCTGATAAGGATATGCAACACTCGCACACGAGGTGCTCAATCGACCCAATCGAGCTGACTGCCACATCAGATCCAGTCAAACCTGCGCCCACCTACAACCACCTCCCGCTGACGGGCAGGAATTACGTAGGGCGTCCAAACGGATTAACTCGCTATCGAGTAGTGGCTCATGCAGGCTATAGTCGGAATCCACGCTCTCTCTCAGAACGGATAGCCTCAAGATCACCAAACCTCTCGCACAACGGTCGACTAACTCACAACGATCTCGGGACCACCGTCAATCCCCAAACGGTTCCCAACAACACTAGCACTAGTCTAAACACAGCTACTAGACTCCACTCGGTCCCCCTGACACGAGTGCAACAATAAAGCAAATATCTGTAGTAAACCCAATCTAGTGCCACCAGTAAAACTGGTACTGCCTGCTGTGCCTGCCTGTATCGGGTATGCTAGCCAACGCATAGCACCGATGAAAAGGAGTCTCAATGACTCAAAGCCTGTCTGTAACACACTCTGGAGTGGGACTCGAGTGGAGCGACCCACACGAGTAAAGTATCTTAGTGATAAGTATAATAAGTAGTATAAATCAGCAGGACTGGATCATGACTCTGATCAAAGTGGGAAAGCTCAACCACTAAAGGAAGCCTCGGTCCTCAATCGGATGCAAAAGTACTCAAATAGTGGGAAACTCTGCCCACTAGAGAAATCTGATACCCAATCTGATGCATAAATAAATATCCGGTCAACCGCCCAATATCCGCGGTTGCCGCAATACCCTGCCGTCTATAATCAAGTCCTATAACCGACCTCTGGTCAACCGCCCAAAGTCCACGGTCACCGCAAAACCCTGCCAGCCTCAATCCAGCACAACCCATCTTTGACACCAATGTCCCGGCTACACTACCCCAGACCCCTGCTCGCACCCGAGCACACAGACCGCCTGACTAACAGAGAAGGAGAAAAGGATAACATGGTTTCTCCTAAGTCAAGTTCCAAAAAGTAGTGTAGCAGTAAAAAGTGGCCTATCTATATGTCCATACAAGCATGCATTGTCCTCAAGAAAAGATAGAAGAAAGTAAACCACATGCCAAAATCATCAATGCCTACACCTGTCCATAATCCTCAATCCATAACAACTCCTCAGAGTAAAATCCGCACATAGCTATATAATCCTGCCCCATCGCATGAACCAATCGCATAAAAGGCTATGTGCTAACATGGCATGCTACATAATCACATAGGGTAACATTATCCTAGGTAAGCTCACACTAACCATCAACATAGATATTATTCTTTCAATTAATCATACAATTATCATTATCAAGCTTACCTACCTCTCAATTATATGCCTTGTACCCTAGACATGCATGCATCATAACATACAGAATTAGAGAACCGTCCACCGGTTCTGGAAACAAAGCACCCATTTGAAGCGCTTTCCGCAGGCTAAGACGAAGTCGGTGAAGAGTGTGGCCACCTGCTAACAAAATCCACTGAACCCGCATCCTCGATACATGTCGCGCAAGTATCGGCTCCAAACAACATCACGCCAACCATGCAACACCACAACAAACACACAGATAAACATACAAGTAGCCACATACATGCTGTCCCAGAATTCAGTCCCAAAGATGCCCTATTTTTACCTGCGAGATGGAGACCAAAAATTCCCAAAAAATTTCCGCTGCGATCCTCGCGTCGAGACGATCGAAATGAGTACACGCACGCCCAAATCCGATACCTGTAGGCCGAGTTACAAAATCAACAAGATAACCATCCCAAAATTCCCAAGAACAAAATCTGTAGCACTAAACTCTGGAAAATGGGATTTTTCACCTTCGGCCCTACCTCCAAAAATTCCAAAAAAAAATCGAGGACATTCCTTGCGATGTGTAGATGCAAAATGACTATTGGCACGTCTCAATCCGATGCCTGAGCGCAAAGTTATCGCCGAAACACTATGGCGCTGTCCAAAACTCCGCCCAAGAAAATGGGTCAAAAGAAAGCACGAGAAACTCCAAGATAAACTCGAAATGAGGGGAAGCTCAAATCACAAAGATCGTAGCCCTACCTGTCTTGAAGCCAACGGCACAAGAATCGACAAAAACGGTGGTCGGAGTAAGCCGAGGGAGTCCTCGTACCCAAACCGCGATGAAGGAGGTCACAAATGAACGAGCGTCGCGCCGCGCCGTAAAAATGAAAACCTCAGGATGCGTGCCGTAGAAAAATCTCGGAATCTGCAGATAGAACCGTCTCAGGAAGAGGAGGAATTCTTGTGAAGGTCCCCCTGAGAGAAGATGAGCAGGGAAAGAGCTGCAAATGGTTGTTCTCGGCCTATTTATAGGCTGGAAGAAACAAATAAATTAATTCCCTCTATATCCCTGGATTCGGGCGACCACACCGGATTCGGGCGCCCGAATCTGCTGCGGGAGACGAAACAGGGAACGCCCGAATCCCTCCTGTGCTGCCACATCACCGCATAACAGCGGACACCAAAATCTGCCACTCACACCGCGCCGCGTGGCCACCCGCGGAGATCGACACCTGGCGTGCACCTGGTCAGCGCGCGCCTGCCGCGCCCATGTGCGCGCCTGCGCGCGCCGCCTGCCACCCTGCCAGTCACGTAGCCCGAGGCGCCCCGGTGCGCCTCCGTGGACCCAGCCTTCATGAGCCCGCCAACCAAAATCCGCCACGTGTCGCGCCGGTCCACCCTGCACCCCGCGCTCTCCGTAGACCGCGCCTGTCACGCCCCGGAGTCGAAACTGCGACACGGGCTCGCCAACAGATCCGCCGCCCATACGGGAAGCCCCGTAGAGACGAAGCGACTAACCTGCAAAAGATCAACTATGCTATATAGATATCAGAGCTGAAAGCAAACTGCTAAAAAGAAGAAAATATACAACACAATGCCCTCACCACAAGTACATAAGTCTCTCAAGCAGTAAAATAAAAGTACAACTCTATACCTCACTACAAAGTCTCTCAACATGAACTCACAAAAAGTAAGGGGTACATCTACTCTCTGGACGACTACTGGTAGGGAACTATCTCGCGACTCCCTTACCTCGATCAGAAAAAGCAGCAACAGGAGCAGGAGGAACAGGAGTAGAAGTCCCTGTGGGAAAAGACACCACGACGGGTGTGAGAACTACGTCTCAAGTAGTTCTCAGTGGGTGCCGCCAACAAGCCCGACGATCTGCCCACTAAGTCTACTAGAGGCATAAGGTAACAATATAAAACTGAAATGAAGGGCTGGAAAAGTAACTCTACAGCTACTATGCCTCTATCTAGATGCTCAAGAAAATGGAATAGATGGAACATGATGCATCTACTAACACACACAGTACAGTCACCCAATCTACACAGACAGCCGCATAGGGTCCAGTCAAACCTGCGCCTACCTACTGCCGTTACATCCACAGAGGACCGGACTTACGTAGGGCATCCGTGACTGCCACTAACTGGCCCAGCCAGAGGGACTGCGTCCGTAACTGCCACTAACTGGCCCAGTCAGAGGGACGGCGTCGACAAGTCGCGATACCAAAGTGTAGACCCACCCCAGACGTGGCACTCGAGGGGAGCGACCCCAACGAGGACAAAGGTATCTGCGCACTCTGTCGAGCTCAGGTGGCACTGCAGGCTATAGTCCAAAATCCACGCTCACGCTCTGAACGGAAGGACTCAATCCTCAAACCTCTCGCACAACAGTCGGAGCACTCTCGACGACTCAGCTGATCAGCTCTCACGAAACACGAGACACAAGCCTCACCAACAGCTCACAGCACAACACACTGGATGGAGATATTCCACAGCCAGGACCAACGTCCACCAGACGGCTCCCACAACAGAACACTAAACTCACAGGAAAGACCGACACCATAAGGGTTCGGAAACCCGATAGGCCGGTGCTTAGAACCCTATCAAACAAAAACAGACTCTAGGCTCCGCCCATCGAAGTTCCCGACCCCTTATAGTTCGGGAACACGACAACCTCGGTACAACACGCAGAAGACACCAACCAGGGCCCGAAAGTTCCGTGAGACCTACACCTACAACCCTATCAAACAAGAACAGGTTCCAGGCTCGGCCCCCGTGGATTTTGTCCCGACAAAGGAACGGCCCCTAGAACCCAGACCACTCGAATCATTTCGAGTGGGGAGATTTACAGGAAAAGGTGACATTTGTTATTGAAAACTATTTTCACTCAACCCACACGGGGTGAGGATTAAAAGTAGTACCCTTTTGAAAAGCTATCTTGTTTTGAGAAGAAATCCATTTTTAATGATTTTTAGTTCTTTTTAGAAAAATAGTTAGAAAATAAGTGTTTTACCTAAACCCCGAAGGGCTGATGCCTTTGTCCAATTAAACAAGAACAGACTCCAGCGGCCCTTCGATGCTTGGAAGAAGACATTGGTAGACTAAAATCATGTGTATGTCGAAAAGGGTTCTGGGTTCTAGGTCCGGCTAACACTAGTAAACTACTACCACTGACACAGTGGCGACAACCCAAACAGGGGAAAATAAGACCTCCCGGGACTACCGTTTACCCCAAACGGTTCCCGGTACAGACAAGCGATCCACTATATCTACCAGACTCCACTCTGCTGTCAAGCACGAGTGCAAATGCATCCCACACTAAAACGAAGTCCCGACCACTCGGCCCACTACCCGGGCGAGGATAACACTAAGTCCAGGAATGAAACATAATGTGTGGATGTCTAAACATAAATAACCCTAGCCCAAGTGAGGGTTTTCTACTGGTCTGGTTACACATGCAACATATGACGGGGGAGCTAGGTCAGGTTCCAAGATAACAGTAATCTAACAGGTGGTAGGAAGCAGAAGAGATCATACAATCATCAGATAAATACAAAGAATAATAACATTCAAATTCTAGCATGCTACCAAGTCCAAACACTATCATGCATGATTCTATATCAATAGAATTAGTGCCCAGCCCATAGATCCTGAAAGCAAAGCCACCCACCTGAAGACGCTAACTGTCCGGAGTCGTACAGCTGAGAAAACCAGGAAAATAACAACTCTATGTCCAACAGGTCCAGCACAGTCCACAATCCCTCCTGGGTACAACATAAGGCTACATTTATACTTTAATCCCAAAATCTGCCAAGAAATACAACACTAAAATTTCAGCCGCAAAGATGAGATTATTCCACCTGCTGAAAGAGCTCCAAAAATTCTGAAATAAATACCACAGCGATTCTCGCGTCGATACCTTCGAAAAGGGTACCTGCAGGCCCAATTCCGAGCATCGTAGGCCAAGTTACAAATTCCACTGTATCGGTGCGCAAAATCCCATAACCAAACAACTGTAAACTCTTGTACAGATAAAAAGGAAAATGTATACCTTCGGGGAGGTCTCCAAAAATTCAAAGAAAAATACAATGATGATCCTCGCGTCGAGTAGATGAAAAAAGTGTACAAGAGCGTCTCAATCCGATGTCCAAGCGTGGAGATAAAATTCCATCAATCCGCTGTCCTAAAAAATCCACACAGCAAACAAGGTCCTCAGTGAGCATGGAAGAACTCCACGAAAAGTGCAAAACCAGGAAATGTGGAAGCAACCAAAATCATACCCTTACCTATCGCGAATCCAACGGCGAAGAAATCGCACAAAAATAAGGTCGGAGTAGGTTGGGAGAGCTCGTGCACCGAAGAGCGGCGGAAGAAGCACCGAAGAAAGAACGTCGCGATGCGCCAAGAAAATGAGAATCTTGAAAAGCGTGCCCCAAAAAATCCCCAAACTCTGTGGATGGAAGCTACACTGCGTGAGGATCAACTTTGGTGAAGAACTCCAGCTGGTTTGAAGCTCGGAAATGCCAAAAAGACGAAGAGGAAGGGAGCTCGGGCTATTTATAGGCTCACAGAAAACATTTGGAGAAATCCCCAAAAGGTCCCAATTTTCGGGCGCACCCGAAGTTTCGGGCGCCCGAATCCGGGCGCAGAGGCGGATTACTGTAGCCGCCCGGAAAATCCTCGTGCCGCCACGTCACCCGCACAGCAAACAGCTGTGCGGGGCGCGCCGGGAGCGGCCACGTGGCCCTCTCGGGGCCAGACGCGTGTCCCGCACAGCAAACAGCTGTGCGGGGCGCGCGAGCTGTCGCCGCGTGGCACCTACCCGGTCAAAGCGGGTAGGTGGCGCCTGCCAGTGGCAGGACGACACGTGTCCCGCCACTGTCGCGATCACACGTGCGGGCAGGGCGCCGCTCTGGCCGCCTGCCACGCACGCGCCCCGAGGCGCCCCGTCCGCGACCCCGTGCGCCGCGCCTCGTGAGCCCGCGAATGGCGTGACGACACGTGTCCCTTGCACCTGGTCCACGCACCCTAATTCAGGTTACGTGGACCGCGCCGCGTGCACCAACCAACCGGGGGATGCCACGTGTCCCCCGCCCCGGTCCATGCACCGCCGCGCAATTTCTATAGACCGCGCCTCACAAGCCCGCCAATCAGGCAGCGCCAAGTGTCATGTGCCGGGCCCGTGCACCCAGCCGCGGCGCTCCGTGGACCGAGCGCTGCGGACCGGCCTATCACGGGCCGCCATGTGGCAGCCGGCGGTCCACGGCCCCTCCCATGCACCGAAATTCAGCAAAAACTTCCGGGAGTCCTTTTTGGGCATCCAGACTCAGAATCAAACAAGCAAATAGCCGTTTTCAAGCATTTTTCCGCGCTGAATCCAAATCCAACCTCTGTTTGGCCCAAAACAATTTCAAAAATTCGGCAAATGCAGCCGAAGGCGAATACAGCTGTGGATATCACACAGGGTCCATCTGTGGCATCCCTTTGATGCACTATGGGCCAGATACACCAACACTATGTGTTCTACACCACGGTTCATGGGAGAAGCAACACGGGGATCAGGGTCACCACATCCTCCCCTACTAAAAGAAATTTTCGTCCCCAAAACTAAAACACACCACAACAACAAAACTAAAACAATCAAATCAACCAAAGAACGCAAACACTAAACTAACAAGAAAGGTACGGCTCCACCAGCAGGAAAGTCATCAACCCCAACCCTTGATTTAGAAAACAGCTGAAATTAGCGAAAAGTCCAAAAATTTTGAAAAATCAGTGCCTTCGCCCCAATCAAACAAGAACAGGTTCGGGCACTGTCTCCATTTCTGGAGCAATCTTTCGAAGTTTTCGTCCTGTTCGTAAATTTCAGCACAAAAGTGAGAAAAGGGAGAGAAGTGTTGGTGCCGTTCCTGCTGTGGCTACCAAAACGAAAGCTACCACTAACCGAGACTCCTAAGGACACAACCTCTAGTCCTAAACATCACAACTGCTCCCGAGGCGGCGTCTGTCCACAGTCGCTGAAGCCCATGCTGCTGGAAGGATACGCCGGCAACCTGAGAAAAATGATCTCCTCCTGTCCAACTCGCCGAAGGGTAACTGTTCTCATTCCATCATCAGTCGTAGCATGGCACCGCACCAACCAGTCCAACCTGTGTGCTCAACCCAAGTCCTGGAGCTGTCCTTGAATCGTCACATCAGCAGGTGAAGTCCCAAGTCTCAACTGCACTGATCATACACCGCGATCCTCCTCTACTCGTAGGATACAGGGAAGAATCCATCGCTAAAACATGTAGCCAAATTCCTGCCGCGACACGATCTGCTGCCGGGGTGTCCTCCACCAGGGCTGCATAAACCCGTCCACTGGGTGCCGCAGATCGTCGTCCCGTCTGTCCCGACGTCGTGGCCCACTCTGTCTGACGGTGTGCCGGAGGGGTTTTCGCTGCATGGATAGGCAAGGGGGGTGCTGTCGCAATCGGCCGCACTGACAAAATGACCTGGGGGCAAGCTGCGCGGAAATGTCCCAACTCTCCACAGAGGAAACACCGCCCCTGTCTCTGATCACACTGCGACGGTGGATGAGGCCCGCCACAAATGACACACCGCTCCTGTCGCTGCTGCCGATACTGCTGCTGCTGCGGGGGCCCACCAGATCTCCGGCGCCTACGAAACCCACGACCCTCAGGATGAGATCGTGGAGGTCTCGGAGGTCCCTGTCGGCTCGTCTGACCCTCATCATCTGGTGCTGGGCGCTTCGCCCCCGAAATCCCTGCGGGAGCTAGGACCACCTCGACCATAACTGCCTCTCCGTGCTCCACATAGAGGGCCTGCTCCATAGAGGCATCCAGAGTCTACAATCTCTGCGAGCGGACTAACTGGTAGATATCACGGCGCAGTCCTCGCTCAAACATGTAGATCCGGTGCGCCTCATCCCTAGCCGCGTACGGTACACAAGCCAACAACTGGTTGAATTCTGCAATGTACTCATGCACCGGCCGATCTCCCAGTCAGAGATTCCTCAGCTGCTCCTCCAACCTCTGCCTGACGCTCTCCGGGAAAAAGGCTCCAAGAAGTAGACTGCGGAACTCCGCCCAAGTAAGCAGCTGGGTCCCAGGTGTACCAACTGTTCGAACACGCTGCCACCAGGCATCGGCGTTGCGCTCCAAGAAGTGAGTCGCCAATAGGACCTGAAACCGCTCCTCGATAAATAAGCTCTCGAAATGGCGCTCCATAGCCATGATCCACGACTCTGCCTCCCACGGCTCCGAACTCTGCCCCGAAAAACGAGGTGGGTTAAACTGACGGAATCTCAACAACAAATCCACCACCTCTCGCTGCTCTGCCCGAGTCAACTGTCCTGCCGTCCCGAACGGCTGTTTACCGGTATCTGGTGCAATAGGGGCTGCCTGTACTGCTGGTACAACTGGGGGTGCCACAGCTGGCGACGAAGGTGCGGGGAAACTCCCTGGGGGTGCTACAACTGGCTGTACCCTCTGCTCCAACATAAGCATCATCCGACCCATGGCCTCCTCCTGGCGCCGTGTAGCCTCCTCCTGGCGCCGAACAGCCTCTGCCAACTAGGCCATCTGAGCCCGAAGCTCCAGCACCTCACTCTGCTGAGCCGGCGCTGGCTCCTCCTGCCTAGGCTCATCGGAGGGGGAAGGCTGAGAACGCGTCTGTCACGCCCCGGCGTCGAAACTGCGACCCGGGCTCGCCAACAGATCCGCCGCCCATACGGGAAGCCCCGTATAGACGAAGCGACTAACCTGCAAAAGAGCATCTATACTATGCAGATATCAGAGCTGAAAGTAAAACTGCTAGAAATAAAAACTATAAACAACACAAGTCCTCACCACAAGTACAAAAGTCTCTCGAGCAGTAAAATAAGTACAACTCTATACCTCACTACAAAGTTCTCTCAACAGGAACTCTCAAAAGTAATAAGGGTACATCTACTCTCTGGACGGCGACTGGTAGGGAACTATCTCGCGACTCCCTTACCTCGATCAGAAGCAGCAGCAACAGAAACAGCAGGAACCGGAGTAGAAGTCCCTGTGGGAAAATACACCACGACGGGTGTGAGAACTACGTCCCAAGTAGTTCTCAGTGGGTGCCGCCACAAGCCCGACGGTCTGCCCACTAAGTCTACTAGAGGCAAAAAGTAACAATATAATACTGAAATGAAAGGGCTGGAAAAGTAACTCTACAGCTACTATGCCTCTATCTAGATGCTCAAGAAAAGGAACAGATGGAACATGATGCATCTACTAATACCCAGAGTAAACTCACCAAATCTAAACTGACTGCCTCAAGGGTCCAGTCAAACCTGCGCCCACCTACTGCCGCACATCCTCAACAGGACGGGTCTACCGTAGGGTGTCCGTGACTGCCACTAACTGGCACAGTCAGAGGGACGGCGTCGACAAGTCACGATAGCAAGTAACAGGCCCAACTCCGGAGTGGCTCTCGAGGGGAGCGACCCCACCGAGGAAAGTATCCGCGTATCTCTGTCGAGCTCAAATATGGCTCATGCAGGCTATAGTCCAAACCACGATCAACAAGATCGACCAACAACAACAACTCTCAACTGCAGGCTGGAAAACCACACAGCTGGGGCCACCGTCCACCAGACGGCTCCCACAACAGAACACCAAACTCACAGGAAAGACCGACACCATAAGGGTTCGGAAACCCGATAGACCGGTGCTATGAACCCTGTCAAACAAGAACAGACTCTAGGCTCCGCCTATCGAAGTTCCCGATCCCCTTACAGTTCGGGAAAGCAAAACCTCGGCACGACACGCAGAAAGCACCAACAGGGCCCGAAAGTCCCGGGAGACCTACACCTACAACCCTATCAAACAAGAACAGGTTCCAGGCTCGGCCTCGGCGGCTTTCGTCCCGACAAAGGAACGGCCCCTAGAACCCGGATCACTCGAATCCTTTCGAGTGAGGAGATTTATATGAAAAGGTGACATTTGTTATTGAAAATTATTTTGATCTGGAAGAAATCCATATTTAACGATTTTAGTTCTTTTTAGAAAATCAGTTAGAAAAATTAAGTGTTTTACCCAAACCCCGAAGGGCTGATGCCTTTGTCCAATCAAACAAGAACAGACTCTAGCGGCCCTTCGATGCTTGGAAGAAAACATTGGTAGACTAAAATCATGTGTATGTCGAAAAGGGTTCTAGGTTCGGCTAACACTAGTATACTACTACCACTGACACAGTGGCGACAACCCCAACAGGGGAAAACAAGACCTCTCGGGACCACCGTTTATCTCAAACGGTTCCCGGTACAGACAAGCGATCCACTACATCTACCAGACTCCACTCTGCTCCCAAGCACGAGTGCAAATGCATCCCACACTAAAAAGATGTCCCGACCGCTCGGCCCACTACCCGGGCGAGGATAACACTAAGTCCAGGAATGAAACATAAAGTGTGGATGTCTAAGCATAAATAACCCTAGCCCAAGTGAGGGTTTTCTACTGGTCTGGTTACACATGCAACATATGACGGGGGTGCTAGGTCAGGTTCCAAGATAACGAATATTTAACATGATAGAAGAAAGTAAAAGATCACAAGATCAACAGATAATACTAGGAACAACAATTCCTATTTCTAGCATACTACCCAAGTCCAATCCCTATCATGCATGATTCTATATCCATAGAATTAGAGTACAGTCCATAGATCTTGAAAGCAAGCCACCCACCTGGAGACGCTAACTGTCCGGAGTCGTACAGCTGAGAAAACCAGGAAAATAACAACTCTAGGTCCAACAGGTCCAGCACAGTCCACAATCCCTCCTGGGTACAACATAAGGCTACAGTTATACTTTAAATCCAATAAAATCCAGGTTTTACAAATCTGCTGGAAACAGTCCACTTGCTGCGAAATTTTCACCTGTAAAATGAACTCCAAAAATTCTGAGAAAAATACCACAGCGATCATCGCGTCGACAGCTTCGAAACCGGTACCTGCACGTCCAATTCCGAGCACCGTAGGCCAAGTTATAAATTCCACAGTATCGGTGCGCATAATCCCAAAACCATTCAACTGTAAACTCTTGTACAGATAAAAGGAAAAGTGTATACCTTCGGGAAGGTCTCCAAAAATTCCCAGAAAAATATATGATGATCCTTGCGTCGCGTAGATGAAAAAAGTCTATAAGCACGTTCTGATCCGAGATCTGTGCGCGAAGATATCCTCAAAAGAAGCTGCTGTCCTCACCACAAACTCACAGCAAGAAGGGTCCCAATGAGCACGAGAAAACACCTCAGAAAACGCGAAATCAGAAAATGTGCTTGAAACCCAAAATCGTAGCCTCACCTGTTACGAATCCAGCAGCGAAGAAATCGCTCGAAAAGATCGTCGGAGTAGGTCGGGGGAGCTCGTACACCGAAGAGCGACGGAAGAAGCACCGAAGAAAGAACGTCGCGCCGAGCCAAGAAAAAGAGAATCTCGAAAAGTGTGCCCCCAAAAATCCCCAAACTCTGCAGATGGAAGCTTGACAGAGAGAGGATCAACTTTGGTAAAGGGCTCTTGGCGGTTTGAAGCTCGGAAGTGCCAAAAGGTTGAAGAAGAAGAGGGCTCGGGCTTTAAATAGGCCCCAAAAAAACAATTGAAGAAATCCCCAAAAGGTCCCCACTTTCGGGCGCACCCGAAGTTTCGGGCGCCCGAATCCGGGCGCAGAGGCGGGTTACTGTAGCCGCCCGGAAAAATTTGGTGCCGCCACGTCACCCGCACAGCAAACAGCTGTACGGGGCGCGCCGGGAGTGGCCACGTGGCACTCCCGGTGACCGACACGTGTCCCGCACAGCAAACAGCTGTGCGGGGCGCGTGTGGTGCCGCCGCGTGGCACCTACCCGGTCAAACCGGGTAGGTGGCGCCCGCCAGTGGCAGGGCGACACGTGGCCCTGCCACTGTCGCGGTCACACGTGCGGGCAGGCGCCGCACTGGCCGCCTGCCACGCACGCGCCCCGAGGCGCCCGACCGCGACCCGGTGCACCGCGCCTCGTGAGCCCGCGAATGGCATGACGACACGTGTCCTGTGCACCCGGTCCACGCACCCAATTCAGGTTCCGTGGACCGCGCCGCGTGCACCGACCAACCGGGGGATGCCACGTGTCCCCCCGCCCCGGTCCATGCACCGCCGCGCAAACCCTGTGGACCGCGCCTCACGAGCCCGCCAATCAGGCGGCGCCACGTGTCCCTGCGCCGGGTCCGTGCACCCAGCCGCTCCCCTCTGTGGACCGAGCGCTGCGGACCGGCCCAATCACAAGCCGCCACGTGGCAGCCGGCGGTCCACGGCCCCTCCCATGCACCGAAATTCAGCGAAAACTTCCGGGGGTCCGTTTTTGGGCATCCGGACTCCAAATCAAACAAGCAAATAGCCGTTTTCAAGCGTTTTTCCGCGCTGAATCCAAATCCACCCTCTGTTTGGCCCAAATCAATTCCGAAAATTCGGCAAATGCAGCCGAAGGCCAATCCAGCTGTGGATATCACACAGGGTCCATCCGTGGCATCCCTTTGATGCACTATGGACCAGATACACCAACACTAGGTGTTCTACACCACGGTTCATGGGAGAAGCCACACGGGGATCAGGGTCACCACATCCTCCCCCACTAAAAGGAAGTTTCGTCCCCGAAACAAAAACACCACAACCACAAAACCAAGACAATCAAGAACACAACACAAAACTAACAAGAAAGGTTCGGCTCCACCAGCAGGAAAGTCATCAACCCCAACTCTCAATTTAGAAAACAGCTGAAATTAACGAAAAGTCCAAGAACTTTGAAAGATCAGTGCCTTCGCCCCAATCAAACGAGAACAGGTTCGGGCACTGTCTCCATTTCTGGAGCAATCCTTCGAAGTTTTCGTCCTGTTCGTAAATTTCAGTTCAAAGGCGAGAAGAGTGAGAGTAGTGTTGGTGTCGTTCCTGCTGTGGCCACAAAAAGGAAGCTACCACTAACGAGACTCCTAAGGACATAACCTCTAGTCCTAGACATCACATCTGCTCCTGAGGTGGCGTCTGCCAAAGCCGCTGAAGCTGATGCTGCTGGAAGGATACGCCGACAATCCGAGAAAACGAACTCCTCCAGTCCAACTCGCAGAAGGATAACTGCTCTCATTCCATTATCAGTCGTAGCACTGCACCGCACCAACAGTCCAACATGTGTGCTTAATCCAAGTCCTGGTGCTGTCCTTGAATCGCCACATCAGCCGGCGAAGTCCCAAGTCTCAACTGCACTGATCAAACACCGCGAATCTCCTCTATCCATAGGATACAGGGAAGAATCCAATCGCTAAACATGTAGCAGAAATTCCTAACCCATACCCTTGCAAAGATGCTGATGCAGATACTCAACTAATAATGCAGAAGAATGCAGCGGTAACGAAATGCTCAACTCAGCTAACCGAAATAAAATCATACCTGTCGCGGCATGATCCGCTGCCGGGGTGTCCTCCACCAGGGCTGCATAAACCCGTCCACTGGGTGCTGCAGGTCGTCGTCCCGTCTGTCCTGACGTCGTGGCCCACTCTGTCTGCTGGTGTGCCGGAGGGGTTCCCACTGCATGGATGGGCAAGGGGGGTGCTGTCGCAATCGGCCGCACTGACAAAATGGCCTGGGGGCAAGCCGCGCGGAAATGTCCCAACTCTCCACAGAGGAAACACCGCCCCTGTCTCTGATCACACTGCGACGGTGGATGAGGCCCGCCACAGATGACACACCGGTCCTGCCGCTGCTGCCGATACCGCTGATGCTGCTGCTGGGGCTCACCAGATCTCCGGCGCCTACGAAACCCACGACCCTCAGGATGAGATCGAGGAGGTCTCGGAGGTCCCTGCCCGCTCGTCTGACCCTCATCATCCGGTGCTGGGCGCTTCGCCCCAGGAATCACTACGGGGGCTAGAGCCACCTCTGACATCACTGCCTCTCCAGACTCAACATATAACGCCTGCTCCATCGATGCCTCCAAAGTTTGTAATCTGCAGGAGCGAACAAGCTGATAAATATCCCGGCGCAGCCCCCGCTCGAACATGTAGATCCGGTGAGACTCGTCCCTGGCCACGTGAGGCATACTAGCCAACAGCTGATTGAATTCGGCTATGTATGCATTCACGGGCCGATCTCCCTGGCGGAGATTTCTCAGCTGCTCCTCCAATCTCTGGCGAACACTCTCAGGAAAGAAGGCCCCTAAAAGAAGTCTGCGGAACTCCGCCCAGGGAAGAATCTGCGTCCCAGGCGGACCAGCAGGCCGCACACGCCGCCACCAAGCCTCGGCGTTGCCCTCCAAGTAGTGTGTAGCCAAAATGACCCGAAATCGATCCTCAACGAACAAACTCTCAAAATGACGCTCCATGGCCGTGATCCAAGACTCTGCCTCCCACGGCTCAGTACTCATACCGGAAAAACGGGGTGGATCAAACCGGCGGAACCTCATCAACAGATCCACCGCCGCACTCTGCTCAGCTGAAGTCAAAGGTCCCATCGACCCAGGCGGTGGTATGATAGAAACCAGCTCGACAGGAATAGCCTGCGCTGACGGAACCACAGGGGGCGCCACAGCTGGCGAAGAAGGCACAGGCGAACACACAGGGGGTGCTACCACAGGCTGCGTCCTCTGCTCTAAAAGAAGCATCATCCGACCAAAGGCCTCCTCCTGGCGCCGAGAAGCCTCCTCCTGGCGCTGAGATGTCTCCTCCTGGCGCCGCACCGCCTCAAACAACTGTGCCACCTGGGCACGGAGCTCCAGAACCTCCCTCTGCTGTCCCTGCCCCGAGTCCTCCTGCTCGGGCTCATCGGAGGGGAAAGGCTGAGAACGCGTCTGCACCCTGCGTCGGGGAGGCATCGTGCCTACCTGCAACACACAAGCAACCATCAGGACAGTACCAAACAATACTCGACCCAATCCAGCGAAAGTCTAGGACTTGTCATCCATTCCCTAGCATTATGTTGTCTGCAGCCAACATAATCGCTTAGGAGAATAAACATGCCAGTCACTCATCCCAACCCTTGGGAGAGGTATCAAACTCAATCAGGACTCTCGCTAATAGTCACGACTCTCACGTAGTCATCCTAATGTCAAACCACAAGCCTAGGGTTTCTAAGTCCACATGACCTACAGCCTAGGCTCTGATACCACCTAATCTGTCACGCCCCGGCGTCGAAACTGCGACCCGGGCTCGCCAACAGATCCGCCGCCCATACGGGAAGCCCCGTATAGACGAAGCGACTAACCTGCAAAAGAGTATCTATACTATGCAGATATCAGAGCTGAAAGTAAAACTGCTAGAAATAAAAAATATAAACAACACAAGTCCTCACCACAAGTACAAAAGTCTCTCGAGCAGTAAAATAAGTACAACTCTATACCTCACTACAAAGTTCTCTCAACAGGAACTCTCAAAAGTAATAAGGGTACATCTACTCTCTGGATGGCGACTGGTAGGGAACTATCTCGCGACTCCCTTACCTCGATCAGAAGCAGCAGCAACAGGAACAGCAGGAACCGGAGTAGAAGTCCCTGTGGGAAAATACACCACGACGGGTGTGAGAACTACGTCCCAAGTAGTTCTCAGTGGGTGCCGCCACAAGCCCGACGGTCTGCCCACTAAGTCTACTAGAGGCAAAAAGTAACAATATAATACTGAAATGAAAGGGCTGGAAAAGTAACTCTACAGCTACTATGCCTCTATCTAGATGCTCAAGAAAAGGAACAGATGGAACATGATGCATCTACTAATACCCAGAGTAAACTCACCAAATCTAAACTGACTGCCTCAAGGGTCCAGTCAAACCTGCGCCCACCTACTGCCGCACATCCTCAACAGGACGGGTCTACCGTAGGGTGTCCGTGACTGCCACTAACTGGCACAGTCAGAGGGACGGCGTCGACAAGTCGCGATAGCAAGTAACAGGCCCAACTCCGGAGTGGCTCTCGAGGGGAGCGACCCCACCGAGGAAAGTATCCGCGTATCTCTGTCGAGCTCAAATATGGCTCATGCAGGCTATAGTCCAAACCACGATCAACAAGATCGACCAACAACAACAACTCTCAACTACAGGCTGGAAAACCACACAGCTGGGGCCACCGTCCACCAGACGGCTCCCACAACAGAACACCAAACTCACAGGAAAGACCGACACCATAAGGGTTCGGAAACCCGATAGACCGGTGCTAAGAACCCTATCAAACAAGAACAGACTCTAGGCTCCGCCTATCGAAGTT
This sequence comes from Tillandsia leiboldiana, assembly GCA_029204045.2. Taxonomy (NCBI): domain Eukaryota; kingdom Viridiplantae; phylum Streptophyta; class Magnoliopsida; order Poales; family Bromeliaceae; genus Tillandsia; species Tillandsia leiboldiana. The sequence goes on from CM055065.1 coordinate 42,825,968, forward strand.
CCCGATCCCCTTACAGTTCGGGAAAGCAAAACCTCGGCACGACACGCAGAAAGCACCAACAGGGCCCGAAAGTCCCGGGAGACCTACACCTACAACCCTATCAAACAAGAACAGGTTCCAGGCTCGGCCCCGGCGGCTTTCGTCCCGACAAAGGAACGACCCCTAGAACCCGGATCACTCGAATCCTTTCGAGTGAGGAGATTTATATGAAAAGGTGACATTTGTTATTGAAAATTATTTTGATCTGGAAGAAATCCATATTTAACGATTTTAGTTCTTTTTAGAAAATCAGTTAGAAAAATTAAGTGTTTTACCCAAACCCCGAAGGGCTGATGCCTTTGTCCAATCAAACAAGAACAGACTCTAGCGGCCCTTCGATGCTTGGAAGAAAACATTGGTAGACTAAAATCATGTGTATGTCGAAAAGGGTTCTAGGTTCGGCTAACACTAGTATACTACTACCACTGACACAGTGGCGACAACCCCAACAGGGGAAAACAAGACCTCTCGGGACCACCGTTTATCTCAAACGGTTCCCGGTACAGACAAGCGATCCACTACATCTACCAGACTCCACTCTGCTCCCAAGCACGAGTGCAAATGCATCCCACACTAAAAAGATGTCCCGACCGCTCGGCCCACTACCCGGGCGAGGATAACACTAAGTCCAGGAATGAAACATAAAGTGTGGATGTCTAAGCATAAATAACCCTAGCCCAAGTGAGGGTTTTCTACTGGTCTGGTTACACATGCAACATATGACGGGGGTGCTAGGTCAGGTTCCAAGATAACGAATATTTAACATGATAGAAGAAAGTAAAAGATCACAAGATCAACAGATAATACTAGGAACAACAATTCCTATTTCTAGCATACTACCCAAGTCCAATCCCTATCATGCATGATTCTATATCCATAGAATTAGAGTACAGTCCATAGATCTTGAAAGCAAGCCACCCACCTGGAGACGCTAACTGTCCGGAGTCGTACAGCTGAGAAAACCAGGAAAATAACAACTCTAGGTCCAACAGGTCCAGCACAGTCCACAATCCCTCCTGGGTACAACATAAGGCTACAGTTATACTTTAAATCCAATAAAATCCAGGTTTTACAAATCTGCTGGAAACAGTCCACTTGCTGCGAAATTTTCACCTGTAAAATGAACTCCAAAAATTCTGAGAAAAATACCACAGCGATCATCGCGTCGACAGCTTCGAAACCGGTACCTGCACGTCCAATTCCGAGCACCGTAGGCCAAGTTATAAATTCCACAGTATCGGTGCGCATAATCCCAAAACCATTCAACTGTAAACTCTTGTACAGATAAAAGGAAAAGTGTATACCTTCGGGAAGGTCTCCAAAAATTCCCAGAAAAATATATGATGATCCTTGCGTCGCGTAGATGAAAAAAGTCTATAAGCACGTTCTGATCCGAGATCTGTGCGCGAAGATATCCTCAAAAGAAGCTGCTGTCCTCACCACAAACTCACAGCAAGAAGGGTCCCAATGAGCACGAGAAAACACCTCAGAAAACGCGAAATCAGAAAATGTGCTTGAAACCCAAAATCGTAGCCTCACCTGTTACGAATCCAGCAGCGAAGAAATCGCTCGAAAAGATCGTCGGAGTAGGTCGGGGGAGCTCGTACACCGAAGAGCGACGGAAGAAGCACCGAAGAAAGAACGTCGCGCCGAGCCAAGAAAAAGAGAATCTCGAAAAGTGTGCCCCCAAAAATCCCCAAACTCTGCAGATGGAAGCTTGACAGAGAGAGGATCAACTTTGGTAAAGGGCTCTTGGCGGTTTGAAGCTCGGAAGTGCCAAAAGGTTGAAGAAGAAGAGGGCTCGGGCTTTAAATAGGCCCCAAAAAAACAATTGAAGAAATCCCCAAAAGGTCCCCACTTTCGGGCGCACCCGAAGTTTCGGGCGCCCGAATCCGGGCGCAGAGGCGGGTTACTGTAGCCGCCCGGAAAAATTTGGTGCCGCCACGTCACCCGCACAGCAAACAGCTGTACGGGGCGCGCCGGGAGTGGCCACGTGGCACTCCCGGTGACCGACACGTGTCCCGCACAGCAAACAGCTGTGCGGGGCGCGTGTGGTGCCGCCGCGTGGCACCTACCCGGTCAAACCGGGTAGGTGGCGCCCGCCAGTGGCAGGGCGACACGTGGCCCTGCCACTGTCGCGGTCACACGTGCGGGCAGGCGCCGCACTGGCCGCCTGCCACGCACGCGCCCCGAGGCGCCCGACCGCGACCCGGTGCACCGCGCCTCGTGAGCCCGCGAATGGCATGACGACACGTGTCCTGTGCACCCGGTCCACGCACCCAATTCAGGTTCCGTGGACCGCGCCGCGTGCACCGACCAACCGGGGGATGCCACGTGTCCCCCCGCCCCGGTCCATGCACCGCCGCGCAAACCCTGTGGACCGCGCCTCACGAGCCCGCCAATCAGGCGGCGCCACGTGTCCCTGCGCCGGGTCCGTGCACCCAGCCGCTCCCCTCTGTGGACCGAGCGCTGCGGACCGGCCCAATCACAAGCCGCCACGTGGCAGCCGGCGGTCCACGGCCCCTCCCATGCACCGAAATTCAGCGAAAACTTCCGGGGGTCCGTTTTTGGGCATCCGGACTCCAAATCAAACAAGCAAATAGCCGTTTTCAAGCGTTTTTCCGCGCTGAATCCAAATCCACCCTCTGTTTGGCCCAAATCAATTCCGAAAATTCGGCAAATGCAGCCGAAGGCCAATCCAGCTGTGGATATCACACAGGGTCCATCCGTGGCATCCCTTTGATGCACTATGGACCAGATACACCAACACTAGATGTTCTACACCACGGTTCATGGGAGAAGCCACACGGGGATCAGGGTCACCACAGCGTCTGTACCCTGCGTCGGGGAGGCATCGTGCCCACCTGCAACACACATGCTAACATCAAGACAGTACCAAACAACACTCGACCCAATCCAGCGAAAGTCTAAGACATGTCATCCATTCCCTAGCATTATGTTGTCTGCAGCCAACATAATCGCTTAGGAGAATAACATGCCAATCACTCATCCCGTCCCTTGGGAGAGGTATAAAACTCAATTCGAACTCTCGCTAAAAGTCACGACTCTCACGTAGTCATCCTAATGTCCAACCACAAGCCTAGGGTTTCTAAGTCCACAATGACCTACAACCTAGGCTCTGATACAACCTAATCTGTCACGCCCCGGCGTCGAAACTGCGACCCGGGCTCGCCAACAGTGTGAGGTCCCGGAATCCCCCGCGTAGGAGTTGCTGGTTGTTGGGCAGCTTTTAGTGGCCGTTGGGGGTGGTTGTGCACGTGTCGGGCCCAAGAAATGGATTTGTGATGCAATTTGGGATTTAGTTGCATCACTGGAGGCCTGCGTGATGTGTCGGTGGTGTTTGCGCGCAATTTGGACACAAGTGTTGGACTTCGGGTTTAAAAGGAGACCCCGTGGGAATTTGGATGACCCGTCGGGTGTTTAGAGGTGGTTTCGCACGATTCGGATGTCAAAATTGGACTCCGGGCGAAGTTTGGATAAAAGATTACCTCTCCGGTCGCCTTCGGGAATTTTTAGAGTTGAAATTTAGCAAATCGGACTTCAGATTTGAACCCGGCGCGAAAATCCGATCGAGTGGGCATTCGGCAAATTTTCGGATGAGAATTTGGAGAAATGGACATCGTTTTTGGATTCAGCGTGCGAAATCGCAAGGAATGGACTATTTACTTGTTTGATTTGGAGCCCTGATGACGTGCGCATTTTTCGAGGCGATGCGGCACGAATCTCGAGGCGTGGCGCGTGGCACGGATCCCGAGGCGAACGCGACGCGCGGGTCAAGGCGCGCGGTTCGAGGCGGCGTGCGGACCGGATGGGGCGCAAGCGCCTTCTGCGCGGGACGCGCGGGGGCCGCCACGTGACGGGCCCCCGTTGGCGCCCGCGCGCCCGTGTAACGGGCGCGTGTCCCGCGCCTGGCGCTGGCGCGGTGTAACGCGCCCGTGTGGCGGGCGCGTTACCGCGCGCCACGTGGCGCGCTGGGCGCGTGGTGGACCCGGCGCACGCGCCCAGCCCTGTGAACCGGCGTTGGGGCTTCCGGATTGGTTGGCGCCGTGGACCAGGCCCGTGGACCGGGACCGTGGACCACCTCCTCTTTCTCTCCTTCTTTTCTTCTTCTTCTTCCTCCCCGCACCGCCATTTTCTCCCTTTCTTTCTTTCTTCTGCACCCGAGAGCGAGAGGGAGTGAGGGAGGAGGTTGCGTGAGGTGCGGCGGCGCATCGTGGACCTCGTTTTGCGTGCGAGGTCGCCCGGCGGAGCGTTTCGGCGACGGCGGCGCAAACGGGTAGGTCCCGTGTGTTGGTTTTTCTGTATTTTTGTACAGTTTTTGGAGCGTTCTTTTAGATTGTAATTGACCCTCTTGCTCTTTTCTGTGTTGGGCACCGTGCACCGTTTTGCATGCGGACTCCGGCACCGTGCACCGTTTTGCGTGCGGACTCCGTTTTGCATTCGGATTCTGGCACCGTGCACCGTTTTGCATGCGGACTCCGGCACCGTGCACCGTTTTGCGTGCGGACTCCGTTTTGCGTACAGATCCTGGCACCGTGCACCGTTTTGCGTGCGGACTTCGGCACCGTGCACCGTTTTGCGTGCGGACTTCGTTTTGCGTACAGATTCTGGCACCGTGCATCGTTTTGCGTGCGGACTCTGGCACCGTGCACCGTTTTACGTGCGGACTCCGTTTTGCGTGCGGATCCTGGCACCGTGCACCGTTTTGCGTGCGGACTCCGGCACCGTGCACCGTTTTGCGTGCGGACTCTGTTTTGCGTGCGGATCCTGGCACCGTGCACCGTTTTGCGTGCGGACTCCGTTTTGCGTGCGGATTCTGGCACCGTGCACCGTTTTGCGTGCGGACTCCGTTTGGCGTGCGGATTTCGGCACCGTACTCCGTTTTGCGTGCGGACTCCGGCAGCGGACATCGTTTTGCGTGCGAATCGCGTGGAGGCCAATTGCAAGTGTCTACGAGCAATTGTTGGGTTATTGAGGTGGGTGGCCTTATCTCCAAGTTTTATGGACTGTACATTAATTCTATTGATGTAGGACTATGCTTGATAGTTTATTTCCTTGTGTAGCATGCTAGATTGTTGGAATGGTTATCCCTTTATTATCTGTTAATGTAGTTATCTTGGAACTTGATCTAGCACCCCCGTCATATGTTACATGTGTAACCAGACCAGTAGAAAACCCTCACTTGGGCTAGGGTTATTTTATGCTTAGACATCCACACTGTTCTTTCATTCCTGGACATAGTATTATCCTCGCCCGGGTAGTGGGCCGAGAGGTCGGGACTTGCTTTTAGTGTGGGATGCTTTTGCACTCTTGCTTGGGAGCAGAGTGGAGTCTGGTAGTTGTAGCGGGTTGCTTATCTCTGCCGGGAGCCGTTTGGGTAAACGGTAGTCCCGGGAGGTCTAGTATCCCTGTTGCGCTGTCGTGGGAGGGAGCCGTTGAGCAGGCGGTAGCCCCGGGCCGTCGAGTATCTTCCGGCCAGTGTTGTTGGGAACCGTTGGGCTTAACGGTGATCCCAGGTCGTTGAGTGTTGTCCGACCAGTATTGTTAGCTTGAGTTGTGGGTCGTTCCTGGCTGTGGAGTACCTCCAGCCAGTGTGCCTTGTGCTGCGAGCTGTTGGAGAGGCTAGTGTCTCGTGTTTCATGTTAGCCGATCAGCTGAGTCGTCGAGAGTGCTCCGACTGTTGTGCGAGATATTTGGGGATCTTGAGTCCTACCGTTCTGGGAGTGAGCGTGGTTTTTGACTATAGCCTGCTTATGCCAATTAGTGATACTCTATACCGCGCCGTTTTCCTCAGTTGGGGTCGCGTCCCTGAGATGCCGCTGTGGATACGATGGGCCTGTTGAGGCAGTTTTGCGCGAGGGGTGAGTTAGTCGGGCAGGACGCCCCACGTAAATCCCGTTCTCATGGGGATGTGTGGTAGTGGGCAGGCGCGTTCCTAGTCGACAGGCGCAGGCTTGACTGGACCCTATGAGGCAGTCAGTTCGATTGGGTCTATTGAGCACCTTGGGTGCGAGTGGTCTCTTTTACTTTCATCTGTTCCACTTTTTGAGTATCTAGATAGAGGTATGGTAGCTGTAGAGTAGCTCCAGCTTTTCTTGTTCAGATTTCATTGCACTGTTATCTTTTACCTCTAGTAGACTTAGTGGGCAGACCGTTGGGCTTGTTGACGGCACCCACTGAGAACTACTGTGGGAAGTAGTTCTCACACCCGTCGTGGTGTCTTTTTTTCCAGGAACTTCTTCTCCTGTTCCTGTTGCTCCAGTTGCTGATCCTTTTGACCGAGGCGAGGGAGTCGCGAGCTAGTTCCCTACCCGTCGTTGGAGTGTAGCGGTACCCCTTCAGAGGAGAGCTTCAGTAGATTAGGTTACCTCCTTTTCCTCTGTTGAGTGACCTTTGTTGTGAGGTATAGAGTTGTACTTTATTTTACAGTTTGAGAGACTGATGTAGTGAGGATATTTGTATTGAGAGCTTGTACATCGATGTATTTTATTGGAGATACCTCCCTTTTGAGTTTTGTATCAGAGGACTTTGTATACGATCGTATTTGGGAGATGGATATTGTATTATTTTCAGTTGTACAGTGTTTGGTTTTCAGTTTTTAGTAGTTTACTTTCCGCTCTGATATCTGTATACTGTAGTTGATTCTTTCTGCAGGTTAGACGCTTCGTCTGTACGGCAGTTTCCGTACAGATGGCGGATCTGTTGGCGAGCCCGGGTCGCAGTTTCGACCCCGGGGCGTGACAAACAGATCCGCCGCCCATACGGGAAGCCCCGTAGAGACGAAGCGACTAACCTGCAAAAGATCAACTATGCTATACAGATATCAGAGCTGAAAGTAAACTGCTAAAAAGAAGAAAATATACAACACAATGCCCTCACCACAAGTACATAAGTCTCTCAAGCAGTAAAATAAAAGTACAACTCTATACCTCACTACAAAGTCTCTTAACATGAACTCACAAAAAGTAAGGGGTACATCTACTCTCTGGACGACGACTGGTAGGGAACTATCTCGCGACTCCCTTACCTCGATCAGAAGAAGCAGCAACAGGAGTAGCAGGAACAGGAGTAGAAGTCCCTGTGGGAAAAGACACCACGACGGGTGTGAGAACTACGTCCCAAGTAGTTCTTAGTGGGTGCAGCCAACAAGCCCGACGGTCTGCCCACTAAGTCTACTAGAGGCATATGGTAACAATATAAAACTGAAATGAAGGGCTGGAAAAGTAACACTACAGCTACTATGCCTCTATCTAGATGCTCAAGAAAATGGAACAGATGGAACATGATGCATCTACTAACACACACAGTACAGTCACCCAATCTACACTGACAGCCGCATAGGGTCCAGTCAAACCTGCGCCTACCTACTGCCGTTACATCCACGGAGGACCGGACTTACGTAGGGCATCCGTGACTGCCACTAACTGGCCCAGCCAGAGGGACTGCATCCGTAACTGCCACTAACTGGCCCAGTCAGAGGGACGGCGTCGACAAGTCACGATACCAAAGTGCAGACCCACCCCGGACGTGGCACTCGAGGGGAGCGACCCCAACGAGGACAAAGGTATCCACGCACTCTGTCGAGCTCAGGTGGCACTGCAGGCTATAGTCCAAAATCCACGCTCACGCTCTGAACGGAAGGACTCAATCCTCAAACCTCTCGCACAACAGTCGGAGCACTCTCGACGACTCAGCTGATCAGCTCTCACGAAACACGAGACACAAGCCTCACCAACAGCTCACAGCACAACACACTGGATGGAGATATTCCACAGCCAGGACCACCGTCCACTAGACGGCTCCCACAACAGAACACTAAACTCACAGGAAAGACCGACACCATAAGGGTTCGGAAACCCGATAGGCCGGTGCTTAGAACCCTATCAAACAAGAACAGACTCTAGGCTCCGCCCATCGAAGTTCCCGACCCCTTATAGTTCGGGAACACGACAACCTTGGTACAACATGCAGAAGACACCAACCAGGGCCCGAAAGTTTCGTGAGACCTACACCTACAACCCTATCAAACAAGAACAGGTTCCAGGCTCGGCCCCCGTGGCTTTCATCCCGACAAAGGAACGGCCCCTAGAACCCAGACCACTCGAATCCTTTCGAGTGGGGAGATTTACAGGAAAAGGTGACATTTGTTATTGAAAACTATTTTCACTCAACCCACACGGGGTGAGGATTAACAGTAGTACCCTTTTGAAAAGCTATCTTGTTTTGAGAAGAAATCCATTTTTAATGATTTTTAGTTCTTTTTAGAAAGACAGTTAGAAAACAAGTGTTTTACCCAAACCCTGAAGGGCTGATGCCTTTGTTCAATCAAACAAGAACAGACTCCAGCGGCCCTTCGATGCTTGAAAGAAGACATTGGTAGACTAAAATCATGTGTATGTCGAAAAGGGTTCTGGGTTCTAGGTCCGGCTAACACTAGTAAACTACTACCACTGACACAGTGGCGACAACCCAAACAGGGGAAAATAAGACCTCCCGGGACCACCGTTTACCCCAAACGGTTCCCGGTACAGACAAGCGATCCACTATATCTACCAGACTCCACTCTGCTCCCAAGCACGAGTGCAAATGTATCCCACACTAAAACGAAGTCCCGACCACTCGGCCCACTACCCGGGCGAGGATAACACTAAGTCCAGGAATGAAACATAATGTGTGGATGTCTAAACATAAATAACCCTAGCCCAAGTGAGGGTTTTCTACTGGTCTGGTTACACATGCAACATATGACGGGGGTGCTAGGTCAGGTTCCAAGATAACAGTAATCTAACAGGTGGTAGGAAGCAGAAGAGATCATACAATCATCAGATAAATACAAAGAATAATAACATTCAAATTATAGCATGCTACCAAGTCCAAACACTATCATGCATGATTCTATATCAATAGAATTAGTGCCCAGCCCATAGATCCTGAAAGCAAAGCCACCCACCTGAAGACGCTAACTGTCCAGAGTCGTACAGCCGAGAAAACCAGGAAAATAACAACTCTATGTCCAACAGGTCCAGCACAGTCCACAATCCCTCCTGGGTACAACATAAGGCTACAGTTATACTTTAATCCCAAAAATCTGCCAAGAAATACAACACTAAAATTTTAGCCGCAAAGATGCAATTATTCCACCTGCTGAAAGAGCTCCAAAAATTCTGAAATAAATACCACAGCGATCCTCACGTCGATACCTTCGAAACGGGTACCTGCACGCCCAATTCCGAGCACCATAGGCCAAGTTACAAATTCCACTGTATCGGTGCGCAAAATCCCATAACCAAACAACTGTAAACTCTTGTACAGATAAAATGGAAAATGTATACCTTCGGGGAGGTCTCCAAAAATTCCAAGAATAATACAATGATGATCCTCGCGTCGAGTAGATGAAAAAAGTGTATAAGAGCGTCTCAATCCGATGTCCGAGCACAGAGATAAAATTCCATCAATCCGCTGTCCTCATAAATCCACACAGCAAACAAGGTCCTCAGTGAGCATGGAAGAACTCCTCGAAAAGCGTGAAACCAGGAAATGTGGAACAAACCAAAATCGTAGCCTTACCTGTCGCGAATCCAACGGCGAAGAAATCGCTCAAAAATAAGGTCGGAGTAGGCTGGGAGAGCTCGTGCACCGAAGAGCGACGGAAGAAGCACCGAAGAAAGAATGTCGCGATGCGCCAAGAAAATGAGAATCTCGAAAAGCGTGCCCCGAAAAATCTCCAAACTCTGCAGATGGAAGCTACACTGCGTGAGGATCAACTTTGGTGAAGAACTCCAGCTGGTTTGAAGCTCTGAAATGCCAAAAAGATGAAGAGGAAAGGAGCTCGGGCTATTTATAGGCGCACAGAAAACATTTGGAGAAATCTCAAAAAGGTCCCAATTTTCGGGCGCACCCGAAGTTTCGGGCGCCCGAATCCGGGCGCAGAGGCGGATTACTGTAGCCACCCAGAAAATCCTCATGCCGCCACGTCACCCGCACAGCAAACAGCTGTGCGGGGCGCGCCGGGAGCGGCCATGTGGCCCTCCCGGGGCCCGACGCGTGTCCCGCACAGCAAACAGCTGTGCGGGGCGCGCGAGCTGTCGCCGCGTGGCACCTACCCGGTCAAAGCGGGTAGGTGGCGCCCGCCAGTGGCAGGGCGACACGTGTCCCTGCCTCTGTCGCGGTCACACGTGTGGGCAGGGCGCCGCTCTGGCCTCCTGCCACGCACGCGCCCCGAGGCGCCCGTCCGCGACCCCGTGCGCTGCGCCTCGTGAGCCCGCGAATGGCGTGACGACACGTGTCCCGTGCACCCGGTCCACGCACCCTAATTCAGGTTTCGTGGACCGCGCCGCGTGCACTGACCAACCGGGGGATGCCACGTGTCCCCCGCCCCGGTCCATGCACCGCCGCGCAATTTCTGTAGACCGCGCCTCACAAGCCCGCCAATCAGGCGGCGCCACGTGTCATGTGCCGGGCCCGTGCACCCAGCCTCGGCGCTCCATGGACCGAGCGCTGCGGACCGTCCTATCACGGGCCGCCACGTGGCAGCCGGCGGTCCACGGCCCCTCCCATGCACCGAAATTCAGCAAAAACTTCCGGGAGTCCGTTTTTGAGCATCCGGACTCAGAATCAAACAAGCAAATAGCCGTTTTCAAGCGTTTTTCCGCGCTGAATCCAAATCCAACCTCTGTTTGGCCCAAAATAATTTCGAAAATTCGACAAATGCAGCCGAAGGCCAATACAGCTGTGGATATCACACAGGGTCCATCTGTGGCATCCCTTTGATGCACTATGGGCCAGATACACCAACACTAGGTGTTCTACACCACGGTTCATGGGAGAAGCAACACGGGGATCAGGGTCACCACAGCGCCGCCCGGACCGGCCCACTCCCGAGCCGCCACGCGTCCAGCCCCCGGTGCACGCCCGCCGCGTGGACCGGGCGGCCCGCACCTCTGCCCGCCGCGCTCCGCCGCCGCCGGCACTGCCCATCGGCCGGAACAGTAACCCCAAGCCTCGAAAAACGCGCTTTTGCATCCGGACTCCGAAAAATACAAGTAAATAGTCTATTTTCACCGTTTTCGCCCGCTGAGTCCAAATCCGGTGTCCGATTTGCCAAATTCAAATTCCAAAATTTGCCGAAGGCATCCGAAAAGGTGTTTTTAATCCAAATTTCTCACTGAGTCTAATTTTGATATCCGTTTTGCGCGAAACAACTTCTAAACATTCGACGGGGTCCTCCGATTACCCACGTGATCCATTTTAAGTCCAGAGTCCATCATTTATGTCCAATTCGTGCACAAACACCTCCAATACACAGTACGGGCCCCCATAAGCTGCCAAACACACTGCAGAAGCTCTGCTGATCCAACAGTAATCCTCTTGCGGAAATTCGGATCCTCACAACCTCGGTCGTCCGAGTACTGTGTGCAGTTACCACATGTCTACAAAGCATGGTTTTTCTTGTTGATTAGATAAAATGCTTTTTGGAATACTTGACTCTGTCGAATTCCAAGGTTGGTATAAGGTGGGATTTTTATTGAAAAGATGCTCAAAGAGCCACTCTTTACAATAAATTGACTAGATATATTATCTAACTTATTTGGGATTTCAAACATCTATCGATCTTGGTGCTTCATTTTCTTTATTAAATTGATGATTTGATAAATGCATTACTCATTAGATCGTGATAGATGTTCTTGAACTTAATCAACTTTAAAGGATTTAATTGTTATAAATTTTTGTTTCATTACTTGTATATTATTGATAGATTTAGCATAATCTATTTCTGTTGATATGAAATGATATTTTTGTTTAAAGTTGATATACAAAAGTGCTTACGATCTTTTTCTGAATTTTCTGGAATTTTTCTAAATTTTTCTGAAGAAAAAGTTGGAGCCGATCCGAACTGGAAAATCTGTTCCGGATCCCGAACGTAGAAAATTTCTGCGGGTAGCCGATCCGGACTGGATTCTTGATCCGATCCGGACCGCGGCTAGGTTTCATATGAAACAAAAGGGTATTTGATTTCTTTTTACAACAAGCTTTTGTTTCCAAGTCTCCAGAGTTTCTCTCTCTGGAAAACAACCAATTTGGAGCCTTTCAAACTCGAGTTCTTCAGATTCAAGTAAGTCTTTTTTATCAAAACTCAATTTTTTCACTGTTTTTGCATTGTTCATCAAACGTGAGTGAAAATCATGACTCGAATTCAATTCTAGATGGTTTTTGGTCAAATTTCTTTTTAAATAAGAACTCTGAGTAGATTAGTTTTGTTTATATGCTTGGTATTCTCTTGATTAACGGATTTCTAGGCTTCGATTTCTGAAAATTCGGTTTTAGGACATATAATGAGAATTTTTGAAAATCATAGAATTGATCTATTTTTAAAATTCGTTTTGCAAAACTAATTTGATTCCTAGTCTCTCTACACGATAATAATTGTTTAGGTACAATTTTTCAAATTTTTGAAAATTAAACAATTTTTCGTGTTCTTGAGTTCTTGCTCGCAGGTTTCTTATTTACTAAGGCACAAGCAAGGATGGTGTTTGCTTGGATTGTTGTGCTCCTTGTAGCCATGGTACACACAAGAGCAACGAACAAACCAAAGAGGGCTAAGAAAGCTCAGGACAGCTCGGATTCAGGATCCGAGAAAGAATCCGTCGACTGGGATGAACTTATGGAGGAAGGCACAGCGAATGCTACGGCAACTGCCTCGAAAGGGAAAGCCCCAGCAGCTACAACAAAGGCGAAGACAGCGCCTACTGCAGCAGAAAAAGGGAAAGCCCCAATGGAATCAACTCCAGTCAAGATGAAAAGAAAGAGTGTTGCTAGGAAAAGGGGTAGATCTCGTGGAATTGAGATCGAGGAACCACTTGCGAGTGAGCCCCCTCCACAGGACTTTATGCATGTAAGCTCTGAGAGAATCAAAGATTTCGAAAAGAGGGAATGCATCTGGGAAAGACATGTAAATGTCAAAGCTCTTAAGGAGCGATCTGCACTGTTTGGCACTCTTTTTGACCAAGCGGGACTTGCACCTATTTGCAACTTTCCGAAATCAACTGGCTACTGTCTCCATCTTGTGAGGTTTTCTATCAAAATGCATCGAGACTAGTAGACCTTGAAGAAGGACAACGAGAATTTCTAACAACTGTTATAAATGTAAAGCTCAAGATTACACATCAGTTGATTGGAGAGGTGTTAGGAATGAAGGCCCGGGTTGATGGAGCTCATTATCTAAAGGGTCATATTTTCAGCAATACAACCTGGAGAGTGGTTGTCAATGGGATTTGTCTCCCAGATACTCAGTCGACGGGGAACTCAGTTCTTTCGAAAGAACTTCGACCTGAGTACCGATTCTTGAACTTTATCGTCTGCTACAACATCTTGCCAAACATGCAGACAAAAGTGCTTAGATGTGATAGAATGTTGTTTCTTTATCTTCTTGGGAATCCTACAGCAGCTTTGGGATCCAACTTCAACATTCCCTATCTAATTTGGTCAAGGATGGCGAGGTATGTGGAAAATGCCCATCCTACTGAGCGACTTCCATTCCCAATGATCATAATGCGCATTTTTCACAAATTCAAGATCGACACAAGTGCGACCGCATATATGCACAGTTTGGGAACTATCAATGACACAACAATAGTGAAGTCCCTCTCCACAAGACAGGATGAGCCACCCACACCTCCTCGCAGAAAGAGATCTTCAGCAGTAACAGCAGCACAAACAACAGCAGCAACAGCTTGAGCACCTCCAACAGCAGCTTCAATGTCAGAGGATGACGCCTCTGTAACGTCCATATATCGAGAACAACAAAGGCTCTTATCAGAGCAAGAACGAATGTCCTCTGAATTCGTCAAGATGACAGCCGACATAGGCGACTTGAAAAAGAGGCAGACATCATTAGCCAAGTTAGTTAAAAAGATCTTTCAAAAACTTGGTTGCAGCAGTTCTGAGGATTCAGACTGATTTTTCTGTTGTTCTAATTATTTTTTGTTTTGCAGGTTTTAGTTTTAGTTCTTACAATTTCTTTTTGAACTTTTAACTCCCTTAATTTCTGTAATTTTGGCTAACTTTAGTGACAAAAAGGGGGAGAGGGATATGAACAATGGTTTGACAATGGTTTGTGAGAACTTTGTAACACTTAAACCTTGGAAGGTAAGTATGACAACAACTTCGGTTCATATTGTGAATGAATGCATGCCTCGACTAATTATTTGACTAACTATTTGGGCATGTAATATTACTAACAAGTTGTTTCATGACTAACATACATATGACATTTGGAATTTATTGCTTAAAAGATATGTCTATCTCTGATTGATATTTTAATACATATCTGATTTTGTAAATGTCATGGTGAGTATAAACTTCACATCTCTGGTTGGTTTTTGATGTTAAATTCTTGAGGTATCTAACGATTTCTTTTGTCAATAATTATTTCTTTTGCAGAGAGTACAAACGTCTAAGTTTAGAGTTTGTTTTAGGAGTTTAACTCATGTACTCATTTTTATTTGGATCTCTATTGTAAATTTTTGTTGTATGGTGATAGCAACAAAAATATCTTTTTGAATTTTCTTTTAAGTGGATTTTTGTTTTGTCACGAAACCGCCAAAGGGGGAGATTGTTAAGGAATTTATTTTGGCGTATTTCGTGATGTGGTTAAGTCTTGAAGATTGAAGATGAAGATGTTAGGATCATATATCTCAATCTCAAGAAATAAGAATTCAAAAGGGTCAGGTACGTTTAACTAAACAATCTTGGTGATCCGAATACTTCTTGTAGTGTAGAAACACTTGGATGGGTTTTAATTGCATAAAAATTAAGAAACTGGACTGTTATATGTTCAGGATCCGGATCAGGGTACTACAGTCCGGACCCCGAACGTAGGTAGGTTCATGCGCAAATCCAGTCCGGAACACCCTTGGTTCAGTTCGGACCCCGAACGTGGATTCTGTAGAAATCGCATGAACAGTCCGGACCGTGGATACTTCAGTCCGGACCCCGAACACTGATTTTTCAGGAATTCTCTGAAAAACAACGACAGTCCGGATCAAGCTAAATCCAGTCCGGACCGTCGTGCGGGTAAAAATCTGTTACAGTCAGTTTTTGATTCTTATCCTCTTCTAATGGTTTCTAACCTATAAGTAAACCCTAATTCTATCTTTTAGGGTAATCCAAAATAAGTTTTGTACTCCGGGTAATGACAGAAAAATATTAATGGAGAAAAACTTAGAAAAATCCACATATAGAGAAGAAAGGAAATAACTAGATTTAATCTATGTTTCTTCATCTATATTGATTAATTTGATTCTAGGATTTCAAACTCAGATTTTGAGTAGAATGAAATTAATGAATACTTAGATGGTATTTCCGATCTATCTTTGATCTAAGTATTCGGCGGATTTTCACCACCAACAAAACAACGATTTTTCCCAAAATCGGCGCGTGGATTCGCGTGGCCTTGTGAATTCAAGGTGCTACCGCTCTCATGGATTCGGAGCGAGCTACGTTCGTGTGATCGAGACGCACTACTTGGTGGAGACCGTGGATTCGGTCAGACGTCGTGGATTCGACGTTGGACGCCGTGGATTCGGCGTTGGACGCAAATCGTGGATTCGAGGCGCGTTGCGGAGCGAGCGGAGAAGATCAACTCGGAGCGTATGGAGAAAGGATGAGTCGTGTGTGAGTACGGTATATCACCTTTGTACGTGTTTAATCTTAGTTGATTTCGCCGTGTTATTGGTCCCGTGGTTTTTTACTCCTGGTTTTGGAGTTTTTCCATGTAAAATCTTGCGTGTTATTTTTCATTTCCGCATTGGGTTTTATTACGCAAAGATTTTTGAGTGTTTATTGTTTATACCTATTCACCCCCCTCTAGGTATTTTTTTCCCTATTTAGATCCATATTATCATAACCCAACAATATGATCATCATAGCAACACAAAGAACACCAATTCTCTCCTTCTAGCATGCTTCCTAATACATCTCACAATCATGCATGTTCACTACAACATAGAATTAATGATCAATCCACCGGTTTTGAAGACGAAGCAACCCACCAGAAAGTGCAAAGCTGTCCAAAGTCCAAGAAGCTAAAATTACACGGGAATAATCCTCCAATTCCCACAATTCCAACGGGTCCAGAAACACTCAAAAACTCCTCCTGGGTACAAAGATATAGTCCAAAGTTACAAACAACACAAAATTTCTAAGTGTACAATCTGCTGAAAATTCAGTCCCAAAGAAGCTTAATTATCACCTGCAAGATAAATTTCAAAAATTCTAATAAAAATACGACGGCAATTCTCGTGAAGCATAGATGTCGATCGAGTCCTTACAAGTCGAAATCCTATGCCCGAGTGCTGAGATAAAAATCCGACAAGCCTCCGCTGTCCAAAAAAACCACCAGCAGGAAATAGATTCAAAGATGCCTCGTAAACCATGCCAAGAACTTAGAATGAAGCAAGGTGATCGACATGGAAATCGAAGACCTACCTCTCGTGAAACCTATGCCGCAAAAATCGTCCAAAAATTCCTTCGAGGTAGCTCTGGGGGCCTCGTGGACCGAAATGCGACGAAAAAGGCCTCCGAAGAAGGAATGTCGCAGTGCGCCGAATCGCAGAAATCGCCGATGTCAAGATCTCCAAAAATTCCGAAACTCCTTTGAGAGATGGGGCACAAGAAGAGAATCAACTTTTCTTAAGGGCTCTATCGTAGGGGAGCTCGGGAAGAGTCCGAAAATGCATCCAAAGGGGGGTATTTATAGTCTCAGCGGAACAAATCACTTAATTCCATCCATGTCCCTAGTTTTGGGCGCCCGAAATTTTTCGGGTTGCTACAGTAACCCAAAATGTACCCCAAACCATCAGCGCTAGAATCATCCACAACGCGCCACGTAGCCCCGCAGAGCGGACAGCCGCGCCAGCCACCCCGACCGCGCCGCGTGGCACCCCCCGCACCTGCCTCGCGCACGTCGCCCGGCTGCCCCGCGCGTACAGCCACCTGCCCGCCGTGCCGCGTGGACCGCGCGCTCGTGCGCCCGCCACTCCGGGACCGCCACGTGTCCCCGCGCCGGCCCATGCACCCAGCCGCTCGCCTCCGTGGACCGCGCTTGCTGCGCCGGCCAACCGGGAGCCGCCACGCGTCCAATCTCAGGTGCACGCCTCGCCCGTGGAACGGCCGGCCTGCGCCTCTGCCCAGCTGCTGCCCACGGCCGCTCCGCCGCGCTCCGTCGCATGCCCGCCGCCGCCGGCCGCCGGAACAGTGCCTGATGCCTCGAAATCCGTGCTAGGGCATTCGGGCTCCGAAAAATACAAGTAAATAGTCCATTTTCATCGTTTTCGCGCGCTGAATCCAAATCCGATATCCGTTTTGCTCAATTCCACTTCTAAAATTTGTCGAAGGCCTCCAAATAAGTGTTCTTAACCCAAATTTCGCGCCGAGTCCATTTCTTGAGTCCGATACGCGCACAAACACCTCCAACACAAGCAAAGAGCCTCTAGAAGTTGCTGATCACACTGCAAGTACTCTGCGGAGATCCGGGTCATCACATTAGTGCTTTTCTTTTAAAGGTTTTTTTTTTATTTGTTAAAGACTAAGTTTTTGTTTTTTTTTTTTTTTTCATTTGTTGATTTTTTTTTTACAAATTATCTATTGACATTATATTCATGATTTTGGATGTACGTACAGGTGTATTCAAAAAGAAAAGTTTTTTACATTTATAGAAGATAAGAAAAAAATGAGAGAGATTCAGGAGGATGGCTCGTGTTGAAACTACTCTACGTAGAAGAGAAATCAGGTTTAATAAATCTTACTAGTTAAAGACCCGCGCTTCGCGGCGGGCGAATAAATTTACACTAAATTAATATTAATAACTAATAAATAATAAGCAATAAATAAGAAAATATTTATAAAGATAAAGAAATGTTATATATTATAAGATTTTCAACATTATAAATTGGCAAAAAGGAGTACAAAAGTACAATTACTACATATATTAATTGTTCATTAACTAATAACATCATTTCAACATTTCAAGTCCTTGGATTAAAGAAAGTACAATGACTACATATAGTAATTATTCATTAGCATAAGACTAATTATTTCTTGCTAGTTGATGGCACGTCATCTTCTGCGTGCCTGCAATGTCAACATACGGAAAGTTAAGTAAAAATAAAAGATTTCACGATGAAAAGATAAGTAAAAGGGAGGTTCGCTGAACAAAATTACCTAAAACGTTTTTTGCCCGAAGCTAATTCAGCAACATTTGTAGACAAACTGATAAAAGCCAACATAGTACATTAGTAATTGGAACATGGTATTTCATTCATGGAAGATCATGTTGAAAGAAAAAGAAATTAGCTATACCTAGAACGTGACATTACCGAGGGAGATATTTCTCCAAATATGTCATTCTGAGTATGTGCGGAAGGAGTTAGAACTGTCTGTTCTTCGATTTCAGGTTGATCTTTTTGGTATGACTGGTTTTGGTTTTTTGTTGGAACTTTGGAGGAGAAACACTTACTGACCTTAAATGATCTAATGCCCATGCCTAACTTGTAAGTATCGATCGTAACTTGAAAAATATGCTTCTCGCCGATTAAATTTTTAATAGCTAAAGGGAGAGTAAATCGGTCAGACTCATCAGCAGTAGCAAGGTTTTGGGCAGGTATATGGATTAGATCCTGCGCAACTCTCCCAAATATAGTGAAGTCGGCATCACCAGTCTCATCGCCAATAGTTGCATCCAATTTGTACCTGTTATTTTTAAATTTCAGTGTAATATGTGAAATACAAGAGTTTCAAAAAATGAGATTAAAATAAGTAATTTTATCCAATCAACTCACCATGGCATAGGGGGTTCATCATTTTTTCCACAATGCCCACAGCAAAATTCTTCTCCATAACTTTTAATTGCTGCTCTGCATCCACGACAGGCTTTATACCACCAACCATATGAGCAGTCTATTGATTTCAATGTCACCTCGCATGTAAACTTTGTATTCTGGAGGAGTATAAAAAATATATTTTCAAGTTGTCACAAAATTCTAAATAATAATGTAGTAGTCAGAAAAGATTTGTAACCTGAAATTTGGATTGCTCTAGACTCATCAGGTCGCATATTTTTTTTCTATTAAGCTGCATTTCTTCTAAAGGACTAATAGTCGCTTGTTGTGTGTTTGCAGGTCGATTAATACGATCAATTGGTTGCTGGATTCTGGTAATGAGTTTTGTCGATTAGAAACTATTTACCTGAGTATAATTGAATGTAAATTACAAAGATTATTCATACCTGTGCTGAAAATCGAGAACTTCCGGAATCTGTAATTCAATGTATAACTTCGAGGCGGAAGATGTAGAGAGGTATATTTGATCTGGAAATTGTAGTTTGTAATTTTGTTCTTTTTCATTAGTCAGGAAAATAATAGAATATGAACATTTTAGAAACTTCAGAGTATAGTAGTACCCTGATATGTTCGAACAGTCATAGCAGCGAGGACGACGACGACAGGACCGTTGGCATCTATTTTGAATATCAAACTTTCATCGATTTCAACAGCAAAATTATCCCATAATGTGATAGACAACTTGTTTTTCCTATATAAGAATAAAAGAAAGAAAATAAATGATAGGAAAGAGTAATAAGAGAAATAAATTATTTGTTTAATCATTACGTACTGTAAGTCTTCTATCTCCATTTTTCTAATTGGTGTTTGTGCTTGTCCGACGTATGTATATCCAATAGAACCGAAAGAAACAATACGACCAAGTACATCTGGTAGAAGTGAAATGCTTAATTTCTTAATGTACAGGGTCAAAACATAACAGGGAACAAAAAATGATGAACAAATAATATCACCTGAGAGACAGCTGTCGTTATTTCTCCTATTGTGAATGTAGTCAAAACTAACAAATTTGAAGCTGTATAAAGGCATTGAGTCAATGTCCTCTGTGATTTGAACTACTTTCGTCCACTTACCAATCATGACCATATATTCTTCGTCGACAACCTTGAATTTTTTACTCGGGATAACAGTAAAGTTTTCAATGAAGTATACACTTCCTTCTTGTAATGATTGCCTAAACTGTATAGCATCTTGTTTGCGTATGGTTCCTTGAACTGAATCTCCCTGAAGGGAAACGGAAGAAATATATTTCAGGAAATAACCATAATATGAAAGAACAATTTGAAAGTATTACAATACTTCACTTTTTCATCAATAAGAAGGCAGTCCAAACTCAGGATTTGTTCGCGCATAGTCGGTATTTTTGCATCCCACATTCTTCCAATCCTTACTTTAATTTTACGACACCGTTGTTTTAGGGATAGCTGAGATAAAAAAATGTAGTCCATAGGAATCCTGCTATCTTGATTTCTAGCACAAGACAATAAGAAAACAAATGTCAATTTAAATCATACTTGGGTGTATTAGAAAAAGAGGGGAAAAAAATTGATGGCACACATTGTAGTGTTATGAAGTACTTCTAGCAAATAGGGAAGGCAACATTAACTAAAGCATTATCCGATGGCAAGTCTTCAAAAATTTCACGGTACACAATGTTCCTGGTACATCCTTTAGGTTCATTTTCGTTGTTCTCAATCAAAATTCGTAGACCTTCTCGTGAAGTAACACGCGAAACAGCGACGTAAAGTTGGCCATGTGAGAAAACCGGACGCGGCAAGTAAATACCTACTCGTTGTAATGTGTGAGGTCCCGGAATCCCCCGCGTAGGGTTGCTGGTTGTTGGGCAGCTTTCGGTCGCCGTTGGGGGTGTTGGTGCGCGTGTTGGGGACCCAGAAATGGATTTGTGATGCAAATTGGGATTTGCTTGCATCACTGGAGGCCTGCGTGGGTTGCGCGCAATTTGGACACAAGTGGTGGACTTCGGGCTTAAATTGAGACCCCGTGGGAAGTTGGTGGACCCGTCGGGTGTTTAGAAGTGATTTCGCGCGATTCAGATGTCAAAATTAGACTCCGGGTGAAGTCCGGATAAAAGTTTACCTCTCCGATCGCCTTCGGGAATTTTTAGAGTTGGAATTGGGCAAATCGGACTTTAAAAATGGACCCGGCGCGAAAATCGGATCGAGTGGGCATTCGGCAAATTTTCGGGTGAGAATTTGGAGAATTGGACATCGTTTTTGGATTCAGCGCGCGAAATCGCTAAGAATGGACTATTTATTTGTTGGATTTGGAGCCCGGATGAAGTGCGCATTTTTCGAGGCAAAACGGCACGTTTATCGAGGTGTGCGCGTGGCACGGATCCCGAGGCGAGCGCGGCGCGCGGGTCAAGGCGCGCGGGTCGAGGCGGCCGCGTGATGGGACGGGGCGCAGGCGCGGGACGCACGGGGGCCGCCACGTGGCGGGCCCCCGTTGGCACCCGCGCGGGCGCGGGGGCACGCGCGCCCGTGTAACGGGCACGTGTCCCGCGCCTGGGCTGCGCGGTGCGTGCAACGCGCCCGTGTGGCGGGCGAGTTGCTGCGCGCCGCGTGGCCCTGTGGGCGCGCGCGTGGACCGGGCGCGCGCGCCCGTGTGCTGTGGACCGCGGATGGGGCTTCCCCATTGGCCCGCGCGGTGGACCGGCGCGGTGGACCGGATCCGTGGACCGCCTTCTCTCTCCCTCTTTTCTTCTTCTTCTTCCTCCCCGCGCACGCCATTTTCCCTCCTCTTCTCTTCCTTTCTTCTTCAACCGAGCGAGAGGGAGAGCGAGGGAGATGGTGGGAGGTACGGCGTGGCGTCGTGGGCCCCGTGGAGCGCGCGAGTTTTTCCGTGGGGAGCATTTCGGCGACGGCGGCCCAGTCGGGCGGACATCGTTTTGCGTGCGGACTCCGTTTGGCGTGCGGATTCCGGCACCGTGCTCCGTTTTGCGTGCGGACTCCGGCAGCGGACTTCGTTTTGCGTGGGGATCGCGTGGAGGCCAATTGCAAGTGGCTACGAGCAATTGGTGGCAAATCGAGGTGGGTGGCCTTATCTCCAAGTTTTATGGAATGTACATTAATTCTATTAATGTAGGACTATGCATGATAGTATATTTCCTTGTGTAGCATGCTAGATTGTTGGAATGGCTATCCCTTTATTATCGGTTAATGTGGTTATCTTGGAACTTGACCTAGCACCCCCGTCATATGTTGTATGTGTAACCAGACTAGTAGAAAACCCTCACTTGGGCTAGGGTTATTTATGCTTAGACATCCACACTGTTCCTTCATCCCTGACATAGTGTTTTCTCGCCCGGGTAGTGGGCCGAGAGGTCGGGACTTGCTTTTAGTGTGGGATGCTTTTGCACTCTTGCTTGGGAGCAGAGTGGAGTCTGGTAGTTGTAGCTGGGTTGCTTATCTGTGCCGGGAGCCGTTTGGGTAAATGGTAGTCCCGGGAGGTCTTGTTTCCCTGTTGTGCCGTCGTGGAGGGAGCCGTTGCGCAGACGGCAGTCCCGGGCCGTCGAGTATCTTCCGGTCCGCCTTGTTGGGAACCGTTGGGGTTGACGGTGGTCCCAGGTCGTTGAGTGTTGTCCGACCTGTTTTGTTACCCTGAGTTGTGGGTCGTTCCTGGCTGTGGAGTATCTCCAGCCAGTGAGCCTTGTGCTGCGAGCCGTTGGCGAGGCTAGTGTCTCGTGTTTCGAGTTAGCCGAGCAGCTGAGTCGTCGAGAGTTCTCCGACTGTCGTGCGAGGTATTTGGGGATCCTGAGTCCTACCGTTCTGAGAGTGAGCGTGGATTTTGACTAGCCTGCTTATGCCAATTTGTGATACTCTATGCCGCGCCGTGTTCCTCAGTTGGAGTCGCGTCCCTGAGATGCCGCTGTGGATACGATGGGCCTGTTGAGGCAGTTTTGCGCGAGGGGTGAGTTAGTCGGGCAGGACGCCCCACGTAAATCCCGTCCTCATGGGGATGCGTGGTAGTGGGCAGGCGCGTTCCTAGTCGACAGGCGCAGGCTTGACTGGACCCTATGAGGCAGTCAGTTCGATTGGGTCTATTGAGCACCTTGGGTGCGAGTGGTCTCTTTTACTTGCATCTGTTCCACTTTTTGAGTATCTAGATAGAGGCATGGTAGCTGTAGAGTAGTTTCCAGCCTTTCTTTCAGATTTCTTGGCCTGTTATCTTTTGCCTCTTGTAGACTTGGTGGGCAGACCGTTGGGCTTGTTGACGGTACCCACTGAGAACTACTGTGGGAAGTAGTTCTCACACCCGTCGTGGTGTCTTTTTCCCCAGGAACTTCTCCTCCTGTTCTTGTTGCTCCAGTTGCTGATCCTTCTGACCGAGGCGAGGGAGTCGCGAGCTAGTTCCCTACCCGTCATTGGAGTGTAGCGGTACCCCTTCAGAGGAGAGCTTCAGTAGATTAGTGTTCTTCTTTTTCCTCTGTTGAGAGACCTTTGTTGTGAGGTATAGAGTTGTACTTTATTTTACAGTTTGAGAGACTGTTGTAGTGAGGATATTCTTGTATCGAGAGTCTGTACACTGATGTATTCATTGGAGATACCTCCCTTTTGAGTTTTGTATCAGAGGACTTTGTATATGATAGTATTTGGGGAGATGGTTATTGTATTATTTTCAGCTGTACAGTGTTTGGACTTCAGTTTTAGTAGTCTACTTTCAGCTCTCTGATATCTGTATACTGTAGTTGATTCTTTCTGCAGGTTAGACGCTTCATCTGTACGGCAGTTTCCGTACAGATGGCGGATCTGTTGGCGAGCCCGGGTGGCAGTTTCCACCCCGGGGCGTGACATAATGTCTGTCCCTGACTTTTGTTTATCGTCATTGCATAACATAAACGAATTGGAAATTGTCTCCTTTTAAATGTAAATGGCCATTTTGTCTCAACGACATGCATTATAATGCGAGGAATATAAACGTTTGCACCAATGTTGCTCCCGGTAAAAATTTCTGCTTCAATAATCCTCGAGGCTATTTGAGTAACAATTAGTCGTGTTCCATTACATAAGCCTGCACTTTGATTAATATTCCGCAGTAACATTATAGGTGCGCCAACCTTCAATTTTAGCTCATGATGTGGAAGGCCATTAAACTTCAATGAATTTAGAAATTCAGTAGGGTAAAGAACGTTGTTCTCATCCGTATTTGCCGAAGTATTACATATTGAGTCACAGCTTAAATATATCTTTTCTTCACCGGGAATTAAAGATAGTACATATGCGTTGAGTACATCAGCTGTTTCATTTATAGGAGTAATAATAGCCCTATCCTTCAAATATACAGGACAATTGAACTTTCTATCAATATCGTCGTATATCATTGAAACAATAGTTTGCACTCCATTCACAGCAGCATGTATATTTATGTCATCTGGAATTTTGATCCAAGTTGCTTCATCCTCTCCCTCAACCTCTACTGTTTCTAATTTTCCATCACCAAGGTCAAGTATCCACTCTGCAAATTCAAGCATTAACCTTCTTGTTGAATTACTTATTGAATTTTGTCGAAGTCTCATATTGGTTTTTAAACGAAAAACTTTGCACTCATTCCATATATACGACTTTGTGAGTGATGCACTAATTATATCTTGCCTTGTTCCTCCAGTAACAACAGGAAGTATTTGTCTAAAATCTCCACCGAGCAGAACTGTCTTACCGCCGAAGAGTTTCTCACCCTCAGCAGACTCCTCTACTTGTACAATATCCTTCATTGATCTGTCTAAAGCTTCGAAACAATTTCTATGGTTCATTGGAGCTTCATCCCAAACAATCAAGCTAGCGTGTGTGAGCAAATCTGCAAGTTGGCTCCCTCGCTTGATCTCGCATGTCGAGAAATCATCAATTTTAATTGGTATTTTAAATCTTGAGTGCGCTGTTCAACCTCCTGGTGGAAGAAGCGATGCTATTCCAGATGAAGCAACAGCTAATACTATCTTTCCTTCAGAACGGACTTTTGAAATAATTGTTTGCCAAAGATAGGTTTTACCTGTTCCTCCATGGCCATAAACAAATATAACATCTCCTTTATTTCCGTAGATAGAAGCTAAAACAGCATAGTAGACTATTTTTTGCTCATCATTCAAACCCTCGAACAAAGTTATATGTTCTTGTCGAAGTTTTCCGACATCATAATCCAATTCTTCTCTCAATAATCTATTGCCTATCTCATCCATAATTGATCTATTAGGAATTGGAAGTTTATATTGTGAAAGAGAGCTGCCATTTTTATTGAACAAAATATCCAATTCAAATAAAATCTGATTTTGAAGTTCAATTTCTGGCATTTGAAGATGGCGAAGGCCCATTATTTCGCGAAAACGATAGACAATGTCGTCAGACAGCAATTCCCAATAATCTGTCCATAATTTTCCAGGATCGGATACCTCGCAATACATTATTAGAGTTACAAAAAGTTGTCTCAACTCTCTGGAAGTTGACCAATGTGCGGCTTCTTCTAACGCCTCATACCATTCAGTATCATTACCTAGAAGACCTAAGGCACTACACGCAGACCGAAAAGTTTCATGGACAACACCATCAATCGTTCTGATTTCTCTATAATTTTTTGGGCCTCTTACTATATTCAGGAGCATTCTCAAAAAATAAAGTTCACCAGAATTCGGATGAATATAAACTATGCGACCAATACGATTTCCACGTTTTCTTCTTGTCCATATTTTATCTGTTGAATGCCATACCCATTCAGAAGGAAATTCTGCATATGTAAGACGTCGTGCATCGTCATAGATAGCATTTGCGGCCATCCATTCAGTGAACATTGTTTTCTCAGAACCATCTCTATTTAGCACATGTATTAAATTTTCATTCTCGTGAAATGTAATACTGTTCATAAGTGGTAAATGGACAGTTAATCGATCAACAGTTGGTTCTCTAAAATGTATGTCAAATTGGAACAGTCGCCAAACAGCTTCATATGCTGATAAATATCGACAATCTAAGTATCTTTTAACCTCATCAATATTCCTTGGCTGTCGCTCTGAACTGACATTTTCCGTTGGTAAGTTATCTTCAATTATAGCTCTAGTTCTATCCGGACCTTTGTTCACATACTTGAACAGATATTTAATCATTCTTGATTTATTACACCATTCCACATTAATGTGAGCTTGATATTTAACGACCAGTCGCAAATTATGCGGGACAACAAATCTATTGTCAAGTTCGATTCCATTTTTAATAACGTATCTATGATTATTTCGTCGCTTGTATACAGCAAAACCACTTTCATCAATGAAGGTCTCGTCTTTGAAATCCTTTGGAAAATGTTTGGAGCAGTGACCTTTCCCCATGCATGGTGCTCTAGGATTTGCTAGCCCGCAAGGGCCATGTATCATAAACTTTCCAATAGATGCATAGGCAACCGGATCGGTTTCCATACATGGTATTTCTGCTGTTATAATTGAATCTATATCAACATTTGTTGGATACTTATGAGCTGCATGCAACCAGAGTAAGATGTGTACATGTGGCAGGCCTCTTTTTTGGAATTCCACAGTGTAAAGCTCTGTTGGAAAACAGGAGGAAATAGCAAACATATTGTTTAGCTTTTTCTTCTTCTTCCATTTTCACATTAACTCCAAGAATAAATATCGAAGGAAAGAACATTTGAGGAAAAAAAAATAGAACTGATAAATAAACACGCACCGGCCACAGATTTCCCGAAATATTCCCCATTTTTAAGATCTGACATTAATGAATGCAGCTTTAACTTAAAGACCCTGCTAACAATATCAGGTCGATCCTCAGGTCTCTGACCAAGTATATGCTGCAAAGCATTATGTATTTCCGGCCACTGTGCATTACATGTAAACGTAATGAATAAATCAGGATGTCCATGATGTTTACAAATCGCAATGGCATCCTGATAATTTTGGAACATATAACGTGGACCAGCTGTAAAACTTGATGGTAAAACAATCCTTTTACCAATGCTATTACTATCTGTGTCACCCGAAAGAACAGCATCTCTAACACCCTTGTAAATTTCAGTTCTCAAAGTGCCCTGGTTCTTTCTGATGTAATCAAGTCTTTCTTCCTCAACACAGGAAAAAGCATCTACAATGTATTGCTGAAAAAGTTTCCCGCCTCGAACTAACGTATTACCTTCTGCTTTTCTTATCTGTATTCTGTAAGCATAGAACTCTCGCATGGTCACACATTGTCTGGACACTATTGTTCTGCTCGATCTTTCAGTATACCTGATTCGGATTCTAAAACCATCTTCACCATATGGAAATAGGATTGGATATTGCATAGCCATGAAGGAAGGATGTAAGTCACTAATACGCTTTAAACCATTAGTTCTATGCTCAACAATAATGTCGCGTTGCCGATCTACACTCCCCAAGTCACCAACTATTAGACCAGCGATTTCAGCACATGAAGGAGGATTATATTGTACTGCATCTTCTGAACGTGTGCCAACCAACCTCAATCTAATAGGATGGTAATCTTCAGTCCTAAAACGATCTCTAACCATTCTAAATGCTTTCACAAGTTCATTTTCGCAGTCAAACATCTCAACCAATTTTTCAACAATACTTCTGTCAATATTAGTTAGCTCAACATCTACGCCAAATGCCCGCATTCTATTTTCAACTTCATTCTCGGTATCATATATGTACAGCTGAGCAAACTTTGGACGTTCTCCGTTATCTGGAAGAAGGGACCCAATTTTATGATGATTTTGTCCATTTATTCTAAATACATATGGCCCAGGCCTTCTATTTATCTCGGTATCAATTTTTGCCCCAATTGATGTAAAAGCGAAGATGGAATTATATGTTCTTATATTATCCCTGAACTTTGCAGAATCTCTACCACCACTGTAATTAAGTAAATTATCTAGTAAAGCAGGTGTTTGCCTTAGCATCGGTAAGTTAACCTTTCCTTCTTGACAGCATAGAGAAAATCTAGGGACTCGTTCATTCCTTGACTTGTATATTCTTTCTTCGTACCACAGAGAAGCCCCACAAAACTGACACTCATACTCTGGAAATCCCAAGTATGATGGTTCAACATGTCTTTCTTCAATGATTGAGTTACGCGATGTCCCAACGGATGGAATGTGTGCTGACCCATGTTGGCAGCGCCTCTTTTTTCTACCACTATGCGGAACATTGTGCACCGAATTAGAGGTAGAACCAATAAACCTACTCCGTTTTTCTACCAGGATGGACTTTCTCCGTTTCCTATTCGCTCTAAACATGCTCTCCAAATCCATATATTCTACCAAAAAGGTACACTATATTTATATTGGAAAACTAAGGAAGAAATATTTTACCATGAATGATGAAGGCAGAAGAAAAGCTTAATCATCATACAAAAGAAGAATACCGGGTAAAAGTAAGCTGGAGCTTTAGATATTGGGACAGCAAGAAATGATCAAAGTACCAGAGCTGCAAAATTGAATAGTATGTCAAGTAAAGAAATAATAATGTTTTACTAATTAAAGCTAAAATATGAAGTTTTATATTCTACAAAAAAGGTACGCTATATTTATATTGGAAAACTAAGGAAAAAATATTTTACCATGAATGATGAAGGTAGAAGGAAAGTTTAATCATAATACAAAAGAAGAATACCAGGTAAAAGTAAGCTGTTTAGACCACTACACAGAGTATTAGGTAGAAAGAATAAAACAATATGAAGCATAAAGCTGACTGCATTTTGTCAAATAGAACTTAATTTTTTTCAGTTCGTGCCGTTCCATCTGCGGAAGCCGCCTAAGGGCATCGAATAAGAAGGAAACCACCCCATCTTAAGAGTACAGGATGGTAAAGCCTCATTATTTTGTCCATAATTTGCCATAACTTCATCGAAGTGTCAAGAAACGGAAATAAGAAGAAGAAGAGTTAATGAAACAATTAGAAGAAAAGCAAGAAAGAAAAAGTTAATGAAAGAAAATAAGTTATAATGAGAAACATAAAAATGGAAATGAGAAGTATAAGAAGAAGAAGAAGTACCAGCAATTAGAAGAAAAGTAAGAAAGAAAAAGTTAATGAAAGAAAATAAGTTATAATGAGAAACATAAAAATAGAAATGAGAAGTATAAGAAGAAGAGGATATTGGTGACGCACAAAATGGTTGCATATATTGTAGACCATCCAGATAATGCACGCCTATCGGCTACGCACAAGTGGTTGCATACATTATAGACCATCCAGATAATGCACGTGCAACATCCCGGTAGAAACGCTATGGAAGTGTCAAGAAATGGAAATAAGAAAACTAAGAAAGAAATTGGTAATGAAAGATAATGAAACAATCAAGACCAACTAAGAAAATAAGTTCTAATGAGAAATATTAAAATGGGAATGAGAAGTAGAAGAAGAAGAAGTACCAGCTTTTGCAAAAATTCCTTTGAGAGCAGGAATACAAACTGAGCAAAAGTAGGATGGAAAAATAAGCAAGACTACACTACAAACTTCCTCCTAATTCCTTTGAGAGCTTTTTAGACAAATATTTTCTCAACATGTATTATCTTTCTTAATATATAAAGAGGGAGAAAGCTCAAAGGTAAACAAAATAAAAGACCTTTCATCTATCTTTCCAAAGGTTATTTTTGAGAATAAAAATGGAAATGAGAAGTAGAAGAAGAAGAAGAAGTACCAGCTTTTGCAAAAATTCCTTTGAGAGCAGGAATACAAACTGAGTCTTATGATTATGAGGGTTTATGAGCTTTTTAGAGAAATATTTTTTCAAAAATAAAAGACCCTTCATTTATCTTTCCATTCTTTTGAGAGCAGCAATACAAACTGAGTCTTATGATTATGAAGGTTTATGAGCTTTTTTAGAAAAATATTTTCTCAACATGTATTATCTTTCGAAATATATAAAGAGGGAGACAGCTCAAAGCGAAACAAAATAAAAGACCCTTCATCTATCTTTCCAAAGGTTATTTTTTAGAATGAAATATAATTATTTTTTTGATTGTAAGAATAAGTATCTATTAGAAAAATAAAGCGATTGGCAAAAAGCATGGTAGGCCTAGAGTTGTCTCCCCTCCAACATAAATAATTATGTTGGCCGTAATGGCAGAGCAAAAGGTGGAGAGTCACCAAGGAGGTAAATAAAAGTATCGTAAGGCCAATCGAACTTTTTATC
Organism: Tillandsia leiboldiana; assembly: GCA_029204045.2. Taxonomy (NCBI): domain Eukaryota; kingdom Viridiplantae; phylum Streptophyta; class Magnoliopsida; order Poales; family Bromeliaceae; genus Tillandsia; species Tillandsia leiboldiana. The sequence continues at coordinate 42,856,071 of CM055065.1, forward strand.
AATATCGTCGTATATCATTGAAACAATAGTTTGCAAATATAGGAATTTTAATACAAAAGAAAGGGTGATATTCAATCAACTCACCATATAAGAAAGGGTGATATTCAATCAACTCACCAACATAAATAATTATGTTGCCCGTAATGGCAGAGCAAAAGGTGGAGATTCACCAAGGAGGTACATAAAAGTATCATAAGGCCAATTGAACTTTTTATCAATATCGTCGTATATCATTGAAACAATAGTTTGCAAATATAGGAATTTTAATACAAAAGAAATAAAAATAGTTGTTTAGTATTAACTGTGAGATATGTTGAGATTTCAATTTGTGTAGTAGGAATTTTAATACAAAAGAAATAAAAATAGTTGTTTAGTATTAACTGTGAGATATGTTGAGATTTCAATTCTTTAAATCAAATCTAAAATTTTATTGTATAAAAAAATATTTTAAGATATTATGTCAAAAGATTTAAGTATTTTCTAAAAGAAAGGTGAGGGAAAAAATATACGAAAGAGAATATTTTATAATCAAAATTTAAATTTCAAATTCAAATTATAAATGCAAATTTAAAATTAAAGTTTAAATTCCTGTTCGAAATTTAATTTTTGGAGTATAAAATATTAATATTAATCTAAGAGGAACTTTTAAACGAAAATTTTATTTATGTTCAATTATATACAAATTATAAATATATTAAAAGGATAATATAATATAAAGTTGTTAATTAGAGTGGTAAATTGTTTTAATGAAAATATATAAAGAGAGAGAAAGCTCAAAGCTAAACAAAATAAAAGACCCTTCATCTATCTTTCCAAAGGTTATTTTTGAGAATGAAAATGGAAATGAGAAGTAGAAAAAGAAGAAGAAGTACCAGTTTTTGCAAAAATTCCTTTGAGACCAGGAATACAAACTGAGTCTTATGATTATGAGGGTTTATGAGCTTTTTAGAGAAATATTTTTTCAAAAATAAAAGACCCTTCATGTATCTTTCCATTCTTTTGAGAGCAGCAATACAAACTGAGTCTTATGATTATGAGAGTTTATAAGCTTTTTTAGAAAAATATTTTCTCAATATGTATTATCTTTCGGAATATATAAAGAGGGAGACAGCGCAAAGCGAAACAAAATAAAAGACCCTTCATCTATCTTTCCGAAGGTTATTTTTTAGAATGAAATATAATTATTTTTTTGATTGTAAGAATAAGTATCTATTAGAAAAATAAAGCGATTGGCAAAAAGCATGGTAGGCCTAGAGTTGTCTCCCCTCCAACATAAATAATTATGTTGGCCGTAATGGCAGAGCAAAAGGTGGAGAGTCACCAAGGAGGTAAATAAAAGTATCGTAAGGCCAATCGAACTTTTTATCAATATCGTCGTATATCATTGAAACAGTAGTTTGCAAATATAGGAATTTTAATACAAAAGAAATTAAAATAGTTGTTTAGTATTAACTGTGAGATATGTTGAGATTTCAATTCTTTAATTCAAATTTTAAATTTTATTTTATTAAAAAATATTTTACAAATGTATGGGAAAATATTGTTTTAATGAAAATACGAGCTCAACTATTAAATAAATTTATTACTAAGAAGTAAGAAAATGTTACAAATGTAGCAATGGTGGCCACCCTAAAGGCCGGTGGTAGTTAGAGACCGATTGGTCATTTGAGCTTGATATTTAACAGTGTAAGCTCAAATGACCGTATTTTCAATATATTACTGCACTCTAAAGGCCGAATCCCATTCAAGGTACTGAATTTCCATACCTCTCGAGGTATGTACTTACCACCCAGCACTTCTTTATCTCAATTTTTTTGGCTGCGTTCTTTGTGATTATCATGTCAGATGAGAGACATCTTGGTTGGATTGGTGCTGAAATTTTCAAGGTCACTGAGGGAACGCTGAAATGAAACCAATTAATCAGAATAAATGTTAAAGAGAAGACCAGATATTTAATATTTTAATTACAATTTTATATTCAAATTGTAAATTTAGACTTAAAAATAAAGATGAAATTTAAATTTATAATTTTGCAGCAGATATAAAATTTAGTTGAATTTATAATTCACGAAATAAACTTATAACTTAGATTTAAAATCTTACTTATAATTTAGATTTAAAATCTTCAGGAATAATGGTTTTATATAATTTCTCTCACTCTTTCTCTTATGAACCAAAATACAAGTGAATTATTTTTAGGTAGGAAGAATTTTTAAAAACCTTACAATTTTATATTCAAATTGTAAATTTAGACTTAAAAATAAAGATGAAATTTAAATTTATAATTTTGCAGTAGATATAAAATTTAGTTGAATTTATAATTCACGAAATAAACTTATAATTTAGATTTGAAATCTTACTTATAATTTAGATTTAGATTTAAAATCTTACTTATAATTTAGATTTAAAATCTTCAGGAATAATGGTTTTATATAATTTCTCTCACTCTTTCTCTTATGAACCAAAATACAAGCGAATTATTTTTAGGTAGAAAGAATTTTTAAAAATCTTTGATGTACCCTTTTTATGGATTGGAAATTAAATTGTAATTAAATTGTAATATGAAAGTAAAATTCTATTTCTCTGAATTTTTTATAACCCTAAGTGTGCTATCTCAATAAGATTAGTTATTTTAATAATTATACAGATGTTGTTTGCTTAGTAAGTAAAACTATTGCATTCCAAAATTTGATAGCTCTAATAAAAAGGGGAGAAAACACTTTGCTGCATGTTAAATTTCTAGAGAGGGCAAGCCAAATAGTAATATTGTACTTTTTAAGAAATAGAGAACATAGCTCTAATTGATGAGCAACCAAGCAATGTAAACAGAATCACATTAATACTTGAAGGCTGTCAATAGCAGAGTTTACCACATCAATAGCAAAGTTCACCACACATTTCTAAGTCCAGATCCCCTCTAATACTTTCCAAAAAACAGGATGATAGCGAAATACATAATGTCTTACCAAATAGAACAGATTGTTAACATAGCCCATTATGTCAACGATTGATCAAATACAAACTGGTCTTATCTTGGTCGTCGTAGATGATTGCCGCATCGATTCCACCTTCCTGGGCAACCCTAACCTTTTCCTCAAAGCTGCAGAGGCCTCTCGAGATCAGCACGAACTTCCTTGCGCCTCCTCCCCTGGAGCTACTCCAGACATTCTGAAGGGGTGAACGGCGACATGCAAAGAACCACAAATCCCAGAGCTATCAATTGGAACAGCTGGAAAAGGATCACAATCAAAGAAATCAATCCCATTGGCATTGCTTTATCTCTGCAAATAAGCAAGACTACAGTACGTCCGGAACCAAATCGAAATAAAGCTAAAAGGAGTTCAGCTTAACAGGAACAGCGGAAGTCATTTAGAAAACATGAGACCCAAATTCTCACATTTAAACTATATCCACAGTTAATTTCCACCGGCAATGTTTCTTAACTGGGAGAGAAGGGAGCATGGGAAAAAAATTAATGCAGAATATCATCATAAGTGAGTAAAAGATAATAAAATTAAGGCAAAAAAAGGAGAGAACTTAAATGACAAAGACGAAAAAAGTGAAAAGCACAAAATGTAACCCAATTTTAGCATTCATTCATGAAAAACCAGTGAGGGAACAGCAGCTAATAAAATTCTGCATTGAAGGAAGTTGTGTATAACAATTTCTAATTGAGATTTGCTTGGAATGCTATTGATTGCTCCTGGATGCAGCTCCAAAATACCTAGAAGATGCAGGAATAAGTTAGCAAAACTTTCTTATGGAAAATCCTATATAACATCCCCGCAAAATGCATGAGTATGGAACCCAAAGAGCATATGATTTTGATTAGGGAAATTTAGAGATAAAGCGGATAATCTGTGTAGATCTCGCATTCTGCTAAACCAAAATAAAGAAAAAAATGACATGTAGTTAAATATTGAGATAAATGGTAAAGATGCAACAATGATAAAGCATGAGGAGTAAATATTCAAGAGCTAATGCAAATGGACATACCAACAGTTTCAACAGTGTCTATTGATCCAGATTCTAGAACATGTTTCTCAACAGCTAATGCTAACTCTGCTACCGCCAGTCCTGCACCATTTCTGTTAAAAATCACATTAAGAGAATGTTTTATAAAGATTTGGCAATCATAGCATAAGGTTTTGTTTTTTGTAGAAAATCCTGAGCCTTTACCTTTTTCATTGTTATTACCACAATGAAAAAATTCCACAAAAAAGTTAGCATCCAGCAAGAAGAAGCACGTTTATTGCAGAAAATCTCACGCACAAATAGCTAGAGAAAATAAGTGCAGTAATGAAGCAAACAGAATAAAAGGCTGGCACTCACACTTGATTACATTTTTCCCCTCGCAAAGCACTCCCCCTCCCGCCCGAACTCGTTCCGCATGATCCCCTCGTGCGGGTACTTCACCAGCGACAGGTAGTGGAACCACACCCAGTACGCGGGGATCCTGTCGCGGGTGATGAAGAAAACTTAGCTTCTTAAAGCAAGAAAAAACTGAGAGCACTAAGAACTAACTAAGTGAAAAGTTGTTTACCTTATTAATACAGCTGATAGAAATGTTGTTCACCTTATTAAAACAGCATTATTTACTTTGGAGAATAAAAGAACTATATCTTCCTTTACTCCGCAGACACCGCATCAAGTCAGTTGATATCAACTCATGGTAGGGTGTGTAATCAAGAGATCTTATGCATCCTCTCTGCACTTTCTTTTAGTAATTGCTAGCTTGTACTTCGTTAGATTGAAGTCTTTTTTAGAGAAGGATGCTAAAAAGAATGACCACTCCATTGCAAAGCGATATGAGAAGTTCTATAATCAAACATCCATATTGGGGTTGATTTATGAGAAGACGATGACATCCTCCTGCTCATCAATTCCCGAATCCACCTATATATGTAGGTTTTTCTTAGTAATACGATTATGCCATCACCTTGTCATAAATCAACCCCAACATGAATACATGTCGGAAGAAGCTCTATCATACAAATCTAGCAATGGTGGCCATTCCACAGCTCTCCATCCTGATTCAGGTAATACATTCACTATATTACTGCACTCTAAAGCCCAAATCCCATTTAAGGTACCGAATTTCCATCAATTGTTGGGAAAATAAGGACGGAAGAGCTCAAGTGTTGCAACTCGCACATATATTGGTGCATCCAGCATAGCCTGCAAGAGATAAGAGCAGGAAAAGGTAATTAACAGTGGGCACCCAGGGATTACTAAGAAGACAATCCCAGATCTTCATTGTAAATGGAACGGAAATTCCTGAGCAAGTAGGAAGGTTGCCTATAACCCATCCGAAAGAAAATTTTGCAGGATGTTCTGGTTTATCTGCATATATAACAACAGTATTAAGATCTTTTTTGAGTAGAGGGAACTAATCAACAAAGGAACTCTATCAAAGGAAGGAAAAGAAGGATACAGAGAGAAACTTAAGCCAGTAAAATGTTAACTCAAACAGTTTGACATAAACCCATATGTATTTAGAATAAATGGACAAAGCTCCTGCATTAATTAGGGAAATACAACTTCTAGTCGAACCCCAGTAAATTCAGGTGGTAAAAGGAGAGGTGATTGGTAAAATGATAATAACTTTGTTACAGATGTGCGTCATTATGTTGCGATGCAAGTTAGAGGTAATAAAAGAATTCGATGGATCTAATCGAGTGGAAAAAGGAACCCTCCACGAGCAGCCTTTTTTCTTTAGCAGACCATTCTTAGGCTCTTACTTTGTTGAATCATTTAGCTGCACCCAGTGACCTGCTCCACTGCATAAGAACCCATTTGTGCATTAGCAAGATCAATATGATAGCTACACAAGCCATGGAATATATAAAATTAAGTGTTGTTATGCACGAATCAGCCTCACTTTTTTTCACAATATGCACAGAATTTCAAGGGAATATCTGAATTTCTGACATGAATATGACAAAGCATGTGACGCCCCACTTCCCAGGGGGTCACCCATCCTAGAACTACTCTAGCTGACGCCCCACTTCCCAGGGGGTCACCCATCCTAGAACTACTCTAGCTCTAGCACGCTTAACTCTCATGTTCCTCTTGGATTTTGCTACCATCAAAAATGCTATAGCCGGGTTAGAGATTTTAGTCCTATTATATCATTTATATATAGGACTAATCCAAATTCCAGGGGTGTCACATTCTTCCCCCCTTTAAGCCCTGACGTCCACGTCAGGCTCAAGCACACTCACAAGCACCAGGCGATGTGAGACTCGTCTCGCTAGCCTTAGCCGACCTTGTGAGGAGCTGCACTCCACTCACAACGGTCATTAACCGGGGAGCCTCGCTCTACCCGCTATATAACCCTGGCTCAGCCGAGACTCATCTCACATTTCCGGCTGGTGAATGTCTCTGATACCAACTATGACGCCCCACTTCCCAGGGGGTCACCCATCCTAGAACTACTCTAGCTGACGCCCCACTTCCCAGGGGGTCACCCATCCTAGAACTACTCTAGCTCTAGCACGCTTAACTCTCATGTTCCTCTTGGATTTTGCTACCATCAAAAATGCTATAGCCGGGTTAGAGATTTTAGTCCTATTATATCATTTATATATAGGACTAATCCAAATTCCAGGGGTGTCACAAAGCATGGAAGAAACTGCCAATGCAGGGAAAAAAAAAACAACAACTCATTAATCACCCAAACCTGATCCACTGCATAAGAACCTACTTGCGCATTAGCAAGATCAATATGATAGCTACACAAGCCATTAATCACCCAAACAACAACTGTTCAGATAAGGGTCAGTAGAGTTTTTAAGTATTTTATCATTACTTTTAGTTATTAATATTAATTCAGATAAGGCTCAGTAGAGATAAACAGAAGGCCTGGGCTGCGATGCAAGTTAGAGGTAATAAAAGAATTCGATGGATCTAATCGAGTGAGAAAAAGAACCCTCCACGAGCAGCCTTTTTTCTTTAGCAAGTCATTCTTAGGCCCTTACTTTGTTGAATCATTTAGCTGCACCCAGTGACCTGCTCCACTGCATAAGAACCTACTTGCGCATTAGCAAGATCAATATGATAGCTACACAAGCCATGGAATATGTAAAATAAAGTGTCGTTATGCACGAATCATTCTCATTTTTTTTTCACAATATGCACAGAATTTCAAGGGAATATCTGAATTTCTGACATGAATATGACAAAGCATGGAAGAAACTGCCAATGCAGGGAAAAAAAAAAGCAACAACTCATTAATCACTTAAATTCTACTGGAAAGTGACAAAATCATCTTCTTGTCCATGAGAAGTGTATGAAAATGATGTGTCTTCAATGATGCGTATTGTAGAAGTTACTGTGAATCAACTTCTTGAGTACTCAATGTACTCATTTAGCAGTTAACTATGCAAATTCCCATCCATACAATGCATTCCTATTGGGGCTGATTAATCTATACAAATACATAAGTCATTCACCTCCTGATAAGCTGCAAAGCCAATCTCTTTCCAACAAATCACCCTTTGACCAACATAATAAAAGCAAAGCACTTTTATGATTTCAACCACTAAGCCATCATGTACTAATGGAAGAACCACTTACTGCTTAGAGGAAAGAGCAGATAAACTGGAGAGAAGCCAACCATCTGTTACTGAAACTGACAGAGTTCAGAAGAAAAGGCAGCAGGACAGAAGAAGCTGAGCCAAAAAAACAAGAGTTTCATGGGTTTGCCCATTTTGCATAAGCAATCCACCCTTTATTGCATTTTACAAAGTTGGGCCCCTCCTTTTTTTTGTAGATATTTGAACATTTGGACCAAAATTACCTTTCAGGAACCCTAGTATACACATTTATCCATTTTAGTCCAGATAAAGAAGAAAAACATAGAAAAAGAGTATTTCTTTGGAAAAATTAAAAACAACACATGGGTCTTGCTCTTACCACTTAAAAACTCCCAAGTATATATGCAGCCATCTCCACAGCTTCTAATTGCAATTTGCTCGCAATCCCATCAACTCCGTTTGAACGAAAATGAGAAAGATGAGATCAAAAACAGCTTCCGAGCAGCTCCTTGCCGGAGCAATTTTCGTGTCTTCCTGCTTCTGTTTCTTCCCAGCTCCAAATGCTCCTTGAGAGAGATTAGAGGCCCAGGAACAAATCAATAATAGACTAAATAAAGCGAGAGCTGTTCACAGGAGCTCTCTCTATATATAAATGCTCCTTGAGAGAGATTAGAGGCCCAGGAACAAATCAATAATAGACTAAATAAAGCGAGAGCTGTTCACAGGAGCTCTCTCTCTCTCTCTCTCTCTCTCTCTCTCTCTCTCTCTATATATATATATATATATATCAAAGCAGGAGGATTGAAAACCAAAGGGAAACCAAATAGAACCAAAGCGGGAAACCAAGAATCTGACCTGCATATTAACCAAAAGAGAAAATGAGAGGAATCTACAGACAGAAGGAGCAACTCAAAAGTGTTGCATATTGCAGATGAAATTTTCCATAACAAAAATATTCATTTAAATCATCATAGTTTCTCCATTGAGAATGCTTTGCTTTTTCTCTTTTACTCCTTTCAGCTTCCTGAATAGTATAGAGTACATAGGAATGAGAGAACATTGATAGATTCAATTAAGATAATTGAACCGAAGATTGAGAGTGGGAAACCTCTTTTATTGTCTCGTAAATTGGAGTAACAACTTTCTTTAGAAAGGCTTCCTCATCACCTCCATAGGCTGGTTTAAAATTCCTGCTCTTTCATACATCTTATATCTCAAGGGAACCAAAAAAATGAAAACATATGCTGACAGAATGGACTACAATAAGCTACCTATCAAAGAAGAAACCAAGACTCCAATGGTTCAAATTGAATAAAGAAATAAAATGCTTTGCAATCACATAAAACGAAGAATCAAATAAAACAAAAACAAAAGGAAAATCAAATAAAACCAAAGCAGGAAACGAAGAATAAATATACAGAAACAAAGGGGGGGGGGGGGGGGGGGGGTGGTGTAAAAAATAATTATAAGGCTCAGATTAGTACGGAGTATATTAGCAACGCACAGTTGGTCGCATACATTGTAGGCCATCCAGATAATGAACGTCCGTCGGGGACGCGCAAAATGGTTGCATACATCGTAGGCCATCCAGATAATGCACGCTCGCCGGGTACGCACAAAATGGTTGCATACATCGTAGGCCATCCAGATAATGCACGGCCGTCGGGTATAACAACACTTATATAAAATTAAGTGTTGTTATGCACGAATCATTCTCACTTTTTTTCACAATATGCACAGAATTTCAAGGGAATATCTGAATTTCTGACAAGAATATGACAAAGCATGGAAGAAACTGCCAATGCAGGGGAAAAAAAAAACAACAACTCATTAATAACCCAAACCTGCACCTAAGATGACAGCATACAGAGAGAGAACTGTTCAGATAAGGGTCAGTAGAGATAAATAGAAGGCCTGGGCTGCGATGCTTCTTTAGCAGGTCATTCTTAGGCCCTTACTTTGTTGAATCATTTAGCTGCACCCAGTGACCTGCTCCACTGCATAAGAACCTATTTGCACATTAGCAAGATCAATATGATAGCTACACAAGCCATGGAATATGTAAAATTAAGTGTCGTTATGCACGAATAATTCTCATATTTTTTCACAATATGCACAGAATTTCAAGGGAATATCTGAATTTCTGACATGAATATGACAAAGCATGGAAGGAACTGCCAATGCAGGGGAAAAAAAAAGCAACAACTCATTAATCACTTAAATTCTACTGGAAAGTGACAAAATCATCTTCTTGAGTACTCAATGTACTCATTTAGCAGCTAACTATGCAAATTTCCATCCATACAATGCATTCCTATTGGGGCTGATTAATCTATACAAATACATAAGTCATTCACCTCCTGATAAGCTGCAAAGCCAATCTCTTTCCAACAAATCACCCTTTGACCAACGTAATAAAAGCAAAGCATTTTTCTGATTTCAACCACTAAGCCATCATGTACTAATGGAAGCACCACTTACTGCTTAGAGGAAAGAGCAGATAAACTGGAGAGAAGCCAACCATCTGTTACTGAAACTGACAGAGTTCAGAAGAAAAGGCAGCAGGACAGAAGAAGCTGAGCCAAAAAAACAAGAGTTTCATGGATTTGGCCATTTTGCATAAGCAATCCACCCTTTATTGCATTTTACAAAGTTGGGCCCCTCCTTTTTTTTGTAGATATTTGAACATTTGGACCAAATTTACCTTTCAGGAACCCTAGTATACACATTTATCCATTTTAGTCCAGATAAAGAAGAAAAACATAGAAAAAGAGTATTTCTTTGGAAAAATTAAAAACAACACATGGGTCTTGCTCTTACCACTTAAAAACTCCCAAGTATATATGCAGCCATCTCCACAGCTTCTAATTGCAATTTGCTCGCAATCCCATCAACTCCGTTTGAACGAAAATGAGAAAGATGAGATCAAAAACAGCTTCCGAGCAGCTCCTTGCCGGAGCGATTTTCGTGTCTTCCTGCTTCTGTTTCTTCTCAACTCCAAATGCTCCTTGAGAGAGATTAGAGGCCCGGGAACAAATCAATAATAGACTAAATAAAGCGAGAGGTGTTCACAGGAGCTCTATATATATATATATGTATATATATATATATATATATATATATATATATATATATATATATATATATATATATATATATATATATATATATATATATATCAAAGCAGGAGGATTGAAAACCAAAGGGAAACCAAATAGAACCAAAGCGGGAAACCAAGAATCTGACCTGCATATTAACCAAAAGAGAAAATGAGAGGAATCTACAGACAGAAGGAGCAACTCAAAAGTGTTGCATATTGCAGATGAAATTTTCCATAACAAAAATATTCATTTAAATCATCATAGTTTCTCCATTGAGAATGCTTTGCTTTTTCTCTTTTACTCCTTTCAGCTTCCTGAATAGTATAGAGTACATAGGAATGAGAGAACATTGATAGATTCAATTAAGATAATTGAACCGAAGATTGAGAGTGGGAAACCTCTTTTATTGTCTCGTAAATTGGAGTAACAACTTTCTTTAGAAAGGCTTCCTCATCACCTCCATAGGCTGGTTTAAAATTCCTGCTCTATCATACATCTTATATCTCAAGGAAACCAAAAAAATGAAAACATATGCTGACAGAATGGACTGCAATAAGCTACCTATCAAAGAAGAAACCAAGACTCCAATGGTTCAAATTGAATAAAGGAATAAAATGCTTTGCAATCACATAAAACGAAGAATCAAATAAAACAAAAACAAAAGGAAAATCAAATAAAACCAAAGCAGGAAACGAAGAATAAATATACGGGAACAAAAGGGGGGGGGTGGTGTAAAAAAATAAGTATAAGGCTCAGATTATTACGGAGTATATTAGCAACGCACAGTTGGTCGCATACATTGTAGGCCATCCAGATAATGAACGTCCGTCGGGTACGCGCAAAATGGTTGCATACATCGTAGGCCATCCAGATAATGCACGCCCGCCGGGTACGCACAAAATGGTTGCATACATCGTAGGCCATCCAGATAATGCACGGCCGTCGGGTACGAACAAAATGGTTGCATACATCGTAGGCCATCCAGATAATGCACGTGCAATATTCCAGTACGAACGAAGAAGGAGATGTATCCTTCTTTGAAGGCCAATTAGTAGACCATTTCTTACTCTTTTTTTTTTTTTGCAAAAGCATCATCATCGCCTTATAAAAAAAAAAAGAAGAAAGAGGGAGGAAGAAGAGAAGCAGTTATCACCGTAGTTGCATGACCAAAGAAACCATCCATGGTTATTTCAAACAAAGCGAACTTTGCTTCCCCGGCTTTGGCAAAGTACAGTCAGCTTTATGATTATAATATCAACCAGAGCAATGTAGATCATTAAATCATTCAAGTATAATCACAGCGTAGGAGAGAACTTAGTGTAATCAGCAAGAAAGCATAAGTGAAAAAAACATGGAATAAAATAAGTAAGCAAATGCAGGGAAGCCCAAACTGCAGGAAACCAAAGGAAATAAAGGAAGATGAGTCAAGCAATAGAGAGATCCATCTACCCTTACATGAAATTGGAGCGGTCCCACCTGAGGAGAAGGGAAAACGTAAGCAACAATAGTAAGGAAAATTAGAGAGAGCGAGAATAACAGTACAACTGGGTAAACTTTATACATATACATACACACACACGTTCACATACATATATACATATATATATAGCTATTAAACATGTTGGCGGGGGGAAGTACACTGTGCCATATACACGACTTTATACAGAACATAGTACGTTCGAAGAGAAAGCTGGCCCATGCCAGCAGCCATTAAACATGGCATACTTAAAGATATGCACTACCATGAGCCTCTTTAAAAAGAGTGAACAAAAGGAAAGGCGAAGAAAACAGAGTTAGTCAAGCGGAAGGAGGTAGACTGCATAGCACAACTACTCGGACACATGAGAAGGACCCTGGGCAGCACACGGCTGAGGGGTGTCAGTAACCATGGTAGATCCAGTAATGATCTCATACACCCTCCCCAAACTTTCATGTATCTCAAAACGCTCAGCTAAAAAACGGTCTCTTTCTTCGGTAGCTTTGTTATAACAGTTCTTCAGCATCTTGTAGTCCCACTTGAGAGTAGTATGCTGCGAGAAAAGTGTGCTATACTGTTCGGAGATATGAGTGTACAAATTTTTGTAAAACTTAGCATCTTCAAAATTTGCATCCTGAATAGTAAAGCCAAGTTCACTACGAAGAGTACTAAGACATTTGCGTGCTGCCTCTTCTTCAGATGGTCCAGCAGCACAGGCAGGGGAACCCCATGAACGGATGGTCTCGACAACGGAGTCGTTCCTCTCGATCTCCACATCGACATAAGCAATAAGTCGCGCAGACGTATCAACAGTCAGCCCGTACTTTGGCGCGGGGATACCCAGTTTTTCGACTATATTTGATAGCAAGTCCTTAAAAGAGATGGTGACGATATCCATGCCTGCACCAGCAGTATTGAGAATCCCAGGGAAGTATTGAGAATCCCAGGCAAGCATAGAGAGAGCGAAATCCAAATATATATATATATATCTATACCAATATATCATGAATATACCAATACTATAAAGGGGGAAGGCTAAACGGAATGGAAGGAAATCCAAATTTAGCAAGCACACTCTCCTAATTAACCATGGCAAAAACCTAGGAGGAACTATATAAATCAGAGAAAGAAATAACTGAGAGAGAAAGAAAGGAATCACCTTCAAATTACCTTCAATTTAGATGCAAATATTCAGAGAAATAAAGAACCGAGACACCTTCAAAATTAGATGCAAATTCCACGTTTGCAAGATTCAATAAGAAGATGCAATTCTTTTTAGATGTAAACCACGCTTCCAAGATCCAACTGACCAGCCAGACAGTATATATATACCCGGATAAAGTAAGGGAGAGAAGGGGGGAGAGAGAGGGAGAGGGCATTCCGCAGCGGCAACTCCGCGGTCTCAGCAGTCCCCATACCGCGGAGTGGGTGGGAGGGAGCGGGTGGGAGGCAGGTGCGAAACCCCCTTAGAGCAGAGAGGGAGCGGGCATCCCGCGGCGGCAAGTTCGCTGTCGAATCGCCATGCCGCGGAGCGGGTGGGATAGAGGGAGCTGGTGAGATAGAGGGAGCTGAAGAGCACCCAAGCAAAGCGTGAGAGCAGAGAAGGAAAGCTGAGTTGTCTACTCAAGCATACGGAAAAACAGGCGCGACGGAACGTCTCAGGCGAGAGGGAGCGGTCATCCCGCGGCGGCAACTCCACGGTCTCAGGAGCCGCCATGCCGCGGAGTGGGTGGGAGGCGAGATAGAGGGAGGGAGGCGACATAGAGGGAGCTGGTGAGGCGAGATAGAGGGAGCTGGTGAGATAGAGGCAGCTGAAGAGCAGTAAAGCAAAGCGTGAGAGCAAGAGATAGAGGGAGCTGGTGAGATAGAGGCAGCGTGAGAGCAGAGGAAGAGAAGGTGAGTTGTCTACTCAAGCGTACGGAAAAGCAGACGCGACGGAACGTCTCGGCGCCAAACGCGGGGAGGCCGTTTAGGCTTCCCCCTTTAATGTATTGGTATAGATAGATTTCACTCATATTTTTTGTTTTTTATTTTTTTTCTCTTTTATAATTATATTGATTCTAATTTTTATTAAGAAAGGCGAATTTATAAAAAAAGAAAATTATTTAATATTTTTACTGTAAAATTTTAACAATTTACAAATTCACAAAATTTGATACCCCAATGAGCCAATGATTACTAAATTTTCAACGATCTATAAATTCCATAACTAGTAATCAATTATCTGCCAACAATGGAAATGGGCTCCACACCCCTCCATGAACAACAGAACCTCACAACACAACACAAATTACTCTCTCTCTCTCTCTCTCTTCTCAACCATGGCGGAGGAACCCCAACCCGCAGCGGCAGAGCCCACCCCGCAACCGAAGGAGGTAGACGCCGTTGCCGCCGGAGGAGAAGGCGGAGCTCGCTGAGGCCGCGGTGGCGGTGGCGGTGGCGGAGGAGGTGGAGGAGCCGAAAAAGTAGGCGCCTTTGGCCGCGGTGGAGACGGCTGAGAAAGGGGAGGCGATGCCGCAGTCGGTGTCGTTCAAGGAAGAGAGCAACCTCATCTCCGACGTCGCTGACCCGGAGAAGAAGGTCCTCGACGAGCTCAAGCTGCTCGTCGCTGCACTGCCTGAACACTTCCAAGAGCCACAGTGCGCAGGAGATCATGTGGCTTTTGGAAGTGTTCAACGTCTTGGCGTACATGATCTCCTCCATCATTGACGGGACTGGACGTCGTCGCCGCCCTTCTCTCCTCTCTTCTGCTGTCGCCAATGCCACTCTGTGAGAGTTTCAATATTGGACTTTAGAATTAATTTATTGCTTTATTTTTTTTTTCTCGCTGGATTCGATGTTTTTGCACTCGAAGGAAAAGAGATTTGATTTTGAAAGTACGTAATACGTTAAAAGAGAGAAAAGGGAGAAATAGATGCTTTACCTTCCATTTTTTTTTTCTCTGAAAATTGTATTTTCTATGTTTTTAAATCAGTACGAGTCAATTCATCATCAGTTTGAACAAGTACTTGGAAGCTGCCAAAAGTGGATTCGCGGTGGGCGTGCGATTCAAGATGAGATTCGAAGGAGATGACGTCCCTGAGAAGAAGTATGCTGATTATGCGCTAATGTAGTTTTACCGACGCGTTCTTTCATCTGTCGATTTATGGTCATATATTCACATTATTGACGGGTTCGGCCGATTAATCTTGCTTTTTTTGGAACTACAGTTGGTGTTGGGGATCTCTCTTCTCAATGAAAAGATTCTGAGTGGAGATCGTTGACGGTTCATAAAATGCCTTTTTCTTTTAAATCTCTCGAGTACTATTCATATTTTTCCTTCTCCCTCGTATCCTCATACTTGAGATCCAATGGGATGAACCCGCAAATATTCACCGTGGGGACAAGGTTTCTCCATGGGAGATTGAGCCTTTCGATACCACAACTGTGCCTGTTTTAAACGCTCCTCACCATGTGCCTTCCAAGAGCAAAAGGCCTCGGCAACCTACAGGCATTTCAGAACTGCAAATGATCGGTACACATAATTAATCCCTATTCCTTACTTCTGATCTTTTGTGCTGTGCCTATAGAATAAACAAATTAATATCATCTTTTTTTTTTATTTTTTTTCTTGACGTTTGGTGTGGAACAGTCGAGCTAATTGTTTTGTTGTTTTCTTCTGCTCCATTGCATGTTCCCCGATTTTCTGTGGTTTGGTATTTGTTGGGATGTGTGCATGGTGTTTGCTATTTAGGGGAGGTTGGCTGCTTGCATGCTGTTGCTAATATTTTGGGCTGTAAGGTAATGATGTTGTCCTTCTCTGTGGTGCTGTTTTTTCGCTGTGTTTGTTTGTTTGTTTGTTTGTTTGTTTGTTGTGCTTTTTGCTTTACTGTTCGGCTGCTCTTTGTGCTGTCTGCATGATTCTCAAATTTGCACTTTGGTTTTGGGTGCAGTTACGAAGAGCACAGCATCTTCGCTAACAGATGTTTCTCTAAAGCTTTTTCGTGACCATAATGAAGAAACTGTGGTTGCTTCGTCGGATGATATGACGGAAGAGCCCATGTTGAAGTTGTGCAGTGCCGTAGAAGAACAAAAGAAGCCAGAGAGTGTTAGCGGAGGTTGCCGACAGTTTGGGATTGACTTTAAAATGGCCAAAACTTAGCTTTAAAATGGCCAAAGTTGTAAGATTGTAACGTAAAGGGGATTGTAAATCCTACTAGCATTGCCCTTGGATTTTCAGGTGCAGTGACCCTTCAACTACCCATTAAAACCCCCATTCTCATATGTCAGCCCTTTTATCTTTCTCACAGGTCACAATCATTGCTCTGTACACCAACCATATATACACCTACATATAAAGAAAATATATATATATATATATATATATATATATATATATATATATATATATATATATATATATATATATATATATATATATATATATATATATTGAATCTTAGTGATGAAAATGTGTGCTTGTATAGCTCTATATTTTGATTTGTCATTTGTTTCAAATACATTCAATACAAATTTTTTTTTCAAATTTGTTACTTCTCTCTCTCTCTCTCTCTCTCTCTCTCAGTTCTGTATTTTTCTTCCTTTTCTAATTACCACTTGTATTCAATTTGTTTTCAGATTTTTCCTTCTCTGATCAAGTTTATTGTACAATGGTGTCCCTGCTAGTTTTGATTGAATAATTTAGTTATGCTAGAAATTGAGTTATGAG
The DNA here is from genome assembly GCA_029204045.2 of Tillandsia leiboldiana. NCBI lineage: Eukaryota > Viridiplantae > Streptophyta > Magnoliopsida > Poales > Bromeliaceae > Tillandsia > Tillandsia leiboldiana. The sequence continues at coordinate 42,872,895 of CM055065.1, forward strand.
GGGAATTTGTAGGGAGCCACACAACACTAAAATGGAGTAAAGTGATATGAAAATTGTAGTGGCCCAGATCCCCATGCAGTTTTTTTCGTGAATACACAGTGTGAAACATCTATTGTTGGTGTGTCAGGCCCATAGTGCATCAAGGGATACCACAGATGGACCCAGTGAGGTATCTAGTGCTGGATTGGCCTTCGGCTGCTTTTGCCGAATTTTAGAAAGGGTTTTGGGCCAAACAAAGGTTGGATTTGGATTCAGCGCGGAAAAACGCTTGAAAACGGCTATTTGCTTGTTTGTTTCTGAGTCCGGATGCCCAAAAAGAACTTTCGGAAGTTTTCAGTAGATTCTGGTGCATAGGGGACCGTAGACCGCCGAAATGCCACGTGGCGGCCTATCATTGGCCGGCTTGCAGCGCTCGGTCCACAGAGCGGCGCGGCATGGTGCATGGACCCGGCGCGGGACACGTGGCGCTGTCGGATTGGCCGGCTCTTGATGCGCGGTCTACAGAGAGGGGCGCGGCGGTGCATGGACCAGGGCGGGGGACACGTGTCAGTCCCCGGTTGGTCAGCGCACGCGGCGCGATCCACGGAACCCAAAAGCGGGTGCGTGGACCGGGCGCAGGGGACAGGTGGCGGCTTCTGGTTGGCGGGCTTATCGGCTGCGGTGCACGGAGGCGCGGGGGACCGCCTCGGGGCCCGTGCGCGGCAAGGCGTTCAGGCGGCGCCTGCCCGCACGTGCAGCCCGTGACGCTGGGGGGCACGTGGCGCCCCGCCATTCGCGGGTGCCACCTACCCCCGTTGACCGCCGCGGACGCGTGGCAACACCCGGCTGGGCTTGCACGGCTGTCCCGTGTTCGGGACACGTGTCAAGCCCAGGTTGATCCGAGCGCTCTCTGCGGGAGAATATACCCGCGGATTCGGGCGCCCGAATTCGGTCCGAGCGCCCGAATCCGGGGACCCGTTGGGGATTTTCGGACTTGTTTTTTTGGCCTATAAATAGGCCCGAGCCACTTCTTTTCTCTCTTTTCTTCCTTTTTGAGACCGATTCTCACTGTGGCTCCTTCAGCAAAGTTTCTCCCCCCTTCGTGCTGCATCTACTAGAGGATTCCTGGGATTTTAGGAGGCACGTACTTCGAGGTCTACAGTTCTTCGGCGCATCGCGACGTTCCTTCACCGGTGATCTTCTCCATTGCGTTTCGGTGCGCGGGCTTCCCGGCCTACTCCGACCATCTTTTTGGACGATTCTTGCGCCGTTGGCTTCAAGACAGGTATGGCTATGTTTTTCATATTTTTGGCTCCCCTTCATTTCGAGTTTTTCTTGGTGTTTTCCGAGCCTTCTTGTGACATCTTTTCTGCAGCGGAATTTTTGGACAGCACCGGAGTGTTTCGAGGATTTCTCCACGCTCGAGCATCGGATTGAGGCGTGCCAATACTCGTTTCGCATCTACGCATCACAAGGAACATCATCGTATTTTTCTTAGAATTTTTTGAGGTTTTCCCGAAGGTATAAATTCCATCTTTTATAGGCGGAGTGCTACAGTTTTTGTGCTTGTGGAGTTTCACGCTCACCGCGTTGCGTATTTTGTAACTTGGCCTACAGAACTTGGTTTGGGACGTGCAGGTACCCGTTTCGATCGGCTCGACGCGACGATCGCAGCGGTATTTTTGTCGAAATTTTCGAAGTCTATTTGATAGGTGAAAATGGAGTATCTTCAAGACTGTTATTTTTGGACAGCGGTTAAATGTGGAATTGTATGTTTAATTGGGGCCGTTTGGACACTTTTGCAGTTATCGCGGCGGGCGACGTTTTTCTTGGGCGAGAGTGCTTCCTGGATTTGGAGTTAGCGATCGAGGTGGGTGTCGTTGTGAACCACTTACTTTTGACCACCCACTAGGCATATTGGAGTATTTCCTATGTTAAAAGGCTAATTGCACCCTACGGATAACAATTCCATGCTTGTAGAGATCAAAAGGACATTATGTTAGAACTTGTTTTTATGAGGGTTTTGGTTATTAGAAGGGGTATTATCATGTCAAAAAGAAAAGGCCAATTTATATCTTGTGAGCATGGTGCATGTGGTATAGGCAGGCATAGGTTATTTTGTACTTAATGTTCTTATGCAATTATCAATATATTGGAATAGCATGCTCTAATAAATGTAAGAACATCGATACATGCTTTCCTTTTGGATCATCTTGGGACATTTGCATGCTTGTATGGTCATCTAGATAGGCCACCTTTTTCTGCTACACAATCATGCTGGAACTTGACTTTGTTACGGCTTTTTGTGTTGGCATATTTTGTGAGTTGAGTCGGAGTCTTGAAGTGATCAAATTGTCAATCAGTAATCGAAGACTTAGAGAAGATTCAACAAGAGCTTAAGTTGACACTCAGTGTTTTGAGTCTTGAAGATTGATGTTGAAGAATTATGGATCATAAACATCAATCTCAAGAAAGAAGAATTCAAAAGGATCAGGTACGTTTAACTAAATAATTTTGGTGATCCGAATACTTCTTATAATGTAGAAACACTTGGATGGATTTTTAATCGCATAAAAATCAAAAACTGGACATGGTATATGTTCAGGATCCGGAACAGGGGACTACAGTCCGGACCTCGAACGTTGGTTGGTTCATGCACAAATCCAGTCCTGAACATCCCTGTTTCGTTCCGGACCCCGAACGTGGATTTTGCTGAAATCGCATGAACAGTCCGGACCGTAGGATTTCGTTCTGGACCCCGAACCTTGTTTTTTCAGGAATTCTCTGAAAAACAACGACAGTCCTGAACGAGCCTAATCCAGTCCGGACCGTCGTGCGGGAAAAATTCTGTTAAGTCAGTTTTTGATGCTTATCTCTTTCCAAAGGTTTCTAACCTATAAATAGACACTTAGGGTTTCTCAAGAACTACCGACTAATTCAGAAAACACTTGAGAGCAACCCTAGTGGCTAGGTTTTTATCGTTCTTCTCTTTAGCCTCTTTTAGGTCAATTCGACGGTTCTTCCAAGACATATCTTTTGTCGAATTGATCTAGTCTTTGCTTAGAGATTCTATCTATGGTTCTTCAATGTTAATCTAAGCAAAGGATCACCATCGAAGCCTATATTCTGTATCGGCTGAGTTTGCGTCGTGGATTCGACGTAGCATCGTGGATTCGATGTGTTGAAGGCGTTTCGTGGATTCGAAACGTGTTGCTCGTGGATTCGAGTGGCGTTCGTGGATTCGAACGTGTGCAGTGGACGTGCAATCGGTGGAGCGCAAGGTCCGAAGAAGTTGAATGAGGGGTTGAGTCCGTGGAGTCGGTAATCACCTTGTTATTCTTCTATTCTTAGTGGATTGTTATTGCGTGTTGGTCCCGTAGTTTTTCTCCTGGATTGGAGTTTCCACATAAATCTCGGTGTGCTATTTTTATTTTCCGCATTGGTTTTTATTTTGCACTGAGATTTGTTTTTTAAGTATTACACCTATTCACCCCCCCTCTAGTTGTTTGATAGTACCTATTTAGATCCTTATGGATCCTTAAAAACCTACAATTGGTATCGGAGCGGGTTTTAGGTTTATCTATCATGTCGGGTGAAAGTGGTAATATTTATAGACCTCCTCTTTTTGATGGGACTAATTATGCGTATTGGAAAGTGCGGATGAGAGCTTTTCTCATCTCAATTGATGAGCGGGTATGGCAAACTGTGGAATACGGTTGGGTACATCCTGTTGAGGAAGTAGGAACTTCTACTACCCCAAAACCTCGCTCTAGATGGTCCAAAGAGGAAATCGAAATATCTTCTTGCAATGGGAAAGGTATGAACGCTTTATTTAATTCTCTTTCCTCGACTGAGTTCACACGAATTTCCGCGTGTGAAACCGCGAAGGAAATTTGGGATATTCTCAAAATTACACATGAGGGTACTAATCTTGTAAAAATTCAAAAGCTCTAGATGTTTACAAGTCAATTTGACTCTATTCATATGGAAGATCATGAATTGTTTACAGATTATTACACTAGACTTCAAGATGTAATCAATACTTGTGATAATTTAGGAGAAAAGATCCCGGAGTCGAAAGTTGTAAGAAAGATACTTCGGACTCTTCCGGAACGGTTTAGGGCAAAGGTTGCCGCCATTAAAACCGTTAGTCATCCGGATGAGATGAGAGTAGAGGAATTAGTAGGTGCTTTACAAACTTATGAGATGACTTTTCCTACTAATCAAGTTTTTCCAAGTCTTCTTCTAAGCTTACAGGTATTACATTCAAATCTACAAAGGAAGAAGATGGCGAATCAAGTTCCGACGATGAAATCTCTTTTGCCGATTTTGAAAAACAATTGGCGCGGATCATAAAGAAATTTCGTCGAAAGTTTTGGAAGAATCGAACCGATGGATCTTTATCCTCGAAACCATCTAAAGGATCAACGGGTTCTAAATCCTCTAACCTCAAAAGCTCTGCAAAACCTTCTAAGGAAAAAAATGAATTCGAAGGGGAAATCCAATGTTATAGATGCAAAGGCTACGACCATATTTCAACGGATTGTCCTTCTCCGAAATCATATAAAAAGAAGGCTTTGCAAGCGAAAACTTGGGACGATTCTACTTCTAATGAATCGACCTCAAGTAAAGAGGAAAAAGTCGTTGCCTTTCATGCTTCTCAAATTTCCTCTTCTAATTTTTGCTTATCATCTCTAATCACTGACTCTGCTCCTTTGATTTTGTATGAAACATCAACATCCAATGGAGAGTCATCGAGTGAGGGGGAGTCGGACGAAGAAGAACTCGTTGAGGCATATCAACAACTTCTTACGGAATCAAAGAAGATGGCCAAGCATATTAAGAAGTTGAGGAAGCAACGACTTGAGATTCAAAACGAGAATCATGCTTTAAAGATCAAACTTCATGATCTCGAGGAGGAACGAGAGCTTTTATTGGATAATAATAAAATCCTCCAAGAAAAAATAAATCAATCGGAAACGATCGTTAATTCCCATATTAACAAGATTGATTTTCTTGAAAAGCAGTTTGAGGAAATTCATGTCACCAACCAAGCCTTGACCAAGCAAGTTCATCAACTTAAATCCGACATACAAAGGCTTTCAACCGGTTCCAAGAAACTTGATTGTATGTCCGGATTAGGTCAAACAAGCAAGGTTGGTTTGGGATTTAAAAAGAACCAAACTGTGAAGGCTTCAAGTTCCACAACTAAATTGAAAGGAAGAACTTATCACCAATGTGGACTTGAAGGACACTTGATGAAGACGTGCCCGAAAAAGAGAAAGAAAAATTCTTCGGCAACATCATCTACGGAGCGGACTCAACGGAATCAAAAGACACATCAAGTCAAAGGAGTTCACTCAACCCACCAAAGGTCCGAGCCACAACATCAGTCATACAAGTGGATTGTAGTAACCGAGAATTTTAAAAGAATTAAATAAATTTCTAGAATAATAAATAAAGCCCAAAAATATCGATTTTGATCGGGGTCTAATTTCGAAAATACGAGTTCACCGTTGCGACCGTCTCGTCGAAACATGAAAAATTCATATTCACTTGTCGACGATCCAACGGTCGGATCTTCCAGAAATTAGCAAAGAAGAAACGGGTCCCACAACTTAAGTTGTGAATAGTAACCCTTATTTTAAATGGCACTTTGATCACTATCGGCCGTTTCACTATCTGGAACCCTGACATAGGGGTATGAGTAGTCGATCCTAGCTGTTTTCGACGTTCTGAACGTAATGGTACTGACGGATTTCATGTTTGGCGATCCGGGTGCATCGAAGTGCGTGTGTCAGATTGCGACTTACAGAACTAAATGGCCCGAGAATTCATTTGTGCACCAAATCGAACAAATGAATAGCCTATCTTGAAGGTCTCGACGAGCCGGACGTCGTGGCGAAGTCTGTTTCGCATTTCGTCGAGCAGATTTTCTCGAAATGCATGAAAAGCGCCAAATTATCGCTTTTTCTTCGAATAACTTAAATATGCTTGGGCCAAAGCCCTTGAGACCTTGTGGATTGGGTTCTGCCAACCTAAGAAGCCCACGAATGTGGCTGAGCAGAGCTTGGAGGCTGGGGGTTGTGTGTGAACCGGGTTTGAGAAGAATCAATGCATTAATGTTGAATTGCCTCTTGGACTGCCCTGGGCCAGAGCACGAAGAGTTTTGGGGTAGATTCCGAAGCTTCAACTCTCTCTTCATCTCCCAGACCAAGCCCTGAGTGCTGGGTGGCCGAGGAGTCACAATTCCATTGTTGTGAACTCGGGAGAGAGAGAGAGGAAAGGAAAAGGTTGGAACCAAACTTGTCCAAAGTTGTATCTGAAGTGCTCAGAGGATTCCTTGGCATCTCTGGAGCATCCTGGGCACTTGCCGTGGTCACGCGAAGAAGGAGAAAGAAACCGGCTTCTTCCTTGTCTTTACCAACTCCGGCCAAGGTAAGGATCTTAAACCACGGTTTGTTTTAGCCCGAGACCCCTAGCAGTAGGTCAGTTGGGTTCTTGTGATGCTCCCGGCACAGCCCGAGCTTCCCATGCATGGCCGGTTGCCGGCGGGAGCAATATCTCGCCGGAAACCTAGAAATGCTCCGCCGCGATCGATCTCTGCAACCGGTGAACCAAAGTGGGATATAAAATCATGGGCTTGGACTGTAGGACCTATACATTAATTCTAAAAAGTTTCAATAATTTTGGTTAAGAGTTTTGGGAGAAAACCGAAACCCTAGTTTCGGGTTTTTGTGCATGTTGGCCGAGCTGTGTGCTCCGGCGCCGGCGAGCTTCTCGAACGCCGGCCACCTACCCAGAACACTTGCTGGGACCGAGGGGAGTCCATCCATGCCATTGCATGCGACCCATGCAGCCTAAATAGGAACTGGCCATGAATGGCCCGAGCTTGAAGCCATTAATGGCGGCCGGCAATCCGGCGACCTCCGACGGCGGGGACAAGGCCAGACCTTCCTAAAATCTTGCTAGGAAGCTTGTGGTGCTGTTCCTTGCACCTTAAAATCAACCATTGCAAAGTTGCCATTGTTGAAGAAGAAGCTCAAACCGAGCTTGCCCCAGCCGCGTCGCCGCCGTGTCCTGTCGCCGGGCACAAGTACAGGTGAGTTTGTGGTGTGTATTAGCATCCAATTGGGCAAGTGATTTGGTCCCAGATGCCTTGCTTGAATGGTCACAATTTTCAAAGTAATGGTGTCATCTTCAACCTCTTGCCGCGGCCAATCGAGTGTGCAACCTTGGCCCAGGCTTGCGGGGGATGATGTTCAAGTCCTCAGAAGCATTTCCTTCCAAGTTGGAAGTGATTTGGTGCTGTGGTTGCAAAGAACCAACTCGGGATTAGCTTGGGTGTTTATATATGAATTGTGCATGCCAAATGTTTGTTAAAATGCCTCAAAGAACTTGCAAACAGAATTTGACAAAGTGCTGAATATGAAAGTTGCTCAAAAATGTCCCCTGAGCTTGATGCTCACTTCAGATCAATCTGGATCTGTGTGGACAAAGGTTTGGTGCATTGTGAACTTGTGTGAGAGCAAGGTTGTGGTTCTGGTTGAACCAGCAGACCTGGGCTGCAACTAGGGCAAGCCCTGTGGTCCTGATACTATCCAGAGTCTTTTTGATTCTTGGGGTTTCATCTGAAAAGGTGTAGATTTAAAGTTGCATCGAAACCAAGCCTTAATACAATAATTGTTTAAAAACAGTGTTAGGGTTTGTTTGGAATATTGTAAAAGTGTACTCCTGACTAATTTGGGGTCACTGAACGCGATGCTCGCGTTTATTTTGGGTTTTAATGAGCCGAAGAAACGAAAATGCGTTTCGGCTAGGTTAGAGAAGTAATTTATGGCCCGAAGTTTTTCTTGGGTTCCGTGCTGCTGCAAATGGGTGAGCACGGCGTTCAGCAAGTCGATTTTCACCTACTGGAGGTGACAGCTCGTAAAAATGATTCTCCGTTTAAGAGAACGAGCCAAAACGGGGATTATTTAGTATATAAAACACATTAGGAATAAACCCGAGGGGCTTGCTGCAATTGTAACAATACGGAAAAGCTAGAAAAATGTTCTAAGACATTGTTGACCTTTCGGTGGGTTTCCCGGGGTTCTTGAAAAGCTAAATATGCTTAATATTGCGTTAATCGACAAAATGGTCGATTCGCGTTAGTTGTGCCTTGAGGATTTGGTAGATCCTGAGTTGTCATCTGGTATTATTGTAGGCCTCAGTCATCAGGAGCCAGCCCGTGATTCGTCTTGTGGCTATTGCGACCGTCTACCTTTTGGTGGAGTCGTTGTTCCTCCTACTTACAGGTGGGTTTATCTTCGGTCCGCGTTTTATCAGGTCGGCCCTATTGGGTGCCGTGGTAGGTTGGACCCCTGTTCTTGGTGTAGCCCTGAACCTATGCTTTAGCCTTACTATATGCTTTCATTCCAGCATTGAGTCATTTCAGCTATATTGCCTGATTATACATATGAGCCTTTCGTTATACTCTATTCTTCACTGCATGTTTAGAATAGGAGTTCGAGTCTCAGTACTTAGCATGATTTGCATCAGTATCGATATCCCGATGCGGATTTCCTCGGCTTCTCGCCGACTGTCCGGTCTATTGACCGTGGATTGAGATTCAGCATTATGATTGCTAGTGAGTTGTACCTGCTCTTACTACTTGCTTGCATATCAGCACAAAATCCTTACATCTGCATAGCCTTGATCCCACAGATGAGCTTTTATCATGCCCTTATATTCCAGCAGTTCCTTGTTTATCATATTGAGATATATCATGCTTTATATTCCAGCAGTTGCTTGTTTATCATGTTGAGTTATATCATGATTTCTTCAGCAGTTGATATGCATTTCCTGGACACATGCCATGCTTGATTGGTCACTAGCATAGTTCTATACCTGTCTCTATTCTTCATTGCATATTTAGAATAGGAGATACTACATCAGTATGTGGCATGATTACTTGTATCCCAGTGGGGATTTTCCTCGGCTTCTTGACGTCTATATGGTCAGTGGACCATGGTTTGAGCATCAGCATTATGATCGCCATGTCGAGCCAGCTTTCAGTCGCGCACACCGACGGTTTGGCCACCGTCACGGTGTTCTTTACCGGTAGAGAGGTCTGATCGACCCGTGAGCCTTTGAGGTTATGATAGCTGCTGGGTGTCCAAAAGTGGTTGTTGCCTGAGGCCCCGAAGACCAAAAGTGGTTGTTGCCTGAGGTCCATGGCAGTTTAGCCTGAGGCCCTTGTGGCCAAAAGTGGCATTGATTGGGTATATTCGTGGTACTACCTTTGATGCACCTTCTTGATATTCCTGCTTGTTTGATTACCTGCATTTTCATATCTGTTATTGAATTGCCATGCATAGTATGATTGTGTTATATATGCATACCCTGTTCTATTGATCTATGTTCGATCTTCTTAGATTATATACCTGCATTTTCATATCTGTTATAGATTTGTCATGTATAGTATGATCATTCTCTGCTTGCCAGATTATCAGGGATAGTATGACTATTTCCTGTTTGTCAGCTATAACATATTCATTCCTACCTGTCAGATTATCAGTTATAGCATGATCAGCTTTATATATGATTACACTGCTCTGTTAATTAATCCATGATTAATGGTACTCTGCTTAGGTTATACATTTGAACTATACCTCTCAGTTTCAGTATATCCTACTTTTGTTATCCGCTTATTATTGTATCCAGTAGGTACGGCTTGCTATTTCCCGGCCCGTCGTGCCCACTGGGATACACTCCGGTGTGTCTCACACTCTCGGGTGACTGTTTTTCAGGTCCTTCGGGTGCGGGGACCCTTGGACGTTCTGTGTGAGGACGCGTGTTAGCTTGTCCCTGGTAGGAAGTACCCCTTTTGATTTAGCAAAACATTATACTGTTATTTCCATTTTGAGAACTGGATGTATTGAACTTATGAACCTTGTGGTTGTAATAGAGTAGAACTTATTTAGTTTAGCTATCTCGTATCTACTCTGATTGACTGTATCTGTTAGCCGAGCACATATAGGGAAGGCTCTGTTTGATGTACAGAGACTTTTCTATATGTGTGGCGGTCTGTTCACGCCTTGGAGAAGTCAAGTTTTTAAACCCTGATTTATTAAAAAAAAAAAAAAAAAAAAAATTTAGACCCTCTTTTGAATCTCGGGGCGTGACAGATTAGATGGTATCAGAGAATAGGTACACGGTACCTAGGTTTGGGTTAGGATAAACCCTAGGATGACCTGAGTCTGACGTGAGAGCGCGGGGTGTTGTCTTGTGGTTAGGAACTCAGGTGAATTATTTACTAACGAGTTGTTTCCTAACCTTGTTGTTGTGGCTACGAGCGGTGTTCGCACGTGCTCTGGGCTTGGTGGTGATAGTGGGTGCAGTGTTGGCCGCGATCGTGATACGGGTCATGGGCGAGATGTTCAGTGGAGCTAGAGGGCTCGGATCGTTCACAATGGTTTGAGAGTTAGCTCACCACTTTTGCTGAGCTAGTTCAGCAGATGGCACAGCAGCAGATGACTGCTATTTTTGCACCAGTCCCACCACTAGCCCAGGTGCTTTGAGGTGTTGTTGAGCCTCCGGTAGCTCCCGCGCCACATAATATGTGACCTTTGTCACAGCCATGATTTCCGGAACTACACCGGTGGCTGCTATTATTGCTGATTCTCCGATTACAGCTATCGGGACGACTATGAGTTTAGCAATTCTTTTGCTGTGAAGGAAGTGATTCTGATGACACTTTATAAATACAAGCCTTTGTCGAGTTATGAACTAAACCTGATCAGTGAAAGTAGCCCGAAATTCATGATTATTCCGATAAAGGTGGTTGTGACAGTGAGCGTGCTAGCGCTGTCATGGCTGTTGTATCGATTAGTTTTGGTGGCCTATGGCCAAGTAGTGACCCTAATTGGGTTGGTGTTGTATTCAGGTCCCACCTCTTGCACGGATTTTGTCGACTGTTTCAGAATCTCCTATGAGTATGCAACAATTGTATTGGTTGTGGCTGCTACCTTAGTGAGGTAGTATTGATGGTGCACTATGACTAGAGAGTCTCATGGGCCAAGTAATGTTGATAGCTTGAGGATCCGATATTAATCCTAAATGGATACAAATTGTGGTTGTTTCACACAATGCGTGTGAACTTGCTTGTGGGATTATGATCATTCCGTTGGTGTTGAGTTGCGACAGGTGTCGCCAGATCTGTGTTAGCAAAAAGTAATTAATTCAAGGTATCGGTGAACACTGAAATATAGTTCTAGATTATTGTGAGTGGCCATGATGGCACTCGTGACCACGTAGTGATAGTAACGCTCGATATTGGTTTGCAATATTGGTACAGGTTGGTGTTGTAAGGAATGTGTGATACCTTCTGTTAGATTCCGGTGGGAGTCATGTCTCCAATGTGAGGTTGGTGACAGATCTAGGTATTTCACTTTTCTTTTGATAAGCGCGTTGGCTGCAGACAACGTACTGTCGAAAGAGCAGATGAAATACTCTACCCTGTAAGGGAAATATTATGATTGGGTCTGCTTGTGTACTGGCCTATATGTTAGTTTACGAGGTTGCTCTCTAGGCAACGGTGATATAGTTTGGGTGCTGATATTCTAGACTGTATTGGACTTTGATTAGGTCTCCGACGGTATACATACGTGGAGAATAGATTGTCCTTGTCATTATTGTGGACATCCATTCTAGTTGGTGGCCTACCAGCCACGATGATATTGCCCAGAATTTGCATCTGATGCAATAATAAGAACATTCCCGTTAAGCTATAGAATTGGACAATGCGTCCAAGCCAGATCTGTTAAGATTTTGTGGAGAGCAAACCAAGTTGTTGAAAATCAGTGGTATTAAACAATTAGTCGAGTCGGTTACATTCGGCAGTATATGTGACCTGGTGAAATTAGTCAGCTTTATTTCTCGAGGTAGCTTCATGCTTTTTAGCAAGCTAAGTTGAGGTCTAGGACTTGTTGGCGAAAATGAAAACCTCAAGTATCTCTTTACTCAGAAAGAGTTAAATGTGAGGCAGCGGCATTGGCTTGAACTTCTCAAAGACTATGACCTGACTATTCAGTATCATCCTGGTCGGGCAAATGTAGTCGCCGATGCATTGAGCCGGAAGCATAGTACGGCTGAGACATTGATGATCACTGGGCAGGATCGCTTGATTGAGGAATTCCAGAAATTGGACTTGGAAGTAGTTCCTGCTGGGGTGACTACTCAACTCATGGCGCCTTATGAGGCAATTATATGGGCGTCGATGTCGATCCCCGATTTGTTGGGACGATGTTGGAGAACGCCAGATTGTCGGGCCAGATTTATTGGAGGATGCTGAGGCCAAGGTGCGAATCGCTCGACAGCGATTGCTGACCGCACAGAGCAGACAAAAGAGTTATGTGGACAAGCGCAGGCGCGATCTTGAGTTCCAAGTTGGCGATCATGTATTGCTAAAGGTGTCGCCAACTAGGGGAATCAAGAGATTTGGGTTGCGGAACAAGCTCAGTCCTCGTTTCGTAGGACCCTTCGAGATATTAGAGCGCATTGGTCCAGTGGCATATCGGCTAGCTCTTCCTCCAAGTCTCGCCCGTGTGCATAATAACTTTCGTGTCTCCATGCTACGCAAGTACATCTCTGATCCGACACATGTCATCAGCCCCACCTCTGTCCCACTACGAGAGGATCTGAGCTACGAAGAAGCTCCACTGCGAATCCTAGCACGCGATAAAAAGAAACTGCGTAGCAGAATAATTCCCTATGTAAAGGTGCAGTAGGAAAATCATGAAGAACGCGAGGCCACATGGGAGCGTGAATCTGAAATGTTAGAACGCTTTCCCTATTTGTTTGATTCGTAATGGTAATCAAGTTTCGGGGACGAAACTTTTTATAAGTGGTGGGTGATGTAGTAACCGAGAATTTTAAAAGGATTAAATAAATTTCTAGAATAACAAATAAAGCCCAAAAATATCGATTTTGATCGGGGTCTAATTTCGAAAATACGAGTTCACCGTTGCGACCGTCTCGTCGAAACATGAAAAATTCATATTCACTTGTCGACGATCCAACGGTCGGATCTTCCAGAAATTAGCAAAGAAGAAACGGGTCCCACAACTTAAGTTATGAATAGTAACCCTTATTTTAAATGGCCCTTTGATCACTATCGGCCGTTTCACTATCTGGAACCCTGACATAGGGGTATGAGTAGTCGATCCTAGCTGTTTTCGACATTCTGAACGCAATGGTACTGACGGATTTCATGTTTGGCGATCCGGGTGCATCGAAGTGCGTGTGTCAGATTGCGACTTACAGAACTAAATGGCCCGAGAATTCATTTGTGCACCAAATCGAACAAATGAATAGCCTATCTTGAAGGTCTCGACGAGCCGGACGTCGTGGCGAAGTCTGTTTCACATTTCGTCAAGCAGATTTTCTCGAAATGCGTGAAAAGCGCCAAATTATCGCTTTTTCTTCGAATAACTTAAATATGCTTGGGCCAAAGCCCTTGAAACCTTGTGGATTGGGTTCTGCCAACCTAAGAAGCCCACGAATGTGGCTGAGCAGAGCTTGGAGGCTGGGGGTTGTGTGTGAACCGGGTTTGAGAAGAATCAATGCATTAATGTTGAATTGCCTCTTGGACTGCCCTGGGCCAGAGCACGAAGAGTTTTGGGGTAGATTCCGAAGCTTCAACTCTCTCTTCATCTCCCAGACCAAGCCCTGAGTGCTGGGTGGCCGAGGAGTCACAATTCCATTATTGTGAACTCGGGAGAGAGAGGAAAGGAAAAGGTTGGAACCAAACTTGTCCAAAGTTGTATCTGAAGTGCTCAGAGGATTCCTTGGCATCTCTGGAGCATCCTGGGCACTTGCCGTGGTCACGCGAAGAAGGAGAAAGAAACCGGCTTCTTCCTTGTCTTCACCAACTCCGGCCAAGGTAAGGATCTTAAACCACGGTTTGTTTTAGCCCGAGACCCCTAGCAGTAGGTCAGTTGGGTTCTTGTGATGCTCCCGGCACAGCCCGAGCTTCCCATGCATGGCCGGTTGCCGGCGGGAGCAATATCTCGCCGGAAACCTAGAAATGCTCCGCCGCGATCGATCTCTGCAACCGGTGAACCAAAGTGGGATATAAAATCATGGGCTTTGACTGTAGGACCTATACATTAATTCTACAAAGTTTCAATAATTTTGGTTAAGAGTTTTGGGAGAAAACCGAAACCCTAGTTTCGGGTTTTTGTGCATGTTGGCCGAGCTGTGTGCTCCGGCGCCGGCGAGCTTCTCGAACGCCGGCCACCTACCCAGAACACTTGCTGGGACCGAGGGGAGTCCATCCATGCCATTGCATGCGACCCATGCAGCCTAAATAGGAACCGGCCATGAATGGCCCGAGCTTGAAGCCATTAATGGCGGCCGGCAATCCGGCGACCTCCGACGGCGGGGACAAGGCCAGACCTTCCTAAAATCTTGCTAGGAAGCTTGTGGTGCTGTTCCTTGCACCTTAAAATCAACCATTGCAAAGTTGCCATTGTTGAAGAAGAAGCTCAAACCGAGCTTGCCCCAGCCGCGTCGCCGCCGTGTCCTGTCGCCGGGCACAAGTACAGGTGAGTTTGTGGTGTGTATTAGCATCCAATTGGGCAAGTGATTTGGTCCCAGATGCCTTGCTTGAATGGTCACAATTTTCAAAGTAATGGTGTCATCTTCAACCTCTTGCCGCGGCCAATCGAGTGTGCAACCTTGGCCCAGGCTTGCGGGGGATGATGTTCAAGTCCTCAGAAGCATTTCCTTCCAAGTTGGAAGTGATTTGGTGCTGTGGTTGCAAAGAACCAACTCGGGATTAGCTTGGGTGTTTATATATGAATTGTGCATGCCAAATGTTTGTTAAAATGCCTCAAAGAACTTGCAAACAGAATTTGACAAAGTGCTGAATATGAAAGTTGCTCAAAAATGTACCCTGAGCTTGATGCTCACTTCAGATCAATCTGGATCTGTGTGGACAAAGGTTTGGTGCATTGTGAACTTGTGTGAGAGCAAGGTTGTGGTTCTGGTTGAACCAGCAGACCTGGGCTGCAACTAGGGCAAGCCCTGTGGTCCTGATACTATCCAGAGTCTTTTTGATTCTTGGGGTTTCATCTGAAAAGGTGTAGATTTAAAGTTGCATCGAAACCAAGCCTTAATACAATAATTGTTTAAAAACAGTGTTAGGGTTTGTTTGGAATATTGTAAAAGTGTACTCCTGACTAATTTGGGGTCACTGAACGCGATGCTCGCGTTTATTTTGGGTTTTAATGAGCCGAAGAAACGAAAATGCGTTTCGGCTAGGTTAGAGAAGTAATTTATGGCCCGAAGTTTTTCTTGGGTTCCGTGCTGCTGCAAATGGGTGAGCACGGCGTTCAGCAAGTCGATTTTCACCTACTGGAGGTGACAGCTCGTAAAAATGATTCTCCGTTTAAGAGAACGAGCCAAAACGGGGATTATTTAGTATATAAAACACATTAGGAATAAACCCGAGGGGCTTGCTGCAATTGTAACAATACGGAAAAGCTAGAAAAATGTTCTAAGACATTGTTGACCTTTCGGTGGGTTTCCCGGGGTTCTTGAAAAGCTAAATATGCTTAATATTGCGTTAATCGACAAAATGGTCGATTCGCGTTAGTTGTGCCTTGAGGATTTGGTAGATCCTGAGTTGTCATCTGGTATTATTGTAGGCCTCAGTCATCAGGAGCCAGCCCGTGATTCGTCTTGTGGCTATTGCGACCGTCTACCTTTTGGTGGAGTCGTTGTTCCTCCTACTTACAGGTGGGTTTATCTTCGGTCCGCGTTTTATCAGGTCGGCCCTATTGGGTGCCGTGGTAGGTTGGACCCCTGTTCTTGGTGTAGCCCTGAACCTATGCTTTAGCCTTACTATATGCTTTCATTCCAGCATTGAGTCATTTCAGCTATATTGCCTGATTATACATATGAGCCTTTCGTTATACTCTATTCTTCACTGCATGTTTAGAATAGGAGTTCGAGTCTCAGTACTTAGCATGATTTGCATCAGTATCGATATCCCGATGGGGATTTCCTCGGCTTCTCGCCGACTGTCCGGTCTATTGACCGTGGATTGAGATTCAGCATTATGATTGCTAGTGAGTTGTACCTGCTCTTACTACTTGCTTGCATATCAGCACAAAATCCTTACATCTGCATAGCCTTGATCCCACAGATGAGCTTTTATCATGCCCTTATATTCCAGCAGTTCCTTGTTTATCATATTGAGATATATCATGCTTTATATTCCAGCAGTTGCTTGTTTATCATGTTGAGTTATATCATGATTTCTTCAGCAGTTGATATGCATTTCCTGGACACATGCCATGCTTGATTGGTCACTAGCATAGTTCTATACCTGTCTCTATTCTTCATTGCATATTTAGAATAGGAGATACTACATCAGTATGTGGCATGATTACTTGTATCCCAGTGGGGATTTTCCTCGGCTTCTTGACGTCTATATGGTCAGTGGACCATGGTTTGAGCATCAGCATTATGATCGCCATGTCGAGCCAGCTTTCAGTCGCGCACACCGACGGTTTGGCCACCGTCACGGTGTTCTTTACCGGTAGAGAGGTCTGATCGACCCGTGAGCCTTTGAGGTTATGATAGCTGCTGGGTGTCCAAAAGTGGTTGTTGCCTGAGGCCCCGAAGACCAAAAGTGGTTGTTGCCTGAGGTCCATGGCAGTTTAGCCTGAGGCCCTTGTGGCCAAAAGTGGCATTGATTGGGTATATTCGTGGTACTACCTTTGATGCACCTTCTTGATATTCCTGCTTGTTTGATTACCTGCATTTTCATATCTGTTATTGAATTGCCATGCATAGTATGATTGTGTTATATATGCATACCCTGTTCTATTGATCTATGTTCGATCTTCTTAGATTATATACCTGCATTTTCATATCTGTTATAGATTTGTCATGTATAGTATGATCATTCTCTGCTTGCCAGATTATCAGGGATAGTATGACTATTTCCTGTTTGTCAGCTATAACATATTCATTCCTACCTGTCAGATTATCAGTTATAGCATGATCAGCTTTATATATGATTACACTGCTCTGTTAATTAATCCATGATTAATGGTACTCTGCTTAGGTTATACATTTGAACTATACCTCTCAGTTTCAGTATATCCTACTTTTGTTATCCGCTTATTATTGTATCCAGTAGGTACGGCTTGCTATTTCCCGGCCCGTCGTGCCCACTGGGATACACTCCGGTGTGTCTCACACTCTCGGGTGACTGTTTTTCAGGTCCTTCGGGTGCGGGGACCCTTGGACGTTCTGTGTGAGGACGCGTGTTAGCTTGTCCCTGGTAGGAAGTACCCCTTTTGATTTAGCAAAACATTATACTGTTATTTCCATTTTGGGAACTGGATGTATTGAACTTATGAACCTTGTGGTTGTAATAGAGTAGAACTTATTTAGTTTAGCTATCTCGTATCTACTCTGATTGACTGTATCTGTTAGCCGAGCACATATAGGGAAGGCTCTGTTTGATGTACAGAGACTTTTCTATATGTGTGGCGGTCTGTTCACGCCTTGGAGAAGTCAAGTTTTTAAACCCTGATTTATTAAAAAAAAAAAAAAAAAAAAATTTAGACCCTCTTTTGAATCTCGGGGCGTGACAGATTAGATGGTATCAGAGAATAGGTACACGGTACCTAGGTTTGGGTTAGGATAAACCCTAGGATGACCTGAGTCTGACGTGAGAGCGCGGGGTGTTGTCTTGTGGTTAGGAACTCAGGTGAATTATTTACTAACGAGTTGTTTCCTAACCTTGTTGTTGTGGCTACGAGCGGTGTTCGCACGTGCTCTGGGCTTGGTGGTGATAGTGGGTGCAGTGTTGGCCGCGATCGTGATACGGGTCGTGGGCGAGATGTTCAGTGGAGCTAGAGGGCTCGGATCGTTCACAATGGTTTGAGAGTTAGCTCACCACTTTTGCTGAGCTAGTTCAGCAGATGGCACAGCAGCAGATGACTGCTATTTTTGCACCAGTCCCACCACTAGCCCAGGTGCTTTGAGGTGTTGTTGAGCCTCCGGTAGCTCCCGCGCCACATAATATGTGACCTTTGTCACAGCCATGATTTCCGGAACTACACCGGTGGCTGCTATTATTGCTGATTCTCCGATTACAGCTATCGGGACGACTATGAGTTTAGCAATTCTTTTGCTGTGAAGGAAGTGATTCTGATGACACTTTATAAATACAAGCCTTTGTCGAGTTATGAACTAAACCTGATCAGTGAAAGTAGCCCGAAATTCATGATTATTCCGATAAAGGTGGTTGTGACAGTGAGCGTGCTAGCGCTGTCATGGCTGTTGTATCGATTAGTTTTGGTGGCCTATGGCCAAGTAGTGACCCTAATTGGGTTGGTGTTGTATTCAGGTCCCACCTCTTGCACGGATTTTGTCGACTGTTTCAGAATCTCCTATGAGTATGCAACAATTGTATTGGTTGTGGCTGCTACCTTAGTGAGGTAGTATTGATGGTGCACTATGACTAGAGAGTCTCATGGGCCAAGTAATGTTGATAGCTTGAGGATCCGATATTAATCCTAAATGGATACAAATTGTGGTTGTTTCACACAATGCGTGTGAACTTGCTTGTGGGATTATGATCATTCCGTTGGTGTTGAGTTGCGACAGGTGTCGCCAGATCTGTGTTAGCAAAAAGTAATTAATTCAAGGTATCGGTGAACACTGAAATATAGTTCTAGATTATTGTGAGTGGCCATGATGGCACTCGTGACCACGTAGTGATAGTAACGCTCGATATTGGTTTGCAATATTGGTACAGGTTGGTGTTGTAAGGAATGTGTGATACCTTCTGTTAGATTCCGGTGGGAGTCATGTCTCCAATGTGAGGTTGGTGACAGATCTAGGTATTTCACTTTTCTTTTGATAAGCGCGTTGGCTGCAGACAACGTACTGTCGAAAGAGCAGATGAAATACTCTACCCTGTAAGGGAAATATTATGATTGGGTCTGCTTGTGTACTGGCCTATATGTTAGTTTACGAGGTTGCTCTCTAGGCAACGGTGATATAGTTTGGGTGCTGATATTCTAGACTGTATTGGACTTTGATTAGGTCTCCGACGGTATACATACGTGGAGAATAGATTGTCCTTGTCATTATTGTGGACATCCATTCTAGTTGGTGGCCTACCAGCCACGATGATATTGCCCAGAATTTGCATCTGATGCAATAATAAGAACATTCCCGTTAAGCTATAGAATTGGACAATGCGTCCAAGCCAGATCTGTTAAGATTTTGTGGAGAGCAAACCAAGTTGTTGAAAATCAGTGGTATTAAACAATTAGTCGAGTCGGTTACATTCGGCAGTATATGTGACCTGGTGAAATTAGTCAGCTTTATTTCTCGAGGTAGCTTCATGCTTTTTAGCAAGCTAAGTTGAGGTCTAGGACTTGTTGGCGAAAATGAAAACCTCAAGTATCTCTTTACTCAGAAAGAGTTAAATGTGAGGCAGCGGCATTGGCTTGAACTTCTCAAAGACTATGACCTGACTATTCAGTATCATCCTGGTCGGGCAAATGTAGTCGCCGATGCATTGAGCCGGAAGCATAGTACGGCTGAGACATTGATGATCACTGGGCAGGATCGCTTGATTGAGGAATTCCAGAAATTGGACTTGGAAGTAGTTCCTGCTGGGGTGACTACTCAACTCATGGCGCCTTATGAGGCAATTATATGGGCGTCGATGTCGATCCCCGATTTGTTGGGACGATGTTGGAGAACGCCAGATTGTCGGGCCAGATTTATTGGAGGATGCTGAGGCCAAGGTGCGAATCGCTCGACAGCGATTGCTGACCGCACAGAGCAGACAAAAGAGTTATGTGGACAAGCGCAGGCGCGATCTTGAGTTCCAAGTTGGCGATCATGTATTGCTAAAGGTGTCGCCAACTAGGGGAATCAAGAGATTTGGGTTGCGGAACAAGCTCAGTCCTCGTTTCGTAGGACCCTTCGAGATATTAGAGCGCATTGGTCCAGTGGCATATCGGCTAGCTCTTCCTCCAAGTCTCGCCCGTGTGCATAATAACTTTCGTGTCTCCATGCTACGCAAGTACATCTCTGATCCGACACATGTCATCAGCCCCACCTCTGTCCCACTACGAGAGGATCTGAGCTACGAAGAAGCTCCACTGCGAATCCTAGCACGCGATAAAAAGAAACTGCGTAGCAGAATAATTCCCTATGTAAAGGTGCAGTAGGAAAATCATGAAGAACGCGAGGCCACATGGGAGCGTGAATCTGAAATGTTAGAACGCTTTCCCTATTTGTTTGATTCGTAATGGTAATCAAGTTTCGGGGACGAAACTTTTTATAAGTGGTGGGTGATGTAGTAACCGAGAATTTTAAAAGGATTAAATAAATTTCTAGAATAACAAATAAAGCCCAAAAATATCGATTTTGATCGGGGTCTAATTTCGAAAATACGAGTTCACCGTTGCGACCGTCTCGTCGAAACATGAAAAATTCATATTCACTTGTCGACGATCCAACGGTCGGATCTTCCAGAAATTAGCAAAGAAGAAACGGGTCCCACAACTTAAGTTATGAATAGTAACCCTTATTTTAAATGGCCCTTTGATCACTATCGGCCGTTTCACTATCTGGAACCCTGACATAGGGGTATGAGTAGTCGATCCTAGCTGTTTTCGACATTCTGAACGCAATGGTACTGACGGATTTCATGTTTGGCGATCCGGGTGCATCGAAGTGCGTGTGTCAGATTGCGACTTACAGAACTAAATGGCCCGAGAATTCATTTGTGCACCAAATCGAACAAATGAATAGCCTATCTTGAAGGTCTCGACGAGCCGGACGTCGTGGCGAAGTCTGTTTCACATTTCGTCAAGCAGATTTTCTCGAAATGCGTGAAAAGCGCCAAATTATCGCTTTTTCTTCGAATAACTTAAATATGCTTGGGCCAAAGCCCTTGAAACCTTGTGGATTGGGTTCTGCCAACCTAAGAAGCCCACGAATGTGGCTGAGCAGAGCTTGGAGGCTGGGGGTTGTGTGTGAACCGGGTTTGAGAAGAATCAATGCATTAATGTTGAATTGCCTCTTGGACTGCCCTGGGCCAGAGCACGAAGAGTTTTGGGGTAGATTCCGAAGCTTCAACTCTCTCTTCATCTCCCAGACCAAGCCCTGAGTGCTGGGTGGCCGAGGAGTCACAATTCCATTATTGTGAACTCGGGAGAGAGAGGAAAGGAAAAGGTTGGAACCAAACTTGTCCAAAGTTGTATCTGAAGTGCTCAGAGGATTCCTTGGCATCTCTGGAGCATCCTGGGCACTTGCCGTGGTCACGCGAAGAAGGAGAAAGAAACCGGCTTCTTCCTTGTCTTCACCAACTCCGGCCAAGGTAAGGATCTTAAACCACGGTTTGTTTTAGCCCGAGACCCCTAGCAGTAGGTCAGTTGGGTTCTTGTGATGCTCCCGGCACAGCCCGAGCTTCCCATGCATGGCCGGTTGCCGGCGGGAGCAATATCTCGCCGGAAACCTAGAAATGCTCCGCCGCGATCGATCTCTGCAACCGGTGAACCAAAGTGGGATATAAAATCATGGGCTTGGACTGTAGGACCTATACATTAATTCTACAAAGTTTCAATAATTTTGGTTAAGAGTTTTGGGAGAAAACCGAAACCCTAGTTTCGGGTTTTTGTGCATGTTGGCCGAGCTGTGTGCTCCGGCGCCGGCGAGCTTCTCGAACGCCGGCCACCTACCCAGAACACTTGCTGGGACCGAGGGGAGTCCATACATGCCATTGCATGCGACCCATGCAGCCTAAATAGGAACCGGCCATGAATGGCCCGAGCTTGAAGCCATTAATGGCGGCCGGCAATCCGGCGACCTCCGACGGCGGGGACAAGGCCAGACCTTCCTAAAATCTTGCTAGGAAGCTTGTGGTGCTGTTCCTTGCACCTTAAAATCAACCATTGCAAAGTTGCCATTGTTGAAGAAGAAGCTCAAACCGAGCTTGCCCCAGCCGCGTCGCCGCCGTGTCCTGTCGCCGGGCACAAGTACAGGTGAGTTTGTGGTGTGTATTAGCATCCAATTGGGCAAGTGATTTGGTCCCAGATGCCTTGCTTGAATGGTCACAATTTTCAAAGTAATGGTGTCATCTTCAACCTCTTGCCGCGGCCAATCGAGTGTGCAACCTTGGCCCAGGCTTGCGGGGGATGATGTTCAAGTCCTCAGAAGCATTTCCTTCCAAGTTGGAAGTGATTTGGTGCTGTGGTTGCAAAGAACCAACTCGGGATTAGCTTGGGTGTTTATATATGAATTGTGCATGCCAAATGTTTGTTAAAATGCCTCAAAGAACTTGTAAACAGAATTTGACAAAGTGCTGAATATGAAAGTTGCTCAAAAATGTCCCCTGAGCTTGATGCTCACTTCAGATCAATCTGGATCTGTGTGGACAAAGGTTTGGTGCATTGTGAACTTGTGTGAGAGCAAGGTTGTGGTTCTGGTTGAACCAGCAGACCTGGGCTGCAACTAGGGCAAGCCCTGTGGTCCTGATACTATCCAGAGTCTTTTTGATTCTTGGGGTTTCATCTGAAAAGGTGTAGATTTAAAGTTGCATCGAAACCAAGCCTTAATACAATAATTGTTTAAAAACAGTGTTAGGGTCTGTTTGGAATATTGTAAAAGTGTACTCCTGACTAATTTGGGGTCACTGAACGCGATGCTCGCGTTTATTTTGGGTTTTAATGAGCCGAAGAAACGAAAATGCGTTTCGGCTAGGTTAGAGAAGTAATTTATGGCCCAAAGTTTTCCTCGGGTTCCGTGCTGCTGCAAATGGGTGAGCACAGCGTTCAGCAAGTCGATTTTCACCTACTGGAGGTGACAGCTCGTAAAAATGATTCTCCGTTTAAGAGAACGAGCCAAAACGGGGTTTATTTAGTATATAAAACACATTAGGAATAAACCTGAGGGGCTTGCTGCAATTGTAACAATACGGAAAAGCTAGAAAAATGTTCTAAGACATTGTTGACCTTTCGGTGGGTTTCCCGGGGTTCTTGAAAAGCTAAATATGCTTAATATTGCGTTAATCGACAAAATGGTCGATTCGCGTTAGTTGTGCCTTGAGGATTTGGTAGATCCTGAGTTGTCATCTGGTATTATTGTAGGCCTCAGTCATCAGGAGCCAGCCCGTGATTCGTCTTGTGGCTATTGCGACCGTCTACCTTCTGGTGGAGTCGTTGTTCCTCCTACTTACAGGTGGGTTTATCTTCGGTCCGCGTTTTATCAGGTCGGCCCTATTGGGTGCCGTGGTAGGTTGGACCCCTGTTCTTGGTGTAACCCTGAACCTATGTTTTAGCCTTACTATATGCTTTCATTCCAGCATTGAGTCATTTCAGCTATATTGCCTGATTATACATATGAGCCTTTCGTTATACTCTATTCTTCACTGCATGTTTAGAATAGGAGTTCGAGTCTCAGTACTTAGCATGATTTGCATCAGTATCGATATCCCGATGGGGATTTCCTCGGCTTCTCGCCGACTGTCCGGTCTATTGACCGTGGATTGAGATTCAGCATTATGATTGCTACTGAGTTGTACCTGCTCTTACTACTTGCTTGCATATCAGCACAAAATCCTTACATCTGCATAGCCTTGATCCCACAGATGAGCTTTTATCATGCCCTTATATTCCAGCAGTTGCTTGTTTATCATATTGAGATATATCATGCTTTATATTCCAGCAGTTGCTTGTTTATCATGTTGAGTTATATCATGATTTCTTCAGCAGTTGATATGCATTTCCTGGACACATGCCAAGCTTGATTGGTCACTAGCATAGTTCTATACCTGTCTCTATTCTTCATTGCATATTTAGAATAGGAGATACTACTTCAGTATGTGGCATGATTACTTGTATCCCAGTGGGGATTTTCCTCGGCTTCTTGCCGTCTATATGGTCAGTGGACCATGGTTTGAGCATCAGCATTATGATCGCCATGTCGAGCCAGCTTTCAGTCGCGCACACCGACGGTTTGGCCACCGTCACGGTGTTCTTTACCGGTAGAGAGGTCTGATCGATCCGTGAGCGTTTGAGGTTATGATAGCTGTTGGGTGTCCAAAAGTGGTTGTTGCCTGAGGCCCCAAAGACCAAAAGTGGTTGTTTTCTGAGGTCCATGGCAGTTTAGCCTGAGGCCCTTGTGGCCAAAAGTGGCATTGATTGGGTATATTCGTGGTACTACCTTTGATGCACCTTCTTGATATTCCTGCTTGTTTGATTATCTGCATTTTCATATCTGTTATAGAATTGCCATGCATAGTATGATTGTGTTATATATGCATACCCTGTTCTATTGATCTATGTTCGATCTTCTTAGATTATATACCTGCATTTTCATATCTGTCATAGATTTGTCATGTATAGTATGATCATTCTCTGCTTGCCAGATTATCAGGGATAGTATGACTATTTCCTGTTTGTCAGCTATAACATATTCATTCCTACCTGTCAGATTATCAGTTATAGCATGATCAGCTTTATATATGATTACACTGCTCTGTTAATTAATCCATGATTAATGGTACTCTGCTTAGGTTATACATTTGAACTATACCTCTCAGTTTCAGTATATCCTACTTTTGTTATCCGCTTATTATTGTATCCAGTAGGTACGGTTTGCTATTTCCCGGCCCGTCGTGCCCACTGGGATACACTCCGGTGTGTCTCACACCCTCGGGTGACTGTTTTTCAGGTCCTTCGGGTGCGGGGACCTTTGGACGTTCTGTGTGAGGACGCGTGTTAGCTTGTCCCTGGTAGGAAGTACCCCTTTTGATTTAGCAAAACATTATACTGTTATTTCCATTTTGAGAACTGGATGTATTGAACTTATGAACCTTGTGGTTGTAATAGAGTAGAACTTATTTAGTTTAGCTATCTCGTATCTACTCTGATTGACTGTATCTGTTAGCCGAGCACATATAGGGAAGGCTCTGTTTGATGTACAGAGACTTTTCTATATGTGTGGCGGTCTGTTCACGCCTTGGAGAAGTCAAGTTTTTAAACCCTGATTTATTAAAAAAAAAAAAAAAAAAAAAAAAATTTAGACCCTCTTTTGAATCTCGGGGCGTGACATGGATCATCGCGAGGCAAAGACCTAAGGTGGACCAACAGTCAAATCTATCATCTCCCGGCCTCAATGAATCAAGACAACCCAAAATTCGACGATTTTGGATTCGGAAATGTGATATCTTTCCTTGTCTTAAGTTCTAAATAGCTTATGACTGTATGTAATGCTTTGATTGGTTTTCCTTTCATATTTTTTTTAATCTCTGCATTACATGTTTTCAATGCTCTTCGTTTTTATGTTTTGTTTTTGAACAAAAGGGTTTTAACGAACAAGTGCATTGAATAAAAAGGGTTTCACTTTCAATCACTCCAATTTAATTTTATATGAATTATCAACTTTACTCCATAATCATAATTCTTGAAGATACTTCATTATAAGAGTTTTTGATAATTATATTCATCAAATTTTAGTAATCATGTGTGATCTTTAGATGATTAATCTATCTCGGTTGTGTGAGTTCTTTGTGATAAACATGAGACAACCGATAGACTAAAATTTGGGATTTAATTCTTTCACATAAGAAATTATATTTTATTACAAGGGTAAAGAAATGAATTGCAAAAGATGTGGAAAGAGTTACATCCGAAATGAGTGTGAAAACTACCACCACATGTTGGAAAGAGCTGCCACTCCGGTCGTCCGGTTTGTGTGTGAAGCTACCACATGTTATGGATGCTTGATAGTATTTTATGAGAAAATCTTTAGTCGAAGCATTTGGAGATTCATTTTCAAAGTTCTTATATTTTGAACAATCTCCTGGTTGGTATAAGGTGGGATAGTTGAAAGATGCTCAAAGAGCCACCCTTAGGTATTTTAGTGCTTATCTCAAATTTGAAAGGGTAGAAATCAAATTGATGTCATTTGGAAATCTCTGTAAGTCATCTTTGTAAATCCGTTACATCTTGATAGAGTTTGGATCTCTAGATTACTTTTGATGACTTGTGTTTGACGTATATAATATGAAAAACGGTTTATAATGTTTTATCTTTGTTTTTCATGATTTCGGAGTAAATCTTTTTAATTTTTGTAAAAATTAATTGGATTGAATGATATCTATGTGATCTCATAATTTTCAAGCATTTAAATTGATTTTCTTGATTGCACGCAAATCGGTAATTCAAAGATTTCAAAATCTGGATTTGTTTCAAGAATTTATATGATTTTTGCTTTCGAGTACCGGTATGCAATCTGTGTTTTTGTTATATACCGGAACTGAGCTTTTATCTCTCTTTCTCTATGAACTAATGCTGTTAGTGATTTTCTTTTGTCTAGTATGTTCACTGTTTGACAATTTGTGACAAAAAGGGGGAGAAGAGAAATAGGGGGAGACGGAGATGAGATCATCGAGATATGGGGAGTCATCGAGATATGGGGAGATGATGAAAAAGGAGCCGAAAAACAAAAAGAACCAAAAGGATGAATCAAATGTAGGATTTACATTTAATTTCTAACGACTGACTTTTGATTTTGTTTGGAGTTTTGTTTTGCAGGATCTACATCACTTTAAGACTCCAAGTCCTAAGTCATAGAGTTTGTTCTAAGACTGGTTCAAATGTAATTTTTATTTATTGGATCTTTCACGCAAAGAAAATCAATGTTTTGGTGATGACATTGAGTTTCGATTTTTTGGTTTAAGATGAGTGACTTGAGCGTTTTATGTATTTTTGGGTTTTGTCACGAAATTGCCAAAGGGGGAGATTGTTACGGCTTTTTGTGTTGGCATATTTCGTGAGTTGAGTCGGAGTCTTGAAGTGATCAAATTGTCAATCAGTAATCGAAGACTTAGAGAAGATTCAACAAGAGCTTAAGTTGACACTCAGTGTTTTGAGTCTTGAAGATTGAAGTTGAAGAATTATGGATCATAAACATCAATCTCAAGAAAGAAGAATTCAAAATGATCAGGTACGTTTAACAAAATAATTTTGGTGATCCGAATACTTCTTATAATGTAGAAACACTTGGATGGATTTTTAATCGCATAAAACTCAAAAACTGGACATGGTATATGTTCAGGATCCGGAACAGGGGACTACAGTCCGGACCACGAACGTTGGTTGGTTCATGCACAAATCCAGTCCTGAACATCCCTGTTTTGTTCCGGACCCCGAACGTGGATTTTGCTGAAATCGCATGAATAGTCCGGACCGTAGGCTTTCGTTCCGGACCCCGAACCTTCTTTTTTCAGGAATTCTCTGAAAAACAACGACAGTCCTGAACGAGCCTAATCCAGTCCGGACCGTCGTGCGGGAAAAATTCTGTTAAGTCAGTTTTTGATGCTTATCTCTTTCCAAAGGTTTCTAACCTATAAATAGACACTTAGGGTTTCTCAAGAACTACCGACTAATTCAGAAAACACTTGAGAGCAACCCTAGAGGCTAGGTTTTTATCGTTCTTCTCTTTAGCCTCTTTTAGGTCAATTCGACGGTTCTTCCAAGACATATCTTTTGTCGAATTGATCTAGTCTTTGCTTAGAGATTCCATCTATGGTTCTTCAATGTTAATCTAAGGAAAGGATCACCATCGAAGCCTATATTCTGTATCGGCTGAGTTTGCGTCGTGGATTCGACGTAGCATCGTGGATTCGATGTGTTGATGGCGTTTCGTGGATTCGAAACGTGTTGCTCGTGGATTCGAGTGGCGTTCGTAGATTCGAACGTGTGCAGTGGACGTGCAATCGGTGGAGCGCAAGGTCCGAAGAAGTTGAAGGAGGGGTTGAGTCCGTGGAGTCGGTAATCACCTTGTTATTCTTCTATTCTTAGTGGATTGTTATTGCGTGTTGGTCCCGTAGTTTTTCTCCTGGATTGGAGTTTCCACATAAATCTCGGTGTGCTATTTTTATTTTCCGCATTGGTTTTTATTTTGCACTGAGATTTGTTTTTTAAGTATTACACCTATTCACCCCCCCTCTAGTTGTTTGATAGTACCTATTTAGATCCTTATGGATCCTTAAAAACCTACAATTGGTATCGGAGCGGGTTTTAACTTTACCTATCATGTCGGGTGAAAGTGGTAATATTTATAGACCTCCTCTTTTTGATGGGACTAATTATGCGTATTGGAAAGTGCGGATGAGAGCTTTTCTCATCTCAATTGATGAGCGGGTATGGCAAACCGTGGAATACGGTTGGGTACATCCTGTTGAGGAAGTAGGAACTTCTACTACCCCAAAACCTCGCTCTAGATGGTCCAAAGAGGAAATCGAAAGATCTTCTTGCAATGGGAAAGGTATGAACGCTTTATTTAATTCTCTTTCCTCGACTGAGTTCACACGAATTTCTGCGTGTGAAACCGCGAAGGAAATTTGGGATATTCTCAAAATTACACATGAGGGTACTAATCTTGTAAAAATTCAAAAGCTCCAGATGCTTACAAGTCAATTTGACTCTATTCATATGGAAGATCATGAATTGTTTACAGATTATTACACTAGACTTCAAGATGTAATCAATACTTGTGCTAATTTAGGAGAAAAGATCCCGGAGTCGAAAGTTGTAAGAAAGATACTTCGGACTCTTCCGGAACGGTTTAGGGCAAAGGTTGCCGCCATTGAAACCGTTAGTCATCCGGATGAGATGAGAGTAGAGGAATTAGTAGGTGCTTTACAAACTTATGAGATGACTTTTCCTACTAATCAAGTTTCTTCCAAGTCTTCTTCTAAGCTTACAGGTATTGCATTCAAATCTACAAAGGAAGAAGATGGCGAATCAAGTTCCGACGATGAAATCTCCTTTGCCGTTTTTGAAAAACAATTGGCGCGGATCATAAAGAAATTTCATCGGAAGTTTTAGAAGAATCGAACCGATGGATCTTTATCCTCGAAACCATCTAAAGGATCATCGGGTTCTAAATTCTCTAACCTCAAAAGCTCTGCAAAACCTTAATTCTTGAAGATAAACATGAGACAACCGATAGACTAAAATTTGAGATTTAATTCTTTCACATAAGAAATTGTATTTTATTACAAGGGTAATGAAATGAATTGCAAAAGATGTGGAAAGAGTTACATCCGAAATGAGTGTGAAAACTACCACCACATGTTGGAAAGTGCTGACACCCCGGTCGTCCGGTTTGTGTGTGAAGCTACCACATGTTATGGATGCTTGATAGTATTTTATGAGAAAATCTTTAGTCGAAGCATTTGGAGATTCATTTTCAAAGTTCTTATATTTTGAACAATCTCCTGGTTGGTATAAGGTGGGATAGTTGAAAGATGCTCAAAGAGCCACCCTTAGGTATTTTAGTGCTTATCTCAAATTTGAAAGGGTAGAAATCAAATTGATGTCATTTGGAAATCTTTGTAAGTCATCTTTGTAAATCCGTTACATCTTGATAGAGTTTGGATCTCTAGATTACTTTTGATGACTTGTGTTTGACGTATATAATATGAAAAACGGTTTATAATGTTTTATCTTTGTTTTTCATGATTTCGGAGTAAATCTTTTTAATTTTTGTAAAAATTAATTGGATTGAATGATATCTATGTGATCTCATAATTTTCAAGCATTTAAATTGATTTTCTTGATTGCACGCAAATCGGTAATTCAAAGATTTCAAAATCTGGATTTGTTTCAAGAATTTATATGATTTTTGCTTTCGAGTACCGGTATGCAATCTGTGTTTTTGTTATACACCGGAACTGAGCATTTATCTCTCTTTCTCTATGAACTAATGCTGTTAGTGATTTTCTTTTGTCTAGTATGTTCACTGTTTGACAATTTGTGACAAAAAGGGGGAGAAGAGAAAAAGGGGGAGACGGAGATGAGATCATCGAGATATGGGGAGTCATCGAGATATGGGGAGATGATGAAAAAGGAGCCGAAAAACAAAAAGAACCAAAAGGATGAACCAAATGTAGGATTTACATTTAATTTCTAACGACTGACTTTTGATTTTGTTTGGAGTTTTGTTTTGCAGGATCTACATCACTTTAAGGCTCCAAGTCCTAAGTCATAGAGTTTGTTCTAAGACTGGTTCAAATTTAATTTTTATTTATTGGATCTTTCACGCAAAGAAAATTAATGTTTTGGTGATGACATTGAGTTTCGATTTTTTGGTTTAAGATGAGTGACTTGAGCGTTTTATGTATTTTTGGGTTTTGTCACGAAATTGCCAAAGGGGGAGATTGTTACGGCTTTTTGTGTTGGCATATTTCGTGAGTTGAGTCGGAGTCTTGAAGTGATCAAATTGTCAATCAGTAATCGAAGACTTAGAGAAGATTCAACAAGAGCTTAAGTTGACACTCAGTGTTTTGAGTCTTGAAGATTGAAGTTGAAGAATTATGGATCATAAACATCAATCTCAAGAAAGAAGAATTCAAAATGATCAGGTACGTTTAACAAAATAATTTTGGTGATCCGAATACTTCTTATAATGTAGAAACACTTGGATGGATTTTTAATCGCATAAAACTCAAAAACTGGACATGGTATATGTTCAGGATCCGGAACAGGGGACTACAGTCCGGACCACGAACGTTGGTTGGTTCATGCACAAATCCAGTCCTGAACATCCCTGTTTTGTTCCGGACCCCGAAAGTGGATTTTGCTGAAATCGCATGAACAGTCCGGACCGTAGGCTTTCGTTCCGGACCCCGAACCTTCTTTTTTCAGGAATTCTCTGAAAAACAACGACAGTCCTGAACGAGCCTAATCCAGTCCGGACCGTCGTGCGGGAAAAATTCTGTTAAGTTAGTTTTTGATGCTTATCTCTTTCCAAAGGTTTCTAACCTATAAATAGACACTTAGGGTTTCTCAAGAACTACCGACTAATTCAGAAAACACTTGAGAGCAACCCTAGAGGCTAGGTTTTTATCGTTCTTCTCTTTAGCCTCTTTTAGGTCAATTCGACGGTTCTTCCAAGACATATCTTTTGTCGAATTGATCTAGTCTTTGCTTAGAGATTCCATCTATGGTTCTTCAATGTTAATCTAAGGAAAGGATCACCATCGAAGCCTATATTCTGTATCGGCTGAGTTTGCGTCGTGGATTCGACGTAGCATCGTGGATTCGATGTGTTGATGGCGTTTCGTGGATTCGAAACGTGTTGCTCGTGGATTCGAGTGGCGTTCGTGGATTCGAACGTGTGCAGTGGACGTGCAATCGGTGGAGCGCAAGGTCCGAAGAAGTTGAAGGAGGGGTTGAGTCCGTGGAGTCGGTAATCACCTTGTTATTCTTCTATTCTTAGTGGATTGTTATTGCGTGTTGGTCCCGTAGTTTTTCTCCTGGATTGGAGTTTCCACATAAATCTCGGTGTGCTATTTTTATTTTCCGCATTGGTTTTTATTTTGCACTGAGATTTGTTTTTTAAGTATTACACCTATTCACCCCCCCTCTAGTTGTTTGATAGTACCTATTTAGATCCTTATGGATCCTTAAAAACCTACAATTGGTATCGGAGCGGGTTTTAGGTTTACCTATCATGTCGGGTGAAAGTGGTAATATTTATAGACCTCCTCTTTTTGATGGGACTAATTATGCGTATTGGAAAGTGCGGATGAGAGCTTTTCTCATCTCAATTGATGAGCGGGTATGGCAAACCGTGGAATACGGTTGGGTACATCCTGTTGAGGAAGTAGGAACTTCTACTACCCCAAAACCTCGCTCTAGATGGTCCAAAGAGGAAATCGAAAGATCTTCTTGCAATGGGAAAGGTATGAACGCTTTATTTAATTCTCTTTCCTCGACTGAGTTCACACGAATTTCTGCGTGTGAAACCGCGAAGGAAATTTGGGATATTCTCAAAATTACACATGAGGGTACTAATCTTGTAAAAATTCAAAAGCTCCAGATGCTTACAAGTCAATTTGACTCTATTCATATGGAAGATCATGAATTGTTTACAGATTATTACACTAGACTTCAAGATGTAATCAATACTTGTGCTAATTTAGGAGAAAAGATCCCGGAGTCGAAAGTTGTAAGAAAGATACTTCGGACTCTTCCGGAACGGTTTAGGGCAAAGGTTGCCGCCATTGAAACCGTTAGTCATCCGGATGAGATGAGAGTAGAGGAATTAGTAGGTGCTTTACAAACTTATGAGATGACTTTTCCTACTAATCAAGTTTCTTCCAAGTCTTCTTCTAAGCTTACAGGTATTGCATTCAAATCTACAAAGGAAGAAGATGGCGAATCAAGTTCCGACGATGAAATCTCTTTTGCCGTTTTTGAAAAACAATTGGCGCGGATCATAAAGAAATTTCATCGGAAGTTTTGGAAGAATCGAACCGATGGATCTTTATCCTCGAAACCATCTAAAGGATCATCGGGTTCTAAATTCTCTAACCTCAAAAGCTCTGCAAAACCTTCTAAGGAAAAAAATGAATTCGAAGGGGAAATCCAATGTTATAGATGCAAAGGCTACGACCATATTTCAACGGATTGTCCTTCTCCGAAATCATATAAAAAGAAGGCTTTGCAAGCGAAAACTTGGGACGATTCTACTTCTAATGAATCGACCTCAAGTAAAGAGGAAAAAGTCGTTGCCTTTCATGCTTCTCAAATTCCCTCTTCTAATTTTTGCTTATCATCTCTAATCACTGACTCTGCTCCTTTGATTTTGTATGAAACATCAACATCCGATGGAGAGTCATCGAGTGAGGGGGAGTCGGACGAAGAAGAACTCGTTGAGGCATATCAACAACTTCTTACGGAATCAAAGAAGATGGCCAAGCATATTAAGAAGTTAAGGAAGCAACGACTTGAGATTCAAGACGAGAATCATGCTTTAAAGATCAAACTTCATGATCTCGAGGAGGAACGAGAGCTTTTATTGGATAATAATAAAATCCTCCAAGAAAAGATAAATCAATCGGAAACGATCGTTAATTCCCATATTAACAAGATTGATTTTCTTGAAAAGCAGTTTGAGGAAATTCATGTCACCAACCAAGCCTTGACCAAGCAAGTTCATCAACTTAAATCCGACATACAAAGGCTTTCAAACCGGTTCCAAGAAACTTGATTGTATGTCCGGATTAGGTCAAACAAGCAAGGTTGGTTTGGGATTTAAAAAGAACCAAACTGTGAAGGCTTCAAGTTCCACAACTAAATTGAAAGGAAGAACTTGTCACCAATGTGGACTTGAAGGACACTTGATGAAGACGTGCCCGAAAAAGAGAAAGAAAAATTCTTCGGCAACATCATCTACGGAGCGGACTCAACGGAATCAAAAGACACATCAAGTCAAAGGAGTTCACTCAACCCACCAAAGGTCCGAGCCACAACATCAATCATACAAGTGGATCATTGCGAGGCAAAGATCTAAGGTGGACCAATAGTCAAATCTATCATCTCCCGGCCTCAATGAATCAAGACAACCCAAAATTCGACGATTTTGGATTCGGAAATGTGATATCTTTCCTTGTCTTAAGTTCTAAATAGCTTATGACTGTATGTAATGCTTTGATTGGTTTTCCTTTCATATTTTTTTTAATCTCTGCATTACATGTTCTCAATGCTCTTCGTTTTTATGTTTTGTTTTTGAACAAAAGGGTTTTAACGAACAAGTGCATTGAATAAAAAGGGTTTCACTTTCAATCACTCCAATTTAATTTTATATGAATTATGAACTTTACTCCATAATCATAATTCTTGAAGATACTTCATTATAAGAGTTTTTGATAATTATATTCATCAAATTTTAGTAATCATGTGTGATCTTTAGATGATTAATCTATCTCGGTTGTGTGAGTTCTTTGTGATAAACATGAGACAACCGATAGACTAAAATTTGAGATTTAATTCTTTCACATAAGAAATTGTATTTTATTACAAGGGTAATGAAATGAATTGCAAAAGATGTGGAAAGAGTTACATCCGAAATGAGTGTGAAAACTACCACCACATGTTGGAAAGAGCTGACACCCCGGTCGTCCGGTTTGTGTGTGAAGCTACCACATGTTATGGATGCTTGATAGTATTTTATGAGAAAATCTTTAGTCGAAGCATTTGGAGATTCATTTTCAAAGTTCTTATATTTTGAACAATCTCCTGGTTGGTATAAGGTGGGATAGTTGAAAGATGCTCAAAGAGCCACCCTTAGGTATTTTAGTGCTTATCTCAAATTTGAAAGGGTAGAAATCAAATTGATGTCATTTGGAAATCTCTGTAAGTCATCTTTGTAAATCCGTTACATCTTGATAGAGTTTGGATCTCTAGATTACTTTTGATGACTTGTGTTTGACGTATATAATATGAAAAACGGTTTATAATGTTTTATCTTTGTTTTTCATGATTTCGGAGTAAATCTTTTTAATTTTTGTAAAAATTAATTGGATTGAATGATATCTATGTGATCTCATAATTTTCAAGCATTTAAATTGATTTTCTTGATTGCACGCAAATCGGTAATTCAAAGATTTCAAAATCTGGATTTGTTTCAAGAATTTATATGATTTTTGCTTTCGAGTACCGGTATGCAATCTGTGTTTTTGTTATATACCGGAACTGAGCTTTTATCTCTCTTTCTCTATGAACTAATGCTGTTAGTGATTTTCTTTTGTCTAGTATGTTCACTGTTTGACAATTTGTGACAAAAATGGCGAGAAGAGAAATAGGGGGAGACGGAGATGAGATCATCGAGATATGGGGAGTCATCGAGATATGGGGAGATGATGAAAAAGGAGCCGAAAAACAAAAAGAACCAAAAGGATGAACCAAATGTAGGATTTACATTTAATTTCTAACGACTGACTTTTGATTTTGTTTGGAGTTTTGTTTTGCAGGATCTACATCACTTTAAGGCTCCAAGTCCTAAGTCATAGAGTTTGTTCTAAGACTGGTTCAAATTTAATTTTTATTTATTGGATCTTTCACGCAAAGAAAATTAATGTTTTGGTGATGACATTGAGTTTCGATTTTTTGGTTTAAGATGAGTGACTTGAGCGTTTTATGTATTTTTGGGTTTTGTCACGAAATTGCCAAAGGGGGAGATTGTTACGGCTTTTTGTGTTGGCATATTTCGTGAGTTGAGTCGGAGTCTTGAAGTGATCAAATTGTCAATCAGTAATCGAAGACTTAGAGAAGATTCAACAAGAGCTTAAGTTGACACTCAGTGTTTTGAGTCTTGAAGATTGAAGTTGAAGAATTATGGATCATAAACATCAATCTCAAGAAAGAAGAATTCAAAATGATCAGGTACGTTTAACAAAATAATTTTGGTGATCCGAATACTTCTTATAATGTAGAAACACTTGGATGGATTTTTAATCGCATAAAACTCAAAAACTGGACATGGTATATGTTCAGGATCCGGAACAGGGGACTACAGTCCGGACCACGAACGTTGGTTGGTTCATGCACAAATCCAGTCCTGAACATCCCTGTTTTGTTCCGGACCCCGAAAGTGGATTTTGCTGAAATCGCATGAACAGTCCGGACCGTAGGCTTTCGTTCCGGACCCCGAACCTTCTTTTTTCAGGAATTCTCTGAAAAACAACGACAGTCCTGAACGAGCCTAATCCAGTCCGGACCGTCGTGCGGGAAAAATTCTGTTAAGTTAGTTTTTGATGCTTATCTCTTTCCAAAGGTTTCTAACCTATAAATAGACACTTAGGGTTTCTCAAGAACTACCGACTAATTCAGAAAACACTTGAGAGCAACCCTAGAGGCTAGGTTTTTATCGTTCTTCTCTTTAGCCTCTTTTAGGTCAATTCGACGGTTCTTCCAAGACATATCTTTTGTCGAATTGATCTAGTCTTTGCTTAGAGATTCCATCTATGGTTCTTCAATGTTAATCTAAGGAAAGGATCACCATCGAAGCCTATATTCTGTATCGGCTGAGTTTGCGTCGTGGATTCGACGTAGCATCGTGGATTCGATGTGTTGATGGCGTTTCGTGGATTCGAAACGTGTTGCTCGTGGATTCGAGTGGCGTTCGTGGATTCGAACGTGTGCAGTGGACGTGCAATCGGTGGAGCGCAAGGTCCGAAGAAGTTGAAGGAGGGGTTGAGTCCGTGGAGTCGGTAATCACCTTGTTATTCTTCTATTCTTAGTGGATTGTTATTGCGTGTTGGTCCCGTAGTTTTTCTCCTGGATTGGAGTTTCCACATAAATCTCGGTGTGCTATTTTTATTTTCCGCATTGGTTTTTATTTTGCACTGAGATTTGTTTTTTAAGTATTACACCTATTCACCCCCCCTCTAGTTGTTTGATAGTACCTATTTAGATCCTTATGGATCCTTAAAAACCTACAATTGGTATCGGAGCGGGTTTTAGGTTTACCTATCATGTCGGGTGAAAGTGGTAATATTTATAGACCTCCTCTTTTTGATGGGACTAATTATGCGTATTGGAAAGTGCGGATGAGAGCTTTTCTCATCTCAATTGATGAGCGGGTATGGCAAACCGTGGAATACGGTTGGGTACATCCTGTTGAGGAAGTAGGAACTTCTACTACCCCAAAACCTCGCTCTAGATGGTCCAAAGAGGAAATCGAAAGATCTTCTTGCAATGGGAAAGGTATGAACGCTTTATTTAATTCTCTTTCCTCGACTGAGTTCACACGAATTTCTGCGTGTGAAACCGCGAAGGAAATTTGGGATATTCTCAAAATTACACATGAGGGTACTAATCTTGTAAAAATTCAAAAGCTCCAGATGCTTACAAGTCAATTTGACTCTATTCATATGGAAGATCATGAATTGTTTACAGATTATTACACTAGACTTCAAGATGTAATCAATACTTGTGCTAATTTAGGAGAAAAGATCCCGGAGTCGAAAGTTGTAAGGAAAGATACTTCGGACTCTTCCGGAACGGTTTAGGGCAAAGGTTGCCGCCATTGAAACCGTTAGTCATCCGGATGAGATGAGAGTAGAGGAATTAGTAGGTGCTTTACAAACTTATGAGATGACTTTTCCTACTAATCAAGTTTCTTCCAAGTCTTCTTCTAAGCTTACAGGTATTGCATTCAAATCTACAAAGGAAGAAGATGGCGAATCAAGTTCCGACGATGAAATCTCTTTTGCCAGTTTTTGAAAAACAATTGGCGCGGATCATAAAGAAATTTCATCGGAAGTTTTGGAAGAATCGAACCGATGGATCTTTATCCTCGAAACCATCTAAAGGATCATCGGGTTCTAAATTCTCTAACCTCAAAAGCTCTGCAAAACCTTCTAAGGAAAAAAATGAATTCGAAGGGGAAATCCAATGTTATAGATGCAAAGGCTACGACCATATTTCAACGGATTGTCCTTCTCCGAAATCATATAAAAAGAAGGCTTTGCAAGCGAAAACTTGGGACGATTCTACTTCTAATGAATCGACCTCAAGTAAAGAGGAAAAAGTCGTTGCCTTTCATGCTTCTCAAATTCCCTCTTCTAATTTTTGCTTATCATCTCTAATCACTGACTCTGCTCCTTTGATTTTGTATGAAACATCAACATCCGATGGAGAGTCATCGAGTGAGGGGGAGTCGGACGAAGAAGAACTCGTTGAGGCATATCAACAACTTCTTACGGAATCAAAGAAGATGGCCAAGCATATTAAGAAGTTAAGGAAGCAACGACTTGAGATTCAAGACGAGAATCATGCTTTAAAGATCAAACTTCATGATCTCGAGGAGGAACGAGAGCTTTTATTGGATAATAATAAAATCCTCCAAGAAAAGATAAATCAATCGGAAATGATCGTTAATTCCCATATTAACAAGATTGATTTTCTTGAAAAGCAGTTTGAGGAAATTCATGTCACCAACCAAGCCTTGACCAAGCAAGTTCATCGACTTAAATCCGACATACAAAGGCTTTCAACCGGTTCCAAGAAACTTGATTGTATGTCCGGATTAGGTCAAACAAGCAAGGTTGGTTTGGGATTTAAAAAGAACCAAACTGTGAAGGCTTCAAGTTCCACAACAAAATTGAAAGGAAGAACTTGTCACCAATGTGGACTTGAAGGACACTTGATGAAGACGTGCCCGAAAAAGAGAAAGAAAAATTCTTCGGCAACATCATCTACGGAGCGGACTCAACGGAATCAAAAGACACATCAAGTCAAAGGAGTTCACTCAACCCACCAAAGGTCCGAGCCACAACATCAATCATACAAGTGGATCATTGCGAGGCAAAGATCTAAGGTGGACCAATAGTCAAATCTATCATCTCCCGGCCTCAATGAATCAAGACAACCCAAAATTCGACGATTTTGGATTCGGAAATGTGATATCTTTCCTTGTCTTAAGTTCTAAATAGCTTATGACTGTATGTAATGCTTTGATTGGTTTTCCTTTCATATTTTTTTTAATCTCTGCATTACATGTTTTCAATGCTCTTCGTTTTTATGTTTTGTTTTTGAACAAAAGGGTTTTAACGAACAAGTGCATTGAATAAAAAGGGTTTCACTTTCAATCACTCCAATTTAATTTTATATGAATTATGAACTTTACTCCATAATCATAATTCTTGAATATACTTCATTATAAGAGTTTTTGATAATTATATTCATCAAATTTTAGTAATCATGTGTGATCTTTAGATGATTAATCTATCTAGGTTGTGTGAGTTCTTTGTGATAAACATGAGACAACCGATAGACTAAAATTTGGGATTTAATTCTTTCACATAAGAAATTGTATTTTATTACAAGGGTAATGAAATGAATTGCAAAAGATGT
The DNA here is from genome assembly GCA_029204045.2 of Tillandsia leiboldiana. Taxonomy (NCBI): domain Eukaryota; kingdom Viridiplantae; phylum Streptophyta; class Magnoliopsida; order Poales; family Bromeliaceae; genus Tillandsia; species Tillandsia leiboldiana. The sequence goes on from CM055065.1 coordinate 42,911,618, forward strand.
GGAAAGAGTTACATCCGAAATGAGTGTGAAAACTACCACCACATGTTGGAAAGAGCTGACACCCCGGTCGTCCGGTTTGTGTGTGAAGCTACCACATGTTATGGATGCTTGATAGTATTTTATGAGAAAATCTTTAGTCGAAGCATTTGGAGATTCATTTTCAAAGTTCTTATATTTTGAACAATCTCCTGGTTGGTATAAGGTGGGATAGTTGAAAGATGTTCAAAGAGCCACCCTTAGATATTTTAGTGCTTATCTCAAATTTGAAAGGGTAGAAATCAAATTGATGTCATTTGGAAATCTCTGTAAGTCATCTTTGTAAATCCGTTACATCTTGATAGAGTTTGGATCTCTAGATTACTTTTGATGACTTGTGTTTGACGTATATAATATGAAAAACGGTTTATAATGTTTTATCTTTGTTTTTCATGATTTCGGAATAAATCTTTTTAATTTTTGTAAAAATTAATTGGATTGAATGATATCTATGTGATCTCATAATTTTCAAGCATTTAAATTGATTTTCTTGATTGCACGCAAATCGGTAATTCAAAGATTTCAAAATCTGGATTTGTTTCAAGAATTTATATGATTTTTGCTTTCGAGTACCGGTATGCAATCTGTGTTTTTGTTATATACCGGAACTGAGCTTTTATCTCTCTTTCTCTATGAACTAATGCTGTTAGTGATTTTCTTTTGTCTAGTATGTTCACTGTTTGACAATTTGTGACAAAAAGGGGGAGAAGAGAAATAGGGGGAGACGGAGATGAGATCATCGAGATATGGGGAGTCATCGAGATATGGGGAGATGATGAAAAAGGAGCCGAAAAACAAAAAGAACCAAAAAGGATGAACCAAATGTAGGATTTACATTTAATTTCTAACGACTGACTTTTGATTTTGTTTGGAGTTTTGTTTTGCAGGATCTACATCACTTTAAGAGCTCCAAGTCCTAAGTCATAGAGTTTGTTCTAAGACTGGTTCAAATGTAATTTTTATTTATTGGATCTTTCACGCAAAGAAAATTAATGTTTTGGTGATGACATTGAGTTTCGATTTTTTGGTTTAAGATGAGTGACTTGAGCGTTTTATGTATTTTTGGGTTTTGTCACGAAATTGCCAAAGGGGGAGATTGTTACGGCTTTTTGTGTTGGCATATTTCGTGAGTTGAGTCGGAGTCTTGAAGTGATCAAATTGTCAATCGAAGGGAAGATCCAAGAGCTTAAGATTCTCAGGCTGAGTTTGACCATTTTGAAGAATTGAAGTTCTCAAGAAATGGATATAAAAAGAAGGCTTTAAGCGAAAAATTGGTGACGAATTCTCTTCTAATGAATCGACTTCAAGTAAAAGAAAAAGTCGTTTTTCATCGCTTCTCAAATTCCCTCTTCTAATTTTTGCTATCATCTCTAATCACTGACTCTGCTCCTTTGATTTTGTATGAAACATCAACATCCGATGGAGAGTCATCCAGTGAGGGGGAGTCGGACGAAGAAGAACTCGTTGAGGCATATCAACAACTTCTTACGGAATCAAAGAAGATGGCCAAGCATATTAAGAAGTTAAGGAAGCAACGACTTGAGATTCAAGACGAGAATCATGCTTTAAAGATCAAACTTCATGATCTCGAGGAGGAACGAGAGCTTTTATTGGATAATAATAAATCCTCCAAGAAAGATAAATCAATCGGAAAATGATCGTTAATTCCCATATTAACAAGATTGATTTTCTTGAAAGCAGTTTGAGGAAATTCAGTCACCAACCAAGCCTTGACCAAGCAAGTTCATCGACTTAAATCCGACATACAAAGGCTTTCAACCGGTTCCAAGAACTTGATTGTATGTCCGGATTAGGTCAAACAAGCAAGGTTGGTTTGGGATTTAAAAAGAACCAAACTGTGAAGGCTTCAAGTTCCACAACAAAATTGAAAGGAAGAACTTGTCACCAATGTGGACTTGAAGGACACTTGATGAAGACGTGCCCGAAAAAGAGAAAGAAAAATTCTTCGGCAACATCATCTACGGAGCGGACTCAACGGAATCAAAAGACACATCAAGTCAAAGGAGTTCACTCAACCCACCAAAGGTCCGAGCCACAACATCAATCATACAAGTGGATCATTGCGAGGCAAAGATCTAAGGTGGACCAATAGTCAAATCTATCATCTCCCGGCCTCAATGAATCAAGACAACCCAAAATTCGACGATTTTGGATTCGGAAATGTGATATCTTTCCTTGTCTTAAGTTCTAAATAGCTTATGACTGTATGTAATGCTTTGATTGGTTTTCCTTTCATATTTTTTTTAATCTCTGCATTACATGTTTTCAATGCTCTTCGTTTTTATGTTTTGTTTTGAACAAAAGGGTTTTAACGAACAAGTGCATGATAAAAAGGGTTTCACTTTCAATCACTCCAATTTAATTTTATATGAATTATGAACTTTACTCCATAATCATAATTCTTGAATATACTTCATTATAAGAGTTTTTGATAATTATATTCATCAAATTTTAGTAATCATGTGTGATCTTTAGATGATTAATCTATCTAGGTTGTGTGAGTTCTTTGTGATAAACATGAGACAAACCGATAGACTAAAATTTGGGATTTAATTCTTTCACATAAGAAATTGTATTTTATTACAAGGGTAATGAAATGAATTGCAAAAGATGTGGAAAGAGTTACATCCGAAATGAGTGTGAAAACTACCACCACATGTTGGAAAGAGCTGACACCCCGGTCGTCCGGTTTGTGTGTGAAGCTACCACATGTTATGGATGCTTGATAGTATTTTATGAGAAAATCTTTAGTCGAAGCATTTGGAGATTCATTTTCAAAGTTCTTATATTTTGAACAATCTCCTGGTTGGTATAAGGTGGGATAGTTGAAAGATGTTCAAAGAGCCACCCTTAGATATTTTAGTGCTTATCTCAAATTTGAAAGGGTAGAAATCAAATTGATGTCATTTGGAAATCTCTGTAAGTCATCTTTGTAAATCCGTTACATCTTGATAGAGTTTGGATCTCTAGATTACTTTTGATGACTTGTGTTTGACGTATATAATATGAAAAACGGTTTATAATGTTTTATCTTTGTTTTTCATGATTTCGGAATAAATCTTTTTAATTTTTGTAAAAATTAATTGGATTGAATGATATCTATGTGATCTCATAATTTTCAAGCATTTAAATTGATTTTCTTGATTGCACGCAAATCGGTAATTCAAAGATTTCAAAATCTGGATTTGTTTCAAGAATTTATATGATTTTTGTTTTCGAGTACCGGTATGCAATCTGTGTTTTTGTTATATACCGGAACTGAGCTTTTATCTCTCTTTCTCTATGAACTAATGCTGTTAGTGATTTTCTTTTGTCTAGTATGTTCACTGTTTGACAATTTGTGACAAAAAGGGGGAGAAGAGAAATAGGGGGAGACGGAGATGAGATCATCGAGATATGGGGAGTCATTGAGATATGGGGAGATGATGAAAAAGGAGCCGAAAAACAAAAAGAACCAAAAAGATGAATCAAATGTAGGATTTACATTTAATTTCTAACGACTGACTTTTGATTTTGTTTGGAGTTTTGTTTTGCAGGATC
>CM055065.1:42915314-42993333 GCA_029204045.2 Tillandsia leiboldiana
TACATCACTTTAAGACTCCAAGTCCTAAGTCATAGAGTTTGTTCTAAGACTGATTCAAATGTAATTTTTATTTATTGGATCTTTCACGCAAAGAAAATCAATGTTTTGGTGATGACATTGAGTTTCGATTTTTTGGTTTAAGATGAGTGACTTGAGCGTTTTATGTATTTTTGGGTTTTGTCACGAAATTGCCAAAGGGGGAGATTGTTACGGCTTTTTGTGTTGGCATATTTCGTGAGTTGAGTCGGAGTCTTGAAGTGATCAAATTGTCAATCAGTAATCGAAGACTTAGAGAAGATTCAACAAGAGCTTAAGTTGACACTCAGTGTTTTGAGTCTTGAAGATTGAAGTTGAAGAATTATGGATCATAAACATCAATCTCAAGAAAGAAGAATTCAAAATGATCAGGTACGTTTAACTAAATAATTTTGGTGATCCGAATACTTCTTATAATGTAGAAACACTTGGATGGATTTTTAATCGCATAAAACTCAAAAACTGGACATAGTATATGTTCAGGATCCGGAACAGGGGACTACAGTCCGGACCACGAACGTTGGTTGGTTCATGCACAAATCCAGTCCTGAACATCCCTGTTTTGTTCCGGACCCCGAACGTGGATTTTGCTGAAATCGCATGAACAGTCCGGACCGTAGGCTTTCGTTCCGGACCCCGAACCTTGTTTTTCAGGAATTCTCTAAAAAACAACGACAGTCCTGAACGAGCCTAATCCAGTCCGGACCATCGTGCGGGAAAAATTCTGTTAAGTCAGTTTTTGATGCTTATCTCTTTCCAAAGGTTTCTAACCTATAAATAGACACTTAGGGTTTCTCAAGAACTACCGACTAATTCAGAAAACACTTGAGTGCAACCCTAGAGGCTAGGTTTTTATCGTTCTTCTCTTTAGCCTCTTTTAGGTCAATTCGACGGTTCTTCCAAGACATATCTTTTGTCGAATTGATCTAGTCTTTGCTTAGAGATTCCATCTATGGTTCTTCAATGTTAATCTAAGCAAAGGATCACCATCGAAGCCTATATTCTGTATCGGCTGAGTTTGCGTCGTGGATTCGACGTAGCATCGTGGATTCGATGTGTTGAAGGCGTTTCGTGGATTCGAAACGTGTTTCTCGTGGATTCAAGTGGCGTTCGTTGATTTGAACGTGTGCAGTGGACGTGCAATCGGTGGAGCGCAAGGTCCGAAGAAGTTGAAGGAGGGGTTGAGTCCGTGGAGTCGGTAATCACCTTGTTATTCTTCTATTCTTAGTGGATTGTTATTGCGTGTTGGTCCCGTGGTTTTTCTCCTGGATTAGAGTTTCCACATAAATCTCGGTGTGCTATTTTTATTTTCCGCATTGGTTTTTATTTTGCACTGAGATTTGTTTTTTAGGTATTACACCTATTCACCCCCCCTCTAGTTGTTTGATAGTACCTATTTAGATCCTTATGGATCCTTAAAAACCTACAGACTTAGGAGAAACCATATTTCTTGCTTTTCTCATTTCATGCTAGACTCTGAGTATTTGTAGCTCGTGCGCTAGCAGGGGGTTTTGGGATAGTGTAGTTAGATTCTTGGGTTCTGGGATAGGCTGGCTTGTGGGCAGGGTATTGCGGCGACCGCGGACATTGGGCGGTCGACCGGGTAGTTTCGGTTGCATCAGATCGGGAGGATCGGGCTTTCTTTAGTGAATGGGTTTTCCCACTTTGATCAGAGTCGTGATCCAGTCCTGCTAGTTTATGATACTTGTTACTGAGATACTTTACTCTTGTGGGTCGCTCCCCTCGAGTGCCACTCCGGAGTGTGCGACAGGCAGGCTTTGAGTCCTTGAGACTCATTCTTTGCATCGGTGTTATGCATGGGCTGGCATACCCGATGCGGCAGGCAGAGCAGGCAGTACCAGGGTTTACTGGTGGTTGGATTAGGTTATTCAGTCAGGCATTTAGATACTAATGCATACTTTTAGCTATTCTTATTGGCTTGGCATTTAGAGGCATATTAGTGGTAGCTTTTTCTTCGGCAGTTATATTCATAGCATTCCACCTCTCTTTCCTTTTCGCCTCTGGTTGTCCTAGTGGGCTTGTCCGAGTTTGAGGCTTAACCCACTAGGGGAGGCTACTGTTTCTATAGTTGTTCTCACCCCCATTGTCCTTCTTCTTTTTGTTCTCCTCTGTTTTGCTGAGTCTTCTGCGGGAGTTGCTGGGCCATCTTCGGCAGATCGAGGTAAGAGGATAGCGGACTAGATAGTTGTCTACCCCGTCTGCGAGCATAGCAGTATTTTGATTGTATCCCCTATACACTCAGACAGTTGTATTTTCTTTTATTTTGGGTCTGGCTTCTGTCAGCTGGTTGTATTTATGTGGTGAGCTGGGAGGGACATATGTACTTATTTGAGAGTTATATTGTACTTTTACTTTCCAGCTGTGGTCTGAGATGTATTAGTTTTAGTTCAACTATGTTTTTATGCTCTTTTATTGTATCTCTTATATCTGAGCATGTTACCAGCGCTTCGTGTACATGGGAAATTCCATGTGCACGACGGATCTGTGGACGAGCCGGGTTCTGGTTTACACCCGGGGCGTGACGGATTAGGTTGGTATCGGAGCTTAGGGGTAGGTCAGTTGGGACTTAGGAAACCCTTGGCTTTTGGCAGACCATAGGATGGCAGGACGTGAGTGACGCGATATTTTGCGAAAGTCGGCGATTTATTTATTGGGCTCTTCCAGTGAGTGAAGAGGGATTCGCATATCCTATTTCTGGTGGACTATTATGTTGGCTGCAGACAACATAAAGTTGCAGAAATAGGGAGATGCCTTTGACTTTCGCTAGATTGGGTCGAGTGTGGTTTTGTTACTGACGTGTGGTTTCTTGTGGCATGATGCCTCCCCGACGTCAGATCCCTACCCGGGGTACCCCTGCACCTCCGGATGAGCCAGAGCAGTCGAGACCTTCTGAGCTCAGTGAGTTGAGGGCCATGATGGCCCAGTTGGCAGAGAGCCATCGCCGGCAGGAGCAGAGGATCGATCAGTTGCTTGCCCAGAGAGAGGCACCGCCCCCGACTGTTTATGAGGCCCCGGCACCACCAGTTGTACCACTTGTACCGACGGCGCCATCGTCGAGTAGTGGGGCACAGGGAGCGATCCAGCCGTTGACCCCAGCTGAGGAGATGGACATCGCCGACAAACTCACCAAGTTTTGCCAGGGAGGACCGCCTCGATTTTCGGGGCGGGATGCACAGCCATGCGAGATCGGGATGTGGTTGGCAGCGATGGAGAAGCTGTTCAGGGACTTATTCATCGATCCGAGGTATCGGGTGCACATGGTCGTGCACTGTTTGGACTGAGATGCAGACGCCTGGTGGCAGCGGGTAGAGCCACTGGAGTTTCAGGTTACCCGGTAGCTACCGTGGTCCGAGTTCCGCCGTATGATATTGGACACCTATTTCTCGACTAGTGTGAAGCGAAAACTTGAAGATGACCTGAAGAACCTGCAGCAGGGCGACCGACCGGTACAGGCCTATTATCAGGAGTTCATGCAGATGCTTAACTGAGTGCCTTTTGTTGCTCGGGATAGACCCCATCAGGTGGAGCTATTTGAGGCAGGTCTCCGCATTGAGATTTATACATTGGTGCATGCCCAGCGGCTTCAGACTCTCGAGGAGGCTGCGGAGCATGCCCAGTGGGTAGAGAGAGGAGACCATGTAGTCACCAGGCGAGGCGGTGCAGTCGCGCAGAGTTCCGACAGGAAGCGGCCAGCACCGGAGGACGGGGGACAGGCCAGTTCATGGAGACCGCCACGACCGCCGCGGCCTCAGTTTTCGGGCCGTGGGCGTTCGGAGCAGCGAGGGTCTGGTGGATCCCAGAGGCCACCACAGCAGCAGCAGCAGCAGAGGTCCTATCCGAGGCAGCAGAGATCACAGCGGCAGTCTCAGAGACAGCAGCAGCAGTCGAGACAGACCCAGCCTTCAGAGAGGTGTGTTTTCTACAGGGGTCAGCATCCATCAGACACGTGTGATATGAGGTTTGGCCGCTGTTATCGATATGGACAGCCCGGTCATGTTCGAGCTACGTGCCCTTTTGTGACATCAGCAGCACCTTCTTCGACATCGGCTCCTTTTGTACCCCAGCAGCGACTGCCAGCTCAGCAGCTGCCCTATGCTCCAGCGAGCAGGGCGCCTTCCTCCCACCCTACCGACTATCGACCACCAGCTCAGAGCGGACGGGTCTACGCCGCCCAGATAGAGGACTCCTCGGCAGCCGACCATGTGGTGGCAGGTATCACTTTACTTTTTGGTATTAGGGTTCGCACTTTATTTGATACCGGTGCATCACATTGTTTTATTAGTCGATCATTTGCATCATTACATGGATTAGAGGTTGGTCGGTTGCCACGTGCATTAGAGGTCCAGATTCCTTATCATACTTTGCATGTAGAGGAGTGTTGTTGGTCCTGCCCAGTGCAGATTGAGTCCTGGATTATGCCAGCAGACCTGATGGTCTTGAGACAGCTGCGGGACTTTGATGTGGTACTGGGGATGGATTGGCAGGCTCGGTATTTTGTGACTATTGATTGTGCCACAAGGACGGTCACCTTTTGCAAGCCAGGCCAGGAGGTGTTTGTGTATCGGGGCTGCCAGAGTGCCTTCTTCGCCTCTGTAGTTTCGACTTCTCGAGCGAGGCAGATGATTCGCAGTGGATGCGTAGCCTTTTTGGCTAGTGTGGTAGAGGAGCCTACGGCGGCTCCGGGACTCGGGGATATCCCTATTGCTTATGAGTTTCCGGATGTTTTTCCCCGGAGTTGACTAGTATGCCGCCGGATAGGGAGATTGAGTTTTTGATTGACGTAGTCCCTGGAACTGCGCCAATCTCTAAGGCTCCTTATCGAATGGCACCGGTTGAGTTGCGGGAATTGAAGGCGCAGCATCAGGACTTGATGGATAAGGGTTTTGTCAGACCCAGTGTATCGCCTTGGGGAGCGCCTGTGCTATTCGTGAAAAAGAAAGATGGTTCACTTCGACTTTGTGTGGATTATCGAGAATTGAACAAAGTGACCATCAAGAACAAGTACCCTTTGCCGCGCATTGATGATTTATTTGACCAGCTGCAAGGGTCTTGTGTCTTCTCCAAGATTGATCTGTAATTAAGTTACCACCAATTGAAGGTGAAAGCCGAGGATATCCCGAAGAAGGCGCTCAGGACCCGGTACGGGCATTATGAGTTCACTGTCATGCCTTTTGGATTGACTAATGCCCCTGCCGCCTTTATGGATTTGATGAACCGGATTTTTCGACCGTATCTGGATCGGTTCGTGGTTGTGTTCATTGATGATATCCTAGTTTACTCCCGGAGCGACACTGATCATGAGGAGCACTTGAGGATTGTGCTGCAACTTCTACGAGAGAGGAAGTTGTATGCCAAGTTATCAAAGTGCGAGTTTTGGCTTCGGGGGGTAGTTTTCTTGGGCCATGTGATTTCAGCCGTAGGTGTGGCAGTGGACCCGGCGAAGATTGAGGCAGTCCGGGATTGGCCCCGACCGACGACCGTTTCTGAGGTGCGCAGCTTCATGGGATTGGCTGGTTACTACCGTCGGTTTTGTGGAAGGCTTTGCGAAGCTCTCCACACCCCTCACTCGTTTGACACGCAAAGGAATTAAGTTTATCTGGAGTGAGGACTGTCAGAGGAGCTTCGAGGACTTGAAAGGCAGATTGATGTCGGCTCCTATCCTTTCCCTCCCTGTCATGGAGAAAGGATATGTGATTTACAGTGACGCATCGCACAATGGACTTGGTTGCGTGCTGATGCAGGAGGGTAGGGTAATTGCTTATGCATCCCGACAGGTTAAGGATTATGAGAAGAATTACCCTACCCATGATCTAGAGCTTGCTGCTGTGGTATTCGCATTGAAACTGTGGCGCCATTATTTTTATGGGGAACACTGCGAGATCTATACCGACCACAAGAGCTTGAAGTACCGGTTTACACAGAAGGAGCTCAACTTGAGGCAGCGCAGATGGTTGGAGCTGTTAAAGGACTATGATGTTGATATATTGTACCATCCTAGCAAGGCCAACGTGGTTGCAGATGCCCTGAGTAGGAGAGCAGTGCAGAGCTTATCGTTGATGATTACTGACCAGGCGCCACTACGTGAGGAGATGAGGCGGCTTGAGCTAGAGGTTGTGCCCCCTGGGGTCTCTGCTCGACTGACATCTTTAGTCGTGCAGCCCACTCTGCTGGACAGGATCAGAGAGAGACAGAGTGAGGACCCCCACTTGACCCGGATTAGAGATCAGATTTTGAGTGATCAGCCTGGGGACTTTGCCGTTGATACGTCGGGAGTACTACGGTACAGGGACTGAGTTTGTGTGCCGGTGGATTCAGATATCAAAGAGCAGATTTTGAGAGAGGCCCATTATACACCTTACACCCTCCATCCTGGTGGGACTAAGATGTATAAGGACCTCAAGGCACACTTCTGGTGGAGTGGCATGAAGAGGGATATTGGGAGGTTTGTGGCTCAATGTTTAACTTGCCAGCAGGTAAAAGCTGAGCACCGGGTACCAGCTGGCAAGTTACAGAGTCTCCCAATCCCTGAGTGGAAGTGGGACCACATCACGATGGATTTTGTGGTCAGATTACCGAGGGCCCAAGGAGGAGCAGATGCCATTTGGGTGATTGTTGATCGACTCACTAAGTCCGCTCACTTCTTGCCGATGCAGACTACTTGGTCACTTGAGCGGCTGGCTCAGCTATACTTGGATGAGGTGGTGAGGTTGCATGGGATACCCGCCTCTATTGTATCATATCGAGACCCGAGGTTTGCTTCACGTTTTTGGAGGAGCTTACAGGCCACCTTGGGGACGCAGCTTAGATTCAGTACAGCTTTTCACCCACAGACGGATGGGCAGTCGGAGCGCACTATACAGATCCTTGAGGACATGCTCAGAGCTTGCATCTTGGACTTTGGCGGTGGATGGATCCGACACTTATCCCTGGCTGAGTTTGCGTACAATAATAGCTTTCAGGCGAGCATACAGATGGCTCCGTTTGAAGCATTGTATGGACGCAGGTGTCGATCACCGCTTTACTGGAGCGATGTGGGGGAGAGGCGGACATTGGGGCCAGAGTTACTGTGAGAGGCAGAGGAAAATGTCAGAGTGATCAGGCAGCATCTACAGACCGCTTAGAGCAGGCAGAGGAGCTATGCAAATGTGCGGCGATGTCACGCCCCGGGGGTTTAAATAGGCGGAAGAAAAGCAGATATATATATATATATTTTTTTTTTTTTTTTGAATACCCTTTCCCCCGGTGTGTGCCCAGACCCGCCGCATATACAAATTCACTCCGCAAACGGGAGGAGTCTCCTTTGTATATGCATGGCGTCACGACTACAATAATCACTTTAACCACACTAGTCCAAGAGTCGAGTAAAAGAGTATATACAACAATATTGCATAAGCATCAAGAGGCCGACTAACTTTGAAAGGATGAATCCATAGGTTTTTAAAACGGTGCCCACACGACACCTATATGTTTAAAATCACTTTCGCAATCCATAAATCCACAGAGTTTTAAAAACGGTGCCCACACGACACCTATATTTTTAAAATCACTTTCGCAATCCATAAATCCACAGGGTTTTAAAAACGGTGCCCACACGACACCTATCTTTTTAAAATCATTTTCGCAATGCTTTTTCGGTAGTTTGAAAATAGCCGGCTAACAGAGAATGAAGTAAACATTCATCCACAGAAGTATGAAATCATCCCAACATCCACATCCACCCTACCAATGTATCAAACTCACATAGCTACTAACAGATAATGAAACGAGCATCAGGAAAGTAAAGATAGTCTTAGCCTCGAAGGGCCAACAATCCCCTCGTCGCGGCCTCACCGTCGCCCTAGCTCCCACCCCTGACTGAACCTGTCACAATGTGGGAAGTCAGTGACACATGGTGTAAAGTATGAGATGCAGGAAAGGCTGTAAATAAAGCAAACCGCAAGACAACAAGAGCATCAACCCTCCTCATCGTGCAATCGACGGTAATCCCCCCTGTATAACCTAAACCGAGCACCTGCCCCGGCAAACCACACCGAGCACCTGCCTCGGCAAACCACACCGAGCACCTGCCTCGGCAAATCATACCAAGCACCTGTCTCGGCAAATCACACCGAGCACCTGCCTCGAAAAATCACACCGAGCACCTGCCTCGGCAAACCACACCGCTCTCACCTTGGCGCCTCTAACCCCCCCACCTATGGGGGACCCAACTACGTCACCTTGTGGGGTACACGGGTCAACGTACCACTTTCTGAAAAAGCACACCCTCGCGGTGGCCAAACCGCTGGTGTGCGTGTTGCAACCTCGAGCATCGTAACCAAGTACAAGATATAACAAAGGGCACCGCGAAACTTGGTCGCCATAATATCGATGGTATTATATAATAAACATTAACAGGGGTTAACAGTATTAAATCATGCAAATACTTTACTCCTACTCATTTCCCATAATTACGGAATCCAAAACATCGGAAGAAGTACCCACCTTTGCATGCGACGACCGGGCACTCGGCTCGTCCGCGTCTCTGTGTGCCTCCCGAACCTAAAAAGTCCCCCGAAGAAAACATCAGTGACACTAAAACTGACTTCCTTGAAATGAATGAAAGACGCACCGAGCCAGTTGCGAAAAGCGGCTCGAGGGCCCGGCGGCGGAGCAACTCTGCGCTGTGTGCGGTCGTCCCGCGCGGCACCAGCCTGCGCGGGCACGTGCTGACTGCGGCAGCCCCGTGCGGCACCAGCCCGCGCGGGCGTGCTGCCCGCAGGCGCGGGCGGCACCGCGGGGCACCAGCTCGCGCGGGTGCCCCCCCTGCCGGCAGCCCCGCGCGGCAACAGTCCGCGCAGGCGCGCTGCACCAGTCCGCGCGGGCGCGCTGCTCGCAGGCTCGGGCAGCCCCGCGCAGCACCAGCCCGCGTGGGTGCCCCACCTGCGGGCGGCCCCGCGCGGCACCAGCCCGCACGGGCGCCCCACCTGCGGGTGGCCCCGCGCGGCAACAGTCCGCGCGGGCGCGCTGCCCGCAGGCGCGGGCGGCCCCGCGCGGCACCAGCCCGCGCGGGCGCCCCACCTGCGGGCGGCCCCGCGCCGAACCAGCCCACGCGGGTGCCCCTTCGCGGCCGGTACATCGCGGCGGCGGCGGCGAGGGCGGCGGCACACTCAAGGAAGCTTGCCCCCGACCCCGACGCGACAACGGCAAGAAAACCCTACAACAAAAACCGAAGAAGACTCGAACCGCTCACCTTGGTTTCGCTGGAGGAGGAGGAAGAAGGAGGATCGCCCGCTCCTCGCTCGATCAATCCCGCAGAAAGGAAACAATTTCTCCTTCCCTCTCCCCGTCTCTCTGTCTCGGGTTTTCCCTACGCCGCTTTCTTGAAAAGAGGGAAAAGATGGTTTTCGGGTTTCCCCGTACGCACCCCGATCGGAGTAAACGCTAAACGAAAATTAATAAAATAATTACCAGTTAAACCCTTAGCCACTCGAAATTTGAACGAGGGGTCCAGATTATCTCGGAAAGCGTGCCAATCGCTAGCACGAATTCCGATGCGCCCAAGCTGATAGAGAACTTCAAAAAAATCTTTTCTGGGAGATCCCGGAGTCGGAGATCGAATCCGATCGCACCACCGTTCACCGTTTTGCGAGCTCTAGCACCTAAAAATACTCACAAACCCCGACGATCAGCCCAGAAATTCTTGAACTTTCAACCTCCTAACAACTGAGATAAAAAAAATTAGAACCAAAACGGAAAGCGGGAAGGTCGAGGTATTACAGGCGACGAGACCTAGAGTTTCTGGTTGGAGATCACGTTTTTCTGAAGGTCTCGCCGTCCAAGGGGATCAGGAGATTTGGCATTCGTGGGAAGCTTAGCCCCCATTTTATCCAACCTTTCGAGGTACTGCAGCGTATTGGGCCTGTTGCCTACCGGCTTGCACTTCCCCCCAGACTTGCTAGTGTCCACGACGTGTAACGCCCCAGCTTCCCAGGGGGTCACCCATCCTAGAACTACTCTAACTCTAGCACGCTTAACTCTCTTAACCTCTTGGGTCTTGCTACCACCCAAAATGCTATAGCCGGTTTAGGAGATTTAGTCGTATTATATCATTTATATATAGGACTAATCTAAATTCCGGGGGTGTCACATTTCTCCCCCCTTTAAGCTCTGACGTCCACGTCAGGATCAACACACTCACAAGCACCAGGCGATGTGAGACTTGTCTCGCTAGCCTTAGCAGACTTTGTGTGGAGCTGCACTCCACCCACAATAGTCATTAGCCGGAGAGCCTCGCTCTACCCACTAAATAACCCTGGCTTAGCCCAGACTCATCTCACATTTCCGGCTGGTGAATGGCTCTGATACCAACTGTGACGCCCCAGTTCCCAGGGGATCACCCATCCTAGAACTACTCTAGCTCTAGCACGCTTAACTCTCTTAATCTCTTGGGTCTTGCTACCACCCAAAATACTATAGCCGGGTTAAGAGATTTAGTCCTATTATATCATTTATATATAGGACTAATCTAAATTCCGGGGGTGTCACACGACGTGTTCCATGTTTCCACTCTGAGGAGGTACGTATATGATCCGTCGCACGTCATCGACTTCACCCCACTGGAGATCAGCGAGGATTTGAGTTACGTGGAGCGGCCGCTGCGAATTCTGGATAGAGAGGTGAAAGAATTACGCAGTCGGGCCATCCCATATGTGAAGATCTTATGGAGCAACCATGGCGAGCGCTGTTAAGGAATTTGTTTTGGCGCATTTCGTGAAAATATTAAGTCTTGAAGATTGAAGATGAAGAAGTTTGGATCATATAACTCAATCTCAAGAAAGAAGAATTCAAAAGGATCAGGTATGTTTAACTAATTAATTTTGGTGATCCGAATACTTCTTATAGTGTAGAAACACTTGGATGAATTTTTAATTGCATAAAAATCAAAAACTGGACATGGGACAAGTTCAAGATCCGGATCAGACACGGCAGTCCGGATCCCGAAGGGTGTTGGTTCATACGCAAATCCAATCCGGATCCAAGCCATTTCTGATCCGGATCCCGAACATTGGTTTTTGCTGAAATGTATGAACAGTCCGGATCAGGCATTTCAATCCGGATCCCGAACCTTTGTTTTTCTGGAAATTGTCTGTTTCGTTACGACAGTCCGGATCGCCGTAAATCCGATCCGGATCGTCGTCCTGTAAAATTCTAGAAAAGGTTAGTTTTTGATTCTTATCCACTTCCAACGGTTTCTAACCTATAAATAAACCCTGATTCATTTTTCTAGGGCAAGCCGAATAAATCAAATTACGGCCATAAAAAGAAAAATCCACCTATAGAGAAGAAAGGAAATCAATAGATTTAATCCTATGTTTCTTCATCTATATTGATTGATTTAATTCTAGGTTTTCATACTCATATTTTGAGTAGAATCAAATCAATGAATACTTAGATGGTATTTCCGATCTATTTCTAATCTAAGTATTCGGCGGATCATCACCACCCAAAAAACAACGATTTTCCAAATCGGCGCGTGGACTCGCGTGGCCTTGTGGATTCAAGGTGCTACCGCTTTCGTGGATTCGGAGCGAGGTACATTCGTGGATTCGAGACGTACTACTGGGTGAAGACCGTGGATTCGGTCAGACGTCGTGGATTCGACGTTGGACGCCGTGGACTCGGCGTTGGACGCTAATCGTGGATTCGAGCAGCGTTGCGGAGCGAGCGGAGAAGATCTACTAGGAGCGTATGGAAAAAGGTCGAGTCGTCTGTGAGTACGGTATATCACCTTTGTATGTGTTATAATTCTAGTGGATTTCGCCGTGTTATCGGTCCCGTGGTTTTTTACTCCGGTGTTGGAGTTTTCCACGTAAAAATCTTGCGTGTTATATTTTCATTTCCGCATTGGGTTTTATTACGCAACGATTTTTTGAGTGTTTATTGTTTACACCTATTCACCCCCCTCTAGGTGTTTTTTCCCCTATTTAGATCATTATTTACATAACCCGACAAGTGGTATCAGAGCGGGAATAGGGTTGTAAACAATGGCTGAAGGTGGAAACATCAACAGACCCCCGTTCTTCGATGGAACAAATTATGCCTACTGGAAAGTACGGATGAAAGCATTTCTTACTTCCATCGACGAAAGGGTGTGGCAATCAATTGAGTTAGGATGGTTTAATCCAACTGAAATTATTGTTGATGTTCTCACCATCAAACCTAGGTCAAAATGGACCAAGGAAGAGATAGACTTATCTTCTTACAATGGCAAAGGAATTAACGCTTTATTTAATGCCTTGTCACAAACAGAATTCTCTCGCGTCTCGGCATGTGAGACTGCGAAAGAAATCTGGGATGTTCTTCAAGTTACACATGAGGGAACTAACCTTGTAAAGATTCAAAAGCTGCAAATGCTTACGAGCAGATTTGACTCTATTTTCATGGCAGAAAATGAATCATTCACAGACTACTATACACGATTGCAAGACATCGTAAACACATGTGCTAACTTGGGAGAGAAGATTCCAGAATTTAAAATTGTAAGAAAGATCTTAAGAACTCTTCCTGAAAGATTTCGTTCCAAGGTTACGGCCATTGAAACTATTAAACACCCGGACGAAATCCGTGTAGAAGAATTAGTTGGTTCATTACAAACATATGAAATGACATTTCCTACTAACTATTCTTCTGGAAAAGCATATACTTCTAAGTCTTCAGGTTTTGCTTTGAAAACTACAAAAGAAGAAGACGCGGATTCATCCTCCTCAGGCGATGACGAGAACCTATCTATGGAGGACTTTGAGAAGCAGCTTGCTCTCTTGACAAGAAATTTTCGCCGAAACTTTCGAATGGGTAATTCAAGTAAAACTTCATCCTCCGGAAAGTGGAAGAAAGGCAAAGGTTTTTCAAGCCAAAAGTCAAGAAAGCAAGAAAGTTTTTCAAAGGATAAGAAAAGCTCAGAAGGACAAGTCCAATGCTTCAAGTGCCGAGGATACGGCCATATCTCAACGGAGTGTCCAAATAAGAATCCGTCCAAGAAGAAGGCGATGCAAGCCGTCACTTGGGATGACATGTCACGCCCCGGGGTCGTAACTGCCACCCGGGCTCGCCAACAGATCCGCCATCTGTACGGAAACTGCCGTACAGACGAAGCGTCTAACCTGCAGAAAGAATCAACTACAGTATACAGATATCAGAGCTGAAAGTAGACTACTAAAAACTGAAGTCCAAACACTGTACAACTGAAAATAATACAATATCCATCTCCCCAAATACTATCATATACAAAATCCTCTGATACAGAACTCAAAAGGGAGATATCTTCAATAAGTACATCAGTGTACAAGCCCTCGATACAAGAAAATATCCTCACTACATCAGTCCCTCAAACTGTAAAATAAAGTACAACTCTATACCTCACAACAAAGGTCTCTCAACAGAGGAAAAAGAAGTAAACTAATCTACTGAAGCTCTCCTCTGAAGGGGTACCGCTACACTCCAATGATGGGTAGGGAACTAGCTCGCGACTCCCTCGCCTCGGTCAGAAGGATCAGCAACTGGAGCAACAGGAACAGGAGAAGAAGTTCCTGGGGAAAAAGACACCACGACGGGTGTGAGAACTACTTCCCACAGTAGTTCTCAGTGGGTGCCGCCAACAAGCCCAACGGTCTGCCCACCAAGTCTACTAGAGGTAAAAGATAACAGAGCAATGAAATCTGAACAAGAAAAGCTGGAGCTACTCTACAGCTGCCATACCTCTATCTAGATACTCAAAAAGTGGAACAGATGAAAGTAAAAGAGACCACTCGCACCCAAGGTGCTCAAAAGACCCAATCGAACTGACTGCCTCATAGGGTCCAGTCAAGCCTGCGCCTGTCGACTAGGAACGCGCCTGCCCACTACCACGCATCCCCATGAGGACGGGATTTACGTGGGGCGTCCTGCCCGACTAACTCACCCCTCGCGCAAAACTGCCTCAACAGGCCCATCGTATCCACAGCGGCATCTCAGGGACGCGACTCCAACTGAGGAAAACGGCGCGGCATAGAGTATCACAAATTGGCATAAGCAGGCTAGTCAAAATCCACGCTCACTCTCAGAACGGTAGGACTCAAGATCCCCAAATATCTCGCACAACAGTCGGAGCACTCTCGACGACTCAGCTGATCGGCTAACTCGAAACACGAGACACTAGCCTCTCCAACAGCTCGCAGCACAAAGCTCACTGGCTGGAGATACTCCACAGCCAGGAACGACCCACAACTCAGGGTAACAAAACAGGTCGGACAACACTCAACGACCTGGGACCACCGTCAACCCCAACGGTTCCCAACAATACGGACCGGAAGATACTCGACGGCCCGGGACTACCGTCTACTCAACGGCTCCCTCCTACGACAGCGTAAAAGGGAAACAAGACCTCTCGGGACTACCGTTTACCAAAACGGCTCCCCGCACAGATAAGCAACCCGCTACAACTACCAGACTCCACTCTGCTCCCAAGCAAGAGTGCAAAAGCATCCCACACTAAAAGCAAGTCCCGACCTCTCGGCCCACTATCCGGGCGAGAAAACACTATGTCCAGGGATGAAAGAACAGTGTGGATGTCTAAGCATAAATAACCCTAGCCCAAGTGAGGGTTTTCTACTGGTCTGGTTACACATGCAACGTATGACGGGGGTGCTAGGTCAAGTTCCAAGGTACTATATTAACAGATAATAAAAGGAATAACAATTCCTACAATCTAGCACGCTACACAATGAAATAAACTATCATGCATAGTCCTACATCAGTAGAAATACTGTACAGTCCATAAAACTTGGAGATAAGGCCACCCACCTCGATTAGCCACCAATTGCTCGTAGACACTTGCAATTGGCCTCCACGCGATCCGCACGCAAAATGATGTCCGCTGCCGGAGTCCGCACGCAAAACGGAGCACGGTGCCGGAATCCGCACGCCAGACGGAGTCCGCATGCAAAAAGATGTCCGCTGCCGAAGTCCGCACGCAAAACGGTGCACGGTGCCAGGATCCGCACGCAAAACGGAGTCCGCACGCAAAACGGTGCACGGTGCCGGAGTCCGCATGCAAAACGGTGCACGGTGCCAGGATCCGCACGCAAAACGGAGTCCGCACGCAAAACGGTGCACGGTGCCGGAGTCTGCACGCAAAACGGTGCACGGTGCCAGGATCCGCACGCAAAACGGAGTCCGCACGTAAAACGGTGCACAGTGCCGGAGTCCGCACGCAAAACGGTGCGCGGTGCCAGGATCCGCACGCAAAACGGAGTCCGCA
Source organism: Tillandsia leiboldiana (assembly GCA_029204045.2). NCBI lineage: Eukaryota > Viridiplantae > Streptophyta > Magnoliopsida > Poales > Bromeliaceae > Tillandsia > Tillandsia leiboldiana. The sequence continues at coordinate 42,930,646 of CM055065.1, forward strand.
CGCAAAACGGTGCACGGTGCCGGAGTCCGCACGCAAAACGGTGCGCGGTGCCAGGATCCGCACGCAAAACGGAGTCCGCACGCAAAACGGTGCACGGTGCCGGAGTATGCACGCAAAACGGTGCGCGGTGCCAGGATCCGCACGCAAAACGGAGTCCGCACGCAAAACGGTGGACGGTGCCGGAGTCCGCACGCAAAACGGTGCACGGTGCCAGGATCCGCACGCAAAACGGAGTCCGCACGCAAAACGGTGCACGGTGCCGGAGTCCGCACGCAAAACGGGGTCCACGACGCGCCGCCGCACCTCACGTAACCTCCTCCCTCACTCCCTCTCGCTCTCGGGTGCAGAAGAAAGAAAGAAAAGGAGAAAATGGCGGTGCGGGGAGGAGGATGAAGAAGAAGAAAAAGGGGAGAAAGAGGGTGGTCCACGGTGCCGGTCCACGGAGCCGGTCCACCGCGCCAACCAACCAGGAAGGCCCAAACCCCGGTCCACAAGGCTGGGCGCGTGCGCCGGGTCCATTTTTAAAGTCCGATTTGCCAGAATTCAACTCTAAAAATTCCCGAAGGCGACCGGAGAGGTAAACTTTTATCCGGACTTCACCCGGAGTCTAATTTTGACATCTGAATCGCGCGAAATCACTTCTAAACACCCGACGGGTCCACCAACTTCCCACGGGGTCTCAATTTAAGCCCGAAGTCCACCACTTGTGTCCAAATTGCGCGCAACCCACGCAGGCCTCCAGTGATGCAAGCAAATCCCAAATTGCATCACCAATCCATTTCTGGGCCCCCAACACGCGCACCAACACCCCCAACGGCGACCGAAAGCTGCCCAACAGCCAGCAACCCTACGCGGGGGATTCCGGGACCTCACATCCTCCCCCACTAAAAGAAAGTTTCGTCCTCGAAACTAGATCAAGCCCATCAGGAGTCAAGAATACCACGGCTAGGTATCTAACAATACGCCTCCAGCTCCCCCACTCGCTCCTCGTGATTACTCCGCAACAACAACAACAAGTACGGTATGACCCGATGTGCAATTCTCTCATCTCTCGAGCCAGAAATTGCAACGGGCGTCCCTCGTACTCCAATAATCACAGATCTCAAAGGGGCAAGTAAATCACGGGCGAGGAAAAATTACATCACTACTGAGCTGAGACGTGAAAAACCAAGGGCTCCACTAAAAGGCTGGGGGAAAACTGAAATAACCACAAGTGTAATACGCACCAAACCACAACATGGTGCCACGCTCAACAAGACGACCCGAAGCATACCCGCAGACTCGTCCAATAAGGAAGGGAAATCCAGTAAGTTGGGGTCTTCACTCGGTCACTTCCCGATCCAAAACCACCCGAGTGGACTACTCAACTGCAGGCTACCCTCAAAAGGGATCCTCAAGAGACACAATTTTGTGCCACAGTTGGTCGCTCAACATGCTATCATAACCCCAACGGACCCACGGGTCGAAGTCGATCCCTCAACTCATAAAGAACACCCTGACGGGGACCAAACCGTCGGTGAACGGGACTGAAAACTGGCTCACAAGGCGATCATAAAGCTGATGCCCAACTCGCGGTCAAAAGTCCGAAACATCCAAAAGACTCTCACCGTTGTGTACCTACAACGTGGCATCACTGCCGTGCACCCACGGCGTGGCATTACTGCCGTGTACCAACGGCGTGGCCTCACTGCCGTGCGCCAACGGCGTGGCATCACCACCGTGTATCAACGGTGTGGCATCACTGCCGTGTATCAACGGCGTGGCATCACCACCGTGTATCAACGGCGTGGCATCACCACCGTGTATCAACAGCGTGGCATCTCAAGCATCAAGGCCTCAGATCTTCACAGCCCTATACCCAACACTACCTCGAAAATCCGGAGCTGAGGAAGGGCCAAAAGATCAACAGGCAAAAACCAGGGCCCCAACTGCACTGGGCAGGACCAATAACACCCATCTATGTGCAACACGTGATCAGGTATCTGAACCTCACGAGCACAAGCTAAGGGTCCTATCTCTAGCCCATACAACAAAGCGAATGCCCTACAGAAGAAATGAATGCGATGCTCCGGTAACAAATAACGCTCAAGTGCGTGAAGGGGAGATAAGATTAATATCTGCCACCACGTGGCTAGCTGCCCCCGAATCCTCATCCTGTGCGACATAGATGCTCTCGCTCGGGTGTGGTCGTCCGTCGGACTGCCGCGAAGAAGTGGCCCTAACTGTCTGGCCATAACCTGTCGAAACTCCGCCTGTCTGGGAGAGCGGAGGAGGAGGAGCCGAAGCTGCCAACGCGACTGATGACCCCGCTTTAGGACAAGACCATGATCTGTGCCCTGCCTGTGGTCACACTAAGGCGCAGAATGCAGCCCACCACAAAAGACACAGTCATCCCGCTGCTGCTGATACACCGGCTGTGGAGAATCTCCTGGTTTCTGTCTCCTCTGAGACTCACGACCCTCAGACTGGGATCGTGGCGGCCACGGGGGTCTCGATCTATTCGACTGTCCAAACACAGACGGCACTGGATGCCTCTCCCCGGAGCTGGTCCCTGGCGCTCCGTCTCTCTCTGACATGATCACTGATCCTCGGTCAACCCGCTAAGCATGCTCAATCGCTGCTTCTAACGTTGGCACCCGCCGAGAATACACCAAGCGATAGATATTCCGATGCAGTCCTTTCTCAACTAGCTCAACCTCCTGGGCCTCATCCAGGCGACATGAGGTACACCACTCAACAATCACAAAACTCGCGAACATACTCCAGAAGAGGTCGACTCCCCTGCTGCAGGAGTCTAAGATCCCCTTCCAGTTTCTGCTTACACTGTCGGGAAAGAAGGCCCTGAGCCGCAAAGCACAAAACTGGTTCCAAGTCAACAACTGCGCTCCAGGTAGTCCAACAGGATGAACTCGACGCCACAAAATCTCGGCGTCCTGTCGGGTCATCTCAATCTCACTAAAATAACCACCTGGTAACTCGGCCGGAGGTGAAAATCGCCTCAATAGGCCAAACCTTCGCCACTCACTAGGCGGCATCGCCACTCATTGGGCGGCATCGCCTCTCACTGGGCGGCATCGCCTCTCGTAGCTCGGCCAGTGGAAAGTGTCCTCCTGGTAATTCGGCCAGGGAAAATGTCCTCCTGGTAACTCGGCCAGGGCATGTGCCCACCTGGTAACTCGGCCAGGGGCAATGCATCTATCTGGTTGCTCGGCCAGTGGAAAGTATCCTCTTGGTAATTCGGCCAGGGAAAAATGTCCTCCTGGTAACTCGGCCAGGGCATGTGCCCACCTGGTAACTCGGCCAGGGGCAATGCATCCATCTGGTTGCTCGGCCAGTGGAAAGTATCCTCCTGGTAATTCGGCCAGGGATAATTATCCATCTGGTAACTCGGCCAGTGGAAAGTATCCTCCTGGTAATTCGGCCAGGGAAAAATGTCCCCCTGGTAACTCGGCCAGTGATAATTATCCATCTGGTAACTCGGCCAGTGATAATTATCCATCTGGTAACTCGGCCAGTGATAATTATCCATCTGGTAACTCGGCCAGTGAAAACGCCCTCCTGGTAACTCGGCCAGGGAAAATGCCCTCCTGGTAACTCAACCAGGGAAAACGCTCTCCTGGTAACTCAGCCAGGGAAAATGCCCTCCTGGTAACTCAGCCAGGGAAAACGCTCTCCTGGTAACTCAGCCAGGGAAAACGCCCTCCTGGTGACTCAGCCAGGGAAAATGCCCTCCTGGTAACTCAGCCAGGGAAAACGCTCTCCTGGTAACTCAGCCAGGGAAAACTCTCTCCTGGTAACTTAGCCAGGGAAAATGCCCTCCTGGTAACTCAGCCAGGGAAAATGCCCTCCTGGTAACTCAGCCAGGGAAAACGCTCTCCTGGTAACTCAGCCAGGGAAAACGCTCTCCTGGTGACTCAGCCAGGGAAAATGCCCTCCTGGTAACTCAGCCAGGGAAAACTCTCTCCTGGTAACTTAGCCAGGGAAAATGCCCTCCTGGTAACTCAGCCAGGGAAAATGCCCTCCTGGTAACTCAGCCAGGGAAAACGCTCTCCTGGTAACTCAGCCAGGGAAAACGCTCTCCTGGTGACTCAGCCAGGGAAAATGCCCTCCTGGTAACTCAGCCAGGGAAAATGCCCTCCTGGTAACTCAGCCAGGGCGGGGTGCGTCCTTTTTACAACACGACGTCTCAGGGGTATCGCAACCCACCACACAACTACAAACGTCAGGACACAACAACCATACGACCCAATCCAGCGAAAGTCTAAGACATGTCATCCATTCCATAGCATTATGTTGTCTGCAACCAACATAATCGATTAGGAGAATAAACATGCCAAACTCTCATCCCGTCTCTTGGGAGAGGTAAAAGCTCAATCAGGACTCTCGCTAAAAGTCACGACTCTCACGAAGTCATCCTAATGTCCAACCGCAAGCCTAGGGTTTCTAAGTCCATCACGACCTACAACCTAGGCTCTGATACCACTCTAATCTGTCACGCCCCGGGGTCGTAACTGCCACCCGGGCTCGCCAACAGATCCGCCATCTGTACGGAAACTGCCGTACAGACGAAGCGTCTAACCTGCAGAAAGAATCAACTACAGTATACAGATATCAGAGCTGAAAGTAGACTACTAAAAACTGAAGTCCAAACACTGTACAACTGAAAATAATCAAATATCCATCTCCCCAAATACTATCATATACAAAATCCTCTGATACAGAACTCAAAAGGGAGATATCTTCAATAAGTACATCAGTGTACAAGCCCTCGATACAAGAAAATATCCTCACTACATCAGTCCCTCAAACTGTAAAATAAAGTACAACTCTATACCTCACAACAAAGGTCTCTCAACAGAGGAAAAAGAAGTAAACTAATCTACTGAAGCTCTCCTCTGAAGGGGTACCGCTACACTCCAATGATGGGTAGGGAACTAGCTCGCGACTCCCTCGCCTCGGTCAGAAGGATCAGCAACTGGAGCAACAGGAACAGGAGAAGAAGTTCCTGGGGAAAAAGACACCACGACGGGTGTGAGAACTACTTCCCACAGTAGTTCTCAGTAGGTGCCGCCAACAAGCCCAACGGTCTGCCCACCAAGTCTACTAGAGGTAAAAGATAACAGAGCAATGAAATCTGAACAAGAAAAGCTGGAGCTACTCTACAGCTGCCATACCTCTATCTAGATACTCAAAAAGTGGAACAGATGAAAGTAAAAGAGACCACTCGCACCCAAGGTGCTCAAAAGACCCAATCGAACTGACTGCCTCATAGGGTCCAGTCAAGCCTGCGCCTGTCGACTAGGAACGCGCCTGCCCACTACCACGCATCCCCATGAGGACGGGATTTACGTGGGGCGTCCTGCCCGACTAACTCACCCCTCGCGCAAAACTGCCTCAACAGGCCCATCGTATCCACAGCGGCATCTCAGGGACGCGACTCCAACTGAGGAAAACGGCGCGGCATAGAGTATCACAAATTGGCATAAGCAGGCTAGTCAAAATCCACGCTCACTCTCAGAACGGTAGGACTCAAGATCCCCAAATATCTCGCACAACAGTCGGAGCACTCTCGACGACTCAGCTGATCGGCTAACTCGAAACACGAGACACTAGCCTCTCCAACAGCTCGCAGCACAAAGCTCACTGGCTGGAGATACTCCACAGCCAGGAACGACCCACAACTCAGGGTAACAAAACAGGTCGGACAACACTCAACGACCTGGGACCACCGTCAACCCCAACGGTTCCCAACAATACGGACCGGAAGATACTCGACGGCCCGGGACTACCGTCTACTCAACGGCTCCCTCCTACGACAGCGTAAAAGGGAAACAAGACCTCTCGGGACTACCGTTTACCAAAACGGCTCCCCGCACAGATAAGCAACCCGCTACAACTACCAGACTCCACTCTGCTCCCAAGCAAGAGTGCAAAAGCATCCCACACTAAAAGCAAGTCCCGACCTCTCGGCCCACTATCCGGGCGAGAAAACACTATGTCCAGGGATGAAAGAACAGTGTGGATGTCTAAGCATAAATAACCCTAGCCCAAGTGAGGGTTTTCTACTGGTCTGGTTACACATGCAACGTATGACGGGGGTGCTAGGTCAAGTTCCAAGGTACTATATTAACAGATAATAAAAGGAATAACAATTCCTACAATCTAGCACGCTACACAATGAAATAAACTATCATGCATAGTCCTACATCAGTAGAAATACTGTACAGTCCATAAAACTTGGAGATAAGGCCACCCACCTCGATTAGCCACCAATTGCTCGTAGACACTTGCAATTGGCCTCCACGCGATCCGCACGCAAAACGATGTCCGCTGCCGGAGTCCGCACGCAAAACGGAGCACGGTGCCGGAATCCGCACGCCAGACGGAGTCCGCATGCAAAAAGATGTCCGCTGCCGGAGTCCGCACGCAAAACGGTGCACGGTGCCAGGATCCGCACGCAAAACGGAGTCCGCACGCAAAACGGTGCACGGTGCCGGAGTCCGCACGCAAAACGGGGTCCACGACGCGCCGCCGCACCTCACGTAACCTCCTCCCTCACTCCCTCTCGCTCTCGGGTGCAGAAGAAAGAAAGAAAAGGAGAAAATGGCGGTGCGGGGAGGAGGAAGAAGAAGAAGAAAAAAGGGAGAAAGAGGGTGGTCCACGGTGCCGGTCCACGGAGCCGGTCCACCGCGCCAACCAACCAGGAAGGCCCAAACCCCGGTCCACAAGGCTGGGCGCGTGCGCCGGGTCCATTTTTAAAGTCCGATTTGCCAGAATTCAACTCTAAAAATTCCCGAAGGCGACCTGAGAGGTAAACTTTTATCCGGACTTCACCCGGAGTCTAATTTTGACATCTGAATCGCGCGAAATCACTTCTAAACACCCGACGGGTCCACCAACTTCCCACGGGGTCTCAATTTAAGCCCGAAGTCCACCACTTGTGTCCAAATTGCGCGCAACCCACGCAGGCCTCCAGTGATGCAAGCAAATCCCAAATTGCATCACCAATCCATTTCTGGGCCCCCAACACGCGCACCAACACCCCCAACGGCGACCGAAAGCTGCCCAACAGCCAGCAACCCTACGCGGGGGATTCCGGGACCTCACATGACACCTCAACGTCAAATGAGTCATCTTCAAGTGATGAAGAGAATAACGCAACGGCATTCCACGCGTCCACATCTTCACCCTTCATATGCTTAATGGCAAGTACATCCGATTCATTGTCCAACTTCTCCCAGGTTGAAAAAACTGCAACGGACGACGAATCGAGTAACTCTGAAGGTGAAGATTTTGCTCTAGCCTACCACAGACTTTTGAGGGATTCAAAGAAACAGGCTAAGCAAAATAAGAGTTTGAGAGGGAGATTGCAGGATCTCGAAGAAGAAGCAAAAAGGGCAACTTCTCTCTCAAACGCTCTTGAAGCGGAAAGGGATAATCTGATTAAAGTAAATGTTTCCCTTCAAGAGTCCAATGAGCATTTCGAGAAGAATTATGTAGATATGGTGAATAAAGCAAATTACTTCTTGAAGCTCTACGGCAAGGCTCGACAGGAAAAAATGGAAATGACAGAGACCATTTTCCAACTCAAGGATGATTTAAAGCAATTCTCTTCTGGAATGAGCAAGTTGGATAAATTACTTGGTCTTGGTCAAACAAATCAGTTCGGCCTCGGATACACTCGAACTGGAGACAGTCCTAGTTCGAGTGGGACAGTGTTTGTGCCTCAGTCGGTATCTCCTCCTCCGACACCGGAATTCACGACAAGCAACGACAACAAGCCTACTTCACCCGCTTCGGGATCATCAAGTTCAAAGGTATGTTTTCGTTGTGGTTTTGCAGGGCACATTCGAAGAAATTGCAAGAATAGAGCGCAAAGATCAAATCAAGCACATCTTGCAACTACTACCAATGAGTTGACTCCCCGGAAATCAAAGAAGGATCTTTCAAAAGGAAAGAACATTGGTAGTACATCAAACAAGACGACGATGTCAAGGAAAAGCGATGGATCATTCAAGACGCTTTCACCAAAGGTATCAACTTCACAAACATTACCGACGTATTCCAAAACTCAAAAGGTTTGGGTACGCAAAGGTGAATTCTTCTTTTATACTTGAAACACGTCGGTACCAAACGACCCTTGGAATTACTGCATATGGATTTAATGGGGCCGATTCGTCAACCATCTTTGGGAGGTAAATGGTATATTTTTCTTTTGGTTGATGATTTCTCTAGGTATTCTTGGGTAAATTTTTTAAAAGAGAAAGCGGATACTTTCGACTCTTTTCATGAGGTTTGTCATCGTATTATGAATGAAAGAAATGAAAAGATCGTTCGTGTTCGAAGTGATAGAGGTGGAGAATTCATTAATTCAAAATTTATTGATTTTTGCACTTCCAATGGGATAAAACATGATTTCTCAGCACCCTATACACCTCAGCAGAATGGTGTTGTTGAGCGCAAAAACAGGGTTGTTCAAGAGATGGCGCGTGTGATGCTTCATAGCCGGAATTTACCGTTATATTTTTGGGCTGAAGCTGTGAACACCGCTGTCTATGTAATTAATCGAGTGTATTTGCGCCCTGGAACTTTAAATACACCATATGAGCTGTGGTTTAGTAGAAAACCAAATATCAAATATTTTCGTATCTTTGGGAGTCGATGTTTTATTCTTCGTGATCGCGAAAACCTTGGTAAGTTCGACTCGCGAAGCGACGAAGGGATTTTCATGGGTTATTCTACTAACAGTAGAGCATATCGGGTATTTAACTTGGAATCTAAAGCGTTGATAGAATCTATAAATGTTAAAGTAGATGAAGCTTTCCACTTTGCATCTGATAAATCTACCCTTGATATGTCTCTAGATGATGATACTCCTGTAAATGCATCTTCTCGTAATAACTCTTTCAATAAAGTTGATGCATCTAATGGTTCTTCAAGTTTATCTAATGTGCAGGAATTATCACATGTACCTCCGACTACTCCGTTACCGCAAACGTTACGCATCTCCAAGGATCATCCGGAATCTAACATTATTGGAGACCCACAAGAAGGAGTTAGAACTCGGAGACAGTTGGTTTGTGGAGTCACATGCTACGTCTCCATGATTGAACCAAAGAACATCGATAAAGCTCTTCAGGATGACTACTGGATTGAAGCTATGCAGGAAGAGCTCCATCAGTTCGAACGAAACAAAGTCTGGGAATTAACGAAGCCTCCGAAGCAACACAACGTGATTGGTACTAAATGGATTTTCAAGAATAAGAAGAATGAGGATGGTACCATCATCAGGAATAAAGCACGCTTAGTTGCTCAAGGCTACTCTCAAATAGAAGGTATAGACTTTGATGAAACGTTCGCCCCGGTAGCTAGACTCGAGTCCATTCGTATCTTATTCGCGATTGCTTGTCATTTTAAAATAAAGTTATTTCAAATGGACGTTAAGAGCGCGTTTTTAAATGGGTTTTTAAACGAGGAAGTTTATGTGGCTCAACCGAAAGGTTTTGTAGACTATAAACAACCTAACCATGTTTTTCGTTTGAAAAAGGCTCTTTACGGTCTAAAACAAGCACCGCGAGCATGGTACGAAAGGCTAACAAAGCACCTATTAGAAAAGGGCTATACTCGAGGGGGAGCTGACCGGACTCTCTTTGTGAAGCATTATCAGGATAATTTCATTGTGGCACAAATCTATGTCGATGACAATGTATTTGGTGCAACTAGATGTAACACCCCCGGAATTTGGATTAGTCCTCTATATAAATGATATAATAGGACTAAATCTCTAACCCGGCTATAGCATTTTGGATGGTAGCAAAATCCAAGAGGAACATGAGAGTTAAGCGTGCTAGAGCTAGAGTAGTTCTAGGATGGGTGATCCCCTGGGAAGTGGGGCGTCACAGTTGACTCTCATGTTCCTCTTGGATTTTGCTACCATCCAAAATGCTATAGCCGGGTTAGAGATTTAGTCCTATTATATCATTTATATAGAGGACTAATCCAAATTCTGGGGGTGTTACATTCTTCCCCCCTTTAAGCCCTGACGTCCACGTCAGGCTCAAGCACACTCACAAGCACCAGGCGATGTGAGACTCGTCTCGCTAGCCTTAGCCGACCTTGTGAGGAGCTGCACTCCACTCACAACGGTCATTAGCCGGGGAGCCTCGCTCTACCCGCTATATAACCCTGGCTCAGCCGAGACTCATCTCACATTTCCGGCTGGTGAATGGCTCTGATACCAACTGTGACGCCCCACTTCCCAGGGGGTCACCCATTCTAGAACTACTCTAGCTCTAGCACGCTTAACTCTCATGTTCCTCTTGGATCTTGCTACCATCCAAAATGCTATAGCCGGGTTAGAGATTTAGTCCTATTATATCATTTATATAGAGGACTAATCCAAATTCCGGGGGTGTAAGCACACTCACAAGCACCAGGCGATGTGAGACTCGTCTCGCTAGCCTTAGCCGACCTTGTGAGGAGCTGCACTCCACTCACAACGGTCATTAGTCGGGGAGCCTCGCTCTACCCGCCGGGGAGCCTCGCTCTACCCGCCGGGGAGCCTCGCTCTACCCGCTATATAACCCTGGCTCAGCCGAGACTCATCTCACATTTCCGGCTGGTGAATGGCTCTGATACCAACTGTGACGCCCCAGTTCCCAGGGGATCACCCATCCTAGAACTACTCTAGCTCTAGCACGCTTAACTCTCATGTTCCTCTTGGATTTTGCTACCATCCAAAATGCTATAGCCGGGTTAGAGATTTAGTCCTATTATATCATTTATATAGAGGACTAATCCAAATTCTGGGGGTGTTACACTAGAGACAATGATGCTTCTAAATTCGCTGAAACCATGGAAAGCGAATTTGAGATGTCAATGATGGGCGAACTGACATAATTTCTTGGATTGCAAGTGAAACAAAATGATGATGGCATCCATTTGTGTCAATCCAAGTATGCAAGGGAGTTGGTGAAGAAATTCGATTTAGAAAACTCTAAAGATTTTCCGACTCCTATGGGAACTAGCAACAAGGGATTAGGAAGTGAATCTCTTAGTGAGAGTGTAGACGAGAAGCTTTATCGCAGCATGATTGGAAGTCTACTTTACCCCACGGCTAGTCGCCCGGATATATCCTTTAGTGTTGGGATTTGCGCGAGATATCAATCAGCACCAAAGGAGGATCACCTGAAAGTGGTGAAAAGGATCATCCGGTACATCAAAGGTACACTGAATTTCGGAATTTGGTATCCTATGGGAACAAGTCTTGATATTATTGGATATTCAGATGCCGATTGGGCAGGATCTGTGGATGATCGGAAAAGTACGAGTGGTGCATGTTTTTATCTTGGCCATTGCCTTGTTGCATGGCATAGTAAAAAGCAAAACTGCATTGCACTCTCGACCGCCGAAGCGGAATATATTTCAGCAGGTAGTTGTTCAACCCAACTCATTTGGATGAAAACCGTGTTGAGCGACTTCCGAATTTCAACAGCTTCGGTAACGATTCTTTGTGACAACACAGGTGCTATAAACATTTCCAAAAATCCTGTGTTGCACTCGAGAACAAAACACATTGAACTTAGATATCATTTTCTAAGAGAGCTAGTTGAGTCAAATATTCTTCAACTTTCCTACATTTCAACTGAGGATCAATTAGCTGACATTTTAACAAAACCTTTGGATCAAAAACGATTTATTCATTTGCGTAAAGCAATTGGAATGCTTTCCTTGAAATAATCTCCTTTTGAAACCAATGCTTAGGTTAGGTTTTTGTTTTTGTGTTTTTGTTCATTATCTATGCTTAGACATAGAACATTAATTGAGCATGTGTATTATTGACTTTAATAACATCCTTTCGTTTATTTAGAAATTTATTATGCTTTGGATATCATAATAATTCATTTGATGCAATGATCATTTATGTCAATTAAATCATCTTTGTTTTGATCAAAGTCAATTTCTCTCTCAATGATCTCTTGGTATAGTTTTTATCTTATTTGACTATTTAGTCGAGTATGAAATTGAGATCAATTTTTTGGTTGAATACTTTATATTTTAAATAATTGATAGCCATTTGAGGGGGAGTCAAAGAAAAATTGTTATGCTCAAAAGATGTGGAAAGAGTTACATCCCAATGAGGAGTGTGAAAACTACCACCACATGGAGGAAAGAGCTACCACCTCGGTCGTCCGAGTACTGTGTGCAGCTACCACATGTATACCAAGCATGGTTATTCGAGTTGATTAAATGCCTTTTGGAATACTTGACTGTCAAATTCCAAGGTTGGTATAAGGTGGGAATTTTATTGAAAGATGCTCAAAGAGCCACTCCTTACAATAATCTGACTAGATATATTATCTAACTTATCTGGGATTTCAAACATCTATTGATCTTGGTATTTCATTTTCTTTACCAAATTGATGATTTGATAAAGGCATTACTCATAAGATCATGTTAGATGTGATTGAAGTTGTTCAACTTTAAGGGATTTAATTCTTATAAATTTTCGTTTTATTTGTTGGATATTGTTGATAGATTTTGCATAATCTATTTCTTGTTGTATGAAACGATGTTTTTCATTTAAAGTTGATACACAAAAGTGCTTACAATCTTTTTCTGGATTTTCAAGAATTTTTCGGAATTTTTCTGAAGAAAAAGTTTGAAGCCGATCCGGACTGGACAAGCCGATCCGGATCCCGAACGCAGGTATTTCCTGCGGGTAGCCGATCCGGACTGGATTCACGATCCGATCCGGACCGCGGCTAGGGTTTTATATAGAACAAAAGGGTTTTGATTTATTTTTACTTCAATCTTTTGTTCCTAAGTCTCCAGAGCTTCTCTCTCTAGAATTCATCCATTTTGGAGGCTTCCAAACTCAAGTTCTTCGATTCTAAGTAAGTTTTCTGGATCAAAATCTCGGTTTTTTACAGTTTTTCATGTTTTTCCTCAAAACGTGATGAAAATTTTGTATCTTTTTCATTTTGGATTGGTTTTTGATCAAATTTCTTTTGAAATAAGAACTCTGGGTAGATTAGTTTTGATTATATGCTAGGTATTCTCCTGATTAACGGATTTTTAGGCTTCGATTTCTAAAATTTTGGTTTTAGGGCATATAATAGGAATTTTTGAAAATCATGGAATTGATCTATTTTTAAAATTCTTTTGGTAAAACTAATTTGATACCTAGTCTCTCTACACGACAATGATTGTTTAGGTACAATTTTTCAAATCTTTGAAAGTAAACAATTTCTCGTGTTCTTGAGTTGTTGCTCACAGGTTCTTGAGTTTGAATAGCAACAATGGCGTTTGCATGGATAATCTTCCTTTTGGTTGCAATGGTGCACACGAGAGCGACTAACAAGCCCAAAAGGGCGAAGAAAGCTCGGGACAATTCGGAGACCGAGACCGAAACCGAAACAGATTCCATTGATTGGGATGAGCTTCAGGTTGAAGCAACTGCTCCCACTGCTTCGAAAGGGAAAGCCCCTGCAGAAACGTCAAAGGCAAAGGCTCCGCCTACCGCCGCTGAAAAAGGGAAAGCCCCCATGGAAACAAGCCCGATAAAGCCAAAGAGGAAGAGTGTTGCAAGAAAGAGAGGGAGTGCTCGAGGAATATCCATTGAGGAGCCACTTGCTAGCCAGCCTCCTCCACAAGATTTTATCAGCTCTGCAAGGATCAAGGATTTTGACAAAAGGGAGTGCATTGGCGAAAGACATGTCAATGTCAAAGCACTGAAGGAACGATCTACACTCTTTGGGACTCTGTATGACCAGACAGGTCTTGGCCCCATTTGCAATTTCCCTGAGTCCACTGGGTATTGTCTTCATTCGGTAAGAATGTTTTATCAAAATGCTTCAAGTCTAATTGATCAGGAGGACGGACGTCGGGAATTTCAAACATCGGTTAAAAATGTCAAGATCAAAGTCACACCTCAACTGATTAGAGAGGTGTTAGGGATGAAGGCCAGAGTTGATGGACCTCATTATCTAAAAAGTCAAATCTTCTCCACCAACTCCTGGAGAGTGGTAGTTAATGGAATTTGTCTTCCAGATACTCTGTCGACAGGAAATTCCGTCTTTTCAAAAGAGCTTCGACCGGAGTATCGCTATGTGAACTTCATTGTTTGCTATAACATTCTTCCAAACATGAATACAAAGGTTCTTCGATGGGACAGGATGTTATTTCTTTATCTTCTTGGAAACCCCGCAGCGGTAATGGGAGCAAATTTAAACATTCCTTACCTCATCTGGTCAAGGATGGCACGCTATGTGGAACATGCTCACCCTACAGAGAGACTCCCCTATCCTATGATAATTATGCGCATCTTTCGGAAATTTAAAGTCGACACAAGTGCAAGCTCCTACATGCACAGTCTAGGAACAATCAATGAAACGACAATAGTGAAGTCTCTCTCCACTAAACAAGATGAGCCCCCATCACCTCCTCGCCGACGAAGAGCACAACCACAAGCAACAACCTCTGCACCGCAAGCAACACCTCCAGTCCCACCAGCACATGCAGCACAACAAGCACCTCCATCAACTTCCGATGATGATGCATCGGTTACCTCAATCTATAAAGAACAACAGCGTCTTTCCAACGAGCAAGAACGCATGTCTAACGAGTTCGTTGAGATGAAAGAGGATCTTAGAGAGATTAAGAAAGAGCAAGCTTCAATGAACAAGCGCATCAAGAAAATATTTCAGAAGCTAGGATGCATCAGTTCTGAGGATTCTGAATAATGTTTTATTCTAATATTCTCTTTTGCAGGTTTTTCTGTTTTTCCCTCTTAAGTTCTCTGACTTTTGAAACTGTTTTAACTCTTCCTTCTTTTGTAATTTTGGCTAACTTTTGTGACAAAAAGGGGGAGAGAGAGATGAACACTGGTTTGTCTGGTTTGTGAGAAGAACGTTAAACTTTGAACAACTTTGAACCTTGAAAGGTAAGTATCACAACTTTTGGTTTTGTATTGTGATTGCATGCATGTCTCGACTAACTATTCGACTAACTATTTGGGCATGTAATATTACTAACAAGTTGTTTGATTACTAACAAAGTTATGACATTTGGAATTTTATTGCTTAGAAGATATGTCGATGTTTGATTGTGATCTTATTACATATCTGAATTTGTGAATGTCATGGTGAGTATAAACTCTATCTCTGTTAGGTTTTGAATGCTAAATATTCTTGAGGTATCTAAAGATCTCTTTTGTCAAGAATGATTTCTTTTTGCAGAAAGTGCAGATGTCTAAGTCTAGAGTCTGTTTTAGGAGTTTATCTCATGTATTTAATTTTGGATCTCCATTGTAAATTTTTGTTGTATGGTGATAGCAACAAAAATATCTTTTTGAATTTTCTTAAGTGGATTTGTGTTTTGTCACAAAACCGCCAAAGGGGGAGATTGTTAAGGAATTTGTTTTGGCGCATTTCGTGAAAATATTAAGTCTTGAAGATTGAAGATGAAGAAGTTTGGATCATATAACTCAATCTCAAGAAAGAATAATTCAAAAGGATCAGGTATGTTTAACTAATTAATTTTGGTGATCCGAATACTTCTTATAGTGTAGAAACACTTGGATGAATTTTTAATTGCATAAAAATCAAAAACTGGACATGGGACATGTTCAGGATCCGGATCAGACACGGCAGTCCGGATCCCGAAGGGTGTTGGTTCATACGCAAATCCAATCCGGATCCAAGCCATTTCTGATCCAGATCCCAAACATTGGTTTTTGCTGAAATGTATGAACAGTCCGGATCAGGCATTTCAATCCGGATCCCGAACCTTTGTTTTTCTGGAAATTGTCTGTTTCGTTACGACAGTCCGGATCGCCGTAAATCCGATTCGGATCGTCGTCCTGTAAAATTTCAGAAAAGGTTAGTTTTTTATTCTTATCCTCTTCCAATGGTATCTAACCTATAAATAAACCCTGATTCATTTTTCTAGGGCAAGCCGAATAAATCAAATTACGGCCATAAAAAGAAAAATCCATCTATAGAGAAGAAAGGAAATCAATAGATTTAATCCTATGTTTCTTCATCTATATTGATTGATTTAATTCTAGGTTTTCATACTCATATTTTGAGTAGAATCAAATCAATGAATACTTAGATGGTATTTCCGATCTATTTCTAATCTAAGTATTCGGCGGATCATCACCACCCAAAAAACAACGATTTTCCAAATCGGCGCGTGGACTCGCGTGGCCTTGTGGATTCAAGGTGCTACCGCTTTCGTGGATTCGGAGCGAGGTACGTTCGTGGATTCGAGACGTACTACTGGGTGAAGACCGTGGATTCGGTCGGACGTCCTGGATTCGACGTTGGACGCCGTGGACTCGGCGTTGGACGCTAATCGTGGATTCGAGCAGCGTTGCGGAGCGAGCGGAGAAGATCTACTAGGAGCGTATGGAAAAAGGTCGAGTCGTCTGTGAGTACGGTATATCACCTTTGTACATGTTATAATTCTAGTGGATTTCGCCATGTTATCGGTCCCGTGGTTTTTTACTCCGGTGTTGGAGTTTTTCACGTAAAAATCTTCCGTGTTATATTTTCATTTCCGCATTGGGTTTTATTACGCAACGATTTTTTGAGTGTTTATTGTTTACACCTATTCACCCCCCTCTAGGTATTTTTTCCCCTATTTAGATCATTATTTACATAACCCGACAAGCGCGAGGCTACCTGGGAGCTATAGGCGACGATGATGGACACCTACCCCTACTTGTTCGAGACCCCGGCTTGTGGTATGACTTTTGTTTCGAGGACGAAACTTTTTTAGTGGGGGAGGATGTAGTGGTCCAGGTCCCCATGCAGTTTTTCCCGTGAATCCACAGTGTGAAACACCTATTGTTGGTGTGTCTGGCCCATAGTGCATCAAGGGATGCCACAGATGGACCCAGTGAGGTCTCTAGTGCTGGATTGACCTTCGGCTGCTTTTGCCGAATTTTAGAAAGGGTTTTGGGCCAAACAGATGATGGATTTGGATTCAGCGTGGAAAAATGCTTGAAAACGGCTATTTGCTTGTTTGTTTCTGAGTCTGGATGCCCAAAAATGGACTCCCGGAAGTTTTCAGTGGATTATGGTGCATGGGGGGGGACCGTAGACCACGTGGCGGCCTATCATTGGCCGGCTTGCAGCGCTCGGTCCACAGAGCGGCGCGGCATGGTGCATGGACCCGGCACGGGACACGTAGCGCTGTTGGATTGGCCGGCTCTTGATGCGCGATCTATAGAGGGGCGCGGCGGTGCATGGACCAGGGCGGGGGACACGTGTCAGTCCCCGGTTAGTCGGCGCACGCGGCGCGGTCCACGGAACCAAAAAGCAGGTGCGTGGACCGGGCGCAGGGGACAAGTGGCGGCTTCTGGTTGACGAGCTTACCGGCTGCGGTGCACGGAGGCACGGGGGACCGCCTCGGGGCGCATGCGTGGCAGGGCGATCAAGCGGTGCCTGCCCGCACGTGCGGACCGTGACGCGGGGGGGGGGGGGGGGGGGGGGGCACGTGGCGCCCCGCTATTCGCGAGCGCCACCTACCCGCGTTGACCGTCACGGAGGCGTGGCAGCGCCCGGCTGGGCTTGCACGGCTGTCCCGTGTTCGGGACACGTGTCAAGCCCAGGTTGATCCGGGCGCTCTCTGCGGGGGAATATACCCTCGGATTCGGGCGCTCGAATTCGGTCCGAGCACCCGAATCCGGGGACCCGTTGGAGATTTTCGGATTTGTTTTTTTGTCCTATAAATAGCCAGAGACACTTCTTTTCTCTCTTTTCTTCCACTTCGAGCCCTATTCTCACTGTGGCTCCTTAAGGAAAGTTTCTCCCCCATTCGTGCTACATCTACTGGAGGATTCCTGGGATTTTAGGAGGCACGTACTTCGAGGTCTATAGTTCTTCGGCGCATCGCGACGTTCCTTCACCGGTAATCTTCTCCATCGCGTTTTGGTGCGCGGGCTCCCCCAGCCTACTCGGACCATCTTTTTGGACGATTCTTACACCGTTGGCTTCACGACAGGTAGGGCTATGTTTTTATATTTTTGGCTCCCCCTCATTTCGAGTTTTTCTTGGAGTTTTCCCAGCCTTCTTGTGACCTATTTTCTGCGGCGGAGTTTCTGGACAGCACCGGAGTGTTTTGAGGATTTCTCCGCGCTCGAGCTTCGGATTGAGGCATGCCAATACTCGTTTCGCATCTACGCATCGCAAGGAACATTATGGTATTTTTCTTGGAATTTTCTGAGGTTTTCCCGAAGGTATAAATTCCATCTTTTATAGGCGGAGTGCTACAGTTTTTGTGCTTGTGGAGTTTCGCGCTCACCGCGTTGCGTATTTTGTAACTTGGCCTACAGGACTCGGTTTGGGACGTGCAGGTACCCGTTTCAATCGGCTCGACGCGATGATCGCAGCAGTATTTTTGTCGAAATTTTCGGAGTCCATCCTACAGGTGAAAACCGAGCATCTTCAAAACTGTTATTTTTGGATAACGGTTAAATATGGAATTGTATGTTTAATTGGGGTCGTTTGGACACTTTTGCAGTTATCGCGGCAGGTGACGTTTTTCTTGGGCGAGAGTGCTTCCTGGATTTGGAGTTAGCGATCGAGGTGGGTGTCGTTGTGAACCTCTTACTTTTGACCACCCACTAGGCATATTGGAGTATTTCCTATGTTAAAAGGCTAATTGTACCATACGGATAACAATTGCATGCTTTTTAGATCAAAATGATATTATGTTAGAACTTGCTTTTCTGAGGGTTTTGGCTATTAGAAGGGGTATTATCATGTCAAAAAGAAAAGGCCAATTTATATCTTGTGAGCATGGTGCATGTGGTATAGGCAGGCATAGGTTATTTTGTACTTAATGTTCTTATGCAATTATCAATATATTGGAATAGCATGCTCTAATAAATGTAAGAACATCGATACTTGCTTTCGTTTTGGATCATCTTGGGACATTTGCATGCTTATATGATCATCTAGATAGGCCACCTTTTTCTGCTACACTATCATGCTGGAACTTGACTTAGGAGAAATCATATTTCCTGCTTTTCTCCTTTCATGCTAGACTCTGGGTATTTGTAGCTCGTGCGTGAGCAGGGGGTTTTGGGATAGTGTAGTCAGATTCTAGGGATCTGGGATAGGCTAACTCGAGGGCAGGGTATTGCGGCGACCGCGGACATTGGGCTGTCGACCGGGTAGTTTCGGTTGCATCAGATCGGGGGGATCGGGCTTTCTTTAGTGGATGGGTTTTCCCACTTTGATTAGAGTCGTGATCCAGTCCTGCTAGTTTATGATACTTATTACTGAGATACTTTACTCGTGTGGGTCGCTCCCCTTGAGTGCCACTCCGGAGTGTGCGACACGCAGGCTTTGAGTCCTTGAGACTCCTTCTTTGCATCGGTGTTATGCGTGGGTTGGCATACCCAATGCGGCAGGCAGAGCAGGCAGTACCAGGGTTTACTGGTGGTTGGATTGGGTTATTCAGGCAGGCATTTAGATACTGATGCATACTTTTAGCTATTCTTATTGGCTTGACATTTAGAGGCATATTAGTGGTAGCTTTTTCTTCAGCAGTTATATTCATAGCATACCACCTCTCTTTCCTTTTCGCCTCTGGTTGTCCTAGTGGGCTTGCCTGCGTTTGAGGCTTAACCCACTAGGGGAGGCTACTGTTTCTATAGTAGTTCTCACCCCCATTGTCCTTCTTCTTTTTGTTCTCCCCTGTTTTGCATAGTCTTCTGCGGGAGTTGCTGGGCCATCTTCGGCAGATCGAGGTAAGAGGATAGCGGACTAGATAGTCATCTACCCCGTCTGCGAGCATAGCAGTATTTTGATTGTATCCCCTATACACTCAGACAGTTGTATTTTCTTTTATTTTGGGTCTGGCTTCAGCCAGCTGGTTGTATTTATTTGGTGAGCTGGGAGAGACATATATATGTACTTATTTGAGAGTTATACTGTACTTTTACTTTCCAGCTGTGGTCTGAGATGTATTAGTTTTAGTTCAGCTCTGTTTTTATGCTCTTTTATTGTATCTCTTATATCTGAGCAAGTTACCAGCGCTTCGTGTACATGAAAAATTCCGTGTGCACGGCGGATCTGTGGACGAGCCGGGTTCTGGTTTACACCCAGGACGTGACAAAAATTATTATTTTGTATCTGATAAACTTTTTGACTTAAGCCCAGATTGGTAATATATTGGTTATAAGCTTTACTTTATGAAATACCTCACAATTTTAAAAATGCTTCCAATTTTTTCTCCTTCAATATTATAAAATATGATAGCAATCGTCACCAGAGAAGTATGTGGTTTTATCTGATTCATGTTTGGTTTTGTTCATATCTTTCAACCCTGCTTTGTTCTGACCTCTATGTTATGTACTGATAGGATATAGCACATATCAGGAGTGTATTAAGAATGTTAGCTCTGTATTGATTAAAACTAAAATTCACGACTATGTACAAAAGTCTCTCAACATATCAGTTTAAACTTTTTGATATGCTCGATCCTTTTAACAAAAGGAAAAAACTGCTCAAGTGAAATGTTTAGAGCATTAGATTTGTGGGTAAACAAACAAATTTCAGTTCTCACCTCTCCTACCTTGTACCTCCATAAAAAAAAACAAAAAAAAATAAAGACAAAAACAAAAATTGTAAGGCATTTGGTTGAACAACACAAAATACTTAAATACTGTAAAACAATCTCAAATTTATTTATCTTTCTTCCTCTATCTAGAACCATCTATACCATATCTTCGATAATTTTAACCAGGTTAGAAATAACGTGTTCCATTTATTAATATTTAATAGAAATATGTTTTTCTAAAAGCTCTTACAAAATTTGTGCGAAAAGGAGAATAATAATAGAAATGTGTGGATTAATTCTTAAGCAATTGTATGGACATTTGTTTTGTTACTAACATATTAATAATCAAAAACATTGGGCGTGCTCTACAATGGTTACGGCAAAGTTAAATCCAATTGCATTGTCCAATGTAAAATGATAAAAAAAATTAATTAAATATAATATAATATTTTTATATTAAAAGTTACTTGAAAATTTTGTATGTGTTCTAAAAGTTCTAGGTTTTATATGAAATAACTATGATTGGAAAGCCTTTTAAATTATAATAATATATATTTCTTATTGTACAATAACACTTAGTTACCAGGTTTAGAATTCTAAGTCGCGATTAAAATGCTTATATTTATTTTTAATCACAACAGCTTTATCACTATTTTTTGAGTACACCATGATGATTTATTTTTATATTATTATCTAATTAGCTTAACATACTTAGCTTACCATACTGAAAGATATGAAAAATACCATATTTTTAACAAAAAAATAAATATTTTGCATATTAATTTGATAAATTACAAATTATATTAGATATAAAGCATATGCTGTAACGACCCGGCCCACTAGCAATAATAACTTGTTGGGCCCACACCACAACCCAAAATGCTTAAGCCCAGTTATTATTGCTAGTGTCCATATCTCATATAAACCCAATCACAATTCCATCCACATCCGATGTGGGACTATTGGGAGCGTCACAGACTCCCTCCGTTTAGGCCACATCCGATGTGGGACTATTGGGAGCGTCACAGACTCCCTCCGTTTAGGCCTGACGTCCTCGTCAGCCCAAACACACACAACCCAAGATCACCAGGCGATGTGAGACTCGTCTCGCTAGCCCTGTCCTCTAGACCCAGGCTCAGCCGAGACTCGCCGCACACTTCCGGTTGGTTATTGGCTCTGATACCAAATGTAACGACCCGGCCCACTAGCAATAATAACTTATTGGGCCCACACCACAACCCAAAATGCTTAAGCCCAGTTATTATTGCTAGTGTCCATATCTCATATAAACCCAATCACAATTCCATCCACATCCGATGTGGGACTATTGGGAGCGTCACATATGCTTCCAATCTAACTTTCTTATTAATTAAATAAAGACTCGAAATGATGCTTTTTTGCTGAAATATATATATATATATATATATATATATATATATATATATATATATATATATATATATATATATATATATATATATATATATATATATATATATATATATATAGAGAGAGAGAGAGAGAGAGAGTGTTACGTTTCTTTACTATTGATAGTATTGTAGTTTTTATACTATTATTATATTTATATTTTTAATTTTAGAATGTTCAAATTAACAATTCACACTATTAAATATGAATTATGATATATAATTAATGTTTTTAGAAAAAAATATATATATATAATTTTTCGACATAGTTTCAAACCATTTCAAATTTATTAATTTTTAATAAATACTATAGTGAGTTTGTAGTTTAAAAGTGTAAAATAATTTAAATTTATTTAAATTTTGATAGAAAAAAATTTAAATTATTTAAATTAATATCAATATTTTTAATTTTGAATTCAAAAGTGCTATCCTTAAGTTTTAAGATTATTTAATTTTTATCGTATATTTTGATATGATTTACTTATTAAGTAAACGATGTTGAAAAAAAATTTAAATTTTATTTTTAAAAACTTTATATTTTAAATCATATTTAACGGTATGGATCGTTGACTTGAGCAATTTAAAATCGAAAATATGAGTATAATAAAAAACTTACAAATACCAATTGCTTAGTACTTATATAAGTATAATAGTCAGACTTTATATATATACTAGCGAAGAACCCGCGCTACGCTGCGGATATAATTTTTTCATCATATTATTTTTTATTTCATACTTCTCAATAAATATTATCTTAAGCACAAAGGTCCATAAGCAAGATAAGCAGAAAAGACCATCATAGTATGGAACTAAACTTACAAATAAACATGCAAACTACAAAAATAATCAGTCACACAAAGTAATCTTTCACACAAAGTAATTCTTCATACAATTCGCTTTTATAATAGAGGAAGACAGAGAACCATTTTAGTATGGAAATGCTAAAAAATGATAAGGTAACAAAGCAATCATTCAAATAAATTGACAATGAAATCCACTTTACATTCGAAGACTGCACTAACAGTCACAAATGAACACATTTAAAAAAAAAAGCTTACAATATATATATATATATATATATATATATATATATATATATATATATATATATATATATATATATATATATATATATATATATATATATATAGGGTAGAAGAACAAAATAAAGAATCTTCATATGTAACATTTAAGCATTGGAAAGAAAAAGAAAACACGTATCTAACTTTGTTTTCTATCAATTTTGTTGGTCAAAATGTATGGAGACCCCAAATGCCTGTAGCAGGAGCATCAGCATCAGCAGCAGCTTGCAAAAGTAGTAGCATCAGCAGTCGCAAGTGCCAGCAGCTGTAGAGCAAGCAACCTGAGTATGATTTCAATTATAGTTTGGCTGCCAAGTTTGATGACCTGGATCTTCCACCTGGAGTGGAGTATATATATATATATATATATATATCATTCACAGATTAGGAGGATGTCATTTCTTTAGCATTTTATACTTGACTAAATATGTACCCAATGTCTATCCTTTAATACTTTTGTATTCTTTCAGTTGCTCAAGTTGTTCAGTTACGATGCTTAGTAGCCTGTAATCAACCTGCTCAAGTTGTTCAGTTGGCATTCTTAGTAGTCTGCAATAATTAAGGATCATTAGATTTGGCAAGAAATTTTTTTTCTTAATAGTGTCAGGTGCATTAAAGTCGGAAATTAAGATCCAAAATAAATTAACAATCACGATCACATAAATTAAAGTTAATAAAAAATATTTAAAATGTGAGGCTCAGATAATATTCCAACTCAATCCAAAGAAAGAGTAGAGAATGGAAGCAATACTTCTTTTTTGATGTAGGATCATCGTATAAACAACAGCCGGTTGCCGAAGTTCACCGAGAAATATTTACAGCCATCCAACACTACCAATTTTTTGCATGAACACCATCACCACCCAAGTAGTAATTCAACACCCAAGGCCGGCCAAGATCTGTTGTTATTCCTTATGTATCATCATAGCCCGCAAAAAAACAATTAAACACCAAAAATAGATTGTAAATTAATTAGAAAAGAAGGAGGAAAAAATAGGGTAGATATTTAGTCAAGTATAAAATGCATAGAAAATGATATCATAGCACCAATCTTAAGGATAAATATTGGATGAAAAGTACAAACAACTTGAGGAAGCAAAAGAACACAAAACTATTAAAGGGTAAACATTGGGTAAATATCTAGTCAAGTATAAAAATACTAAAAAAATACTATAAAAATACCTTTCCATTTTTTTATTATTTGTGACAAACATTATTTTGTAAATTCTGTAAATTTATCAAAAATGAACTTAAAAAGATGAAGAGCGAACTCCAACACAGATATGGGGTCGTCTAAGATGCAGAATTCTCAATGGCCTAAGATGCAGAATTCTTCCATACTTAGGATGCTGAATTCTTCCATACTCTTTTCATCTAAGATGCAGAATTCTCAAAGACCTTCCACTGAAAATGATGCAGGATACAGGAGGAAGGGTTGTACGGAACAAAGGAGTTGATATCTCGAAGGATTAGAGCGAGAATGGAGTGTAAAGCACAATCATCACAGTCCCAGATTTTGACATCTAATTTGCAAAAATATTTGCTAAATCTGCTGCTAGAGATAATCTTGCATATTCATGCAATAAGCAATAATCATACCCACAAATTCATAAAGCAAATCCTAAAGTAAAAACAGTTCACTAAAGATGAATGTTTGCACTAAAGAAGAATTTGTAAGCAAGTGGTAGTCTCAAAATAGCACATGAGCCATGGCTCTACTTTTCTTATTTCACTGACCTTTGAGTTGGTCTATGTGCATTCCTAATATCACTGGCAAAGCTCTCTTATGTCACACATAGGATAGCGAGTGCAACAAATGAAAAGATAGGCTAACCAACATACAAATGAGCTAATCCATATGAGACCGAGCTAATCCATATGGGGCTGTTTTGGACTTGCTGCTGATTATGGATTGGTGTGCTTCATTGTTATTCCATTCCCTACTTTATATAAATCAAAGAAAAGAACAAAGTAATTTCTATTACAGTTTACTTTTCTCTCAAAAATATGTAATGATTGTTTTAGACTCACTGTTGATTATGGATTGGTGTACTTCACTGCTATTCCGTTCCCTACTCTACACAAATCAAATAGAAGAACAAAGTAATTTCTATTACAGTTTGCTTTTATCCCAGAAAGAACATGTGGTCATCTTAGCCCTCAAGATCAAGCGCAAAATAAAGCATGAAAGTATCATAGCATAGAGTATAAAGCGACAAACAAAATAAAGTAAAAAAAAAAAAAACTTAAATTGTAAGAGAAAACTTAAATTATTTTTTAAAAATAGTAATGAAAAGAAAACCAGAAGATGAACTTAAATACATTTTGATCATACTTCCCTATTAATTAAGCATCATTAGATTCACTTAGATTTTTCCATAGCTTAACAACGCTGAGCAAATTAAAGAAAAAAATTGAGAATGAAAATATACCCTGCACCACGAATGAGAGTAACTGGTTGCCTGCAAAGCGGGCCATCCAAAGTATGCTCAACATTAGCCAATAAAAGGAGCCCAAAACCTTTTGCCTATCATTGCCGGAGAAACCAAAACATGAATTTGAGATCAAAAATAGATGCTGCTGCATAAATGAAAGCAACACAAACTATTGAATCAGATCTGACAAAGGATCCGTCATCAGAAGGGAAGCTCATCACGGCAAACACTCGAGCTCGCAAGGAACAGTAGAAGCAAGAACTAAGAAACCAAATCCAAAAATATTACACAAAAAAATCGCTGAACACAAACAAAGAGCATTTTCAAGTAGAAGGAAAACTGGGTCTCTACATATGCCCACTTTCAGTTCCCTCACTTTTTTTTTTTTTTTATAGGACCTTTTTTTCCTCTCTTTTTTTAAAAGCAGCAGAAAATGTGAGTAAATCCATAGACCACCACCACAATAGGAGTAGTGTCACAGTAAACACCCAAATTTGCAAGAAATAGTTCAAGAAAAAACAAACGAACCAAATTTGAAAATATTACACGAAAAAACAATGTATGCCAACAGAGAACCTTTTTAGAACTACTTTCAATTCCTAATTCAAGAACAAACGAAGAAACCCAAAAAAAAATATATTATATGGAAAAAAAATCACTACACGCAAACAAAGGACCTTTTTAGAACTACTTTCAGTTCCCCTTCCTTCTATTTAATGGTCCCTTTCTTTCTGTTCCTTATAAAAATTTGGAACCAACAAATCAAGAAATCAAATAATCAATAATCAAGATTTCTCTTGTCCTAGAACTATGAGTCTCTTAGCACAAAGCATCTATCAAATTTGCAAATAATGTGTAGATATCAATCTGAAACTTAATTCTAAACTCCTCAAAAGCAAAAAAGGACAGCATTAGAGGGAAAGGTCATCATAGCAACTATCCAAAATTAACAATCAAATATTATTTGGAGTTTTCTCTTTCCTCGAAAATACAAATAGGAGGATAACATCTGAAAAGACCAAATGGGAAATTAGCACACATTTACAGCAGTGCACCTTTAAAACATTAGAGAGTATCACATTGAAGGGATAAGCCATCATAGTAAGTACTCGAAATTAACAATCAAATAGCACCTGGATTTTTTTTTTCCTCCCAAATGCACGGATGAAGGTATTACATCTAAAAAGTTTGGGTAGCAAATCACCACATATTCACAGTAATTAAAGTGAATTAGCAAGAGTAAGGGAGATAAATGGCCAGCAACATCCATGTCACCAGATAAACACTAATTGAACTTAAAATTACAGTATAATGGAGAAAACAGAAACCAGAATTCAATCTAAATATATTTTGCTCAGACATCCCTAATAGTCATACATTAGTAGATCTACTGCAGAACCTTTTGCTTCATAGTACCAAACGAACCGAAACCCACACTCAGGCCAAAAAATGTACAGGGCATCATAAGCAAGAAAAGCTGGTTGCCTACAAAGAAGGCCATCCAAAGCTTACTTGGCTTCAAATTAGCAAAAAAAGACTGCATTAGAGGGAAAGGTCATCATAGCAACTACCGGAAATTAACAATCAAATATTATGGAAAGGTAGCATCTGAAAAGACCAAATAGGAAATTAGCACACATTTACAGCAGTGCACCTTTAAAACATTAGAAAGTATCACATTAAAGGAATAAGTCATCATAGTAAGTACCCGAAATTAACAATCAAATAGCATCTGGATTTTTTTTTTCTCCCAAAAACACGGATGAAGGGGGAGAGAAGTCCCAATTGAGTATCATTTTGCTCAAAAAA
Organism: Tillandsia leiboldiana; assembly: GCA_029204045.2. Taxonomy (NCBI): domain Eukaryota; kingdom Viridiplantae; phylum Streptophyta; class Magnoliopsida; order Poales; family Bromeliaceae; genus Tillandsia; species Tillandsia leiboldiana. The sequence goes on from CM055065.1 coordinate 42,957,976, forward strand.
ATGAGAGATTTAGGGACATCACTATTGCATTATTGTCAATAGTGTATCATTTTACTCACCAAAAAGGGGGATTTAGAGGCAGCACTGTTGCAGGAAAATTCTCTCTCGAATATAATTTCCGCTTCAATGCATTAATCAAAAGTTCCTTGTAAAAAGAGAAAGGCAGTTACAATAGCTTATATAAATAAAAATTTTATGGTAAATCCTATCATACGTATCCAGATATATTGTGAAAAGATAAGGACCTCACTGCAAGCAAGAATTAATGAGTGAAAAGTGATTACACCTAGTGAGTTACAATTTTATACCTCCATGTACCTAAAACAGAAATGCACATTTCATGAATTCAGAAATACAATTCTCTTGAATAAAAGTACTTGTAGCTTCTCAAAAGTTGAACTGTACCTATAAGCATAAATTATATCATAGCAAATTATGCTATCACTTTCTCTATCCTGTTAACAGTGAAAGGTAGAGAAGCAGGAAACTACAACAGTAACTACAACAGCAACAATTGCAGCCAACCAGTAGAATCTATGTCACGCCCCGAGTGCAAACCAGAACTCGGGCTCGTCTACAGATCCGCCGTGCACACGGAATTTTCCGCATACACGAAGCGCCGGTAACCTGCTCAAATAAAACAGATACAATAATAGAGCAATAAAACAGAGCTGAACTGAAAATACTACATCTCAGACTGAACTGGAAGTAAAAATACAAAATAACTGTAAAATAAAGTACAAGTCTCTCTCCCAGCTCACCACAAATATACAACCAGCTGGCTAAAGCCAGACCCCAAAAGTAAAAGTACAACCGTCTGAGATAGGATACATAAGAGGTACCAGTCTAGCTACTCACTGTCGGGCCCACTGTCTAGCTACTCAGCCGTCCTCTCTCCTCGACCCGCCGCTGTATGCCCAGCAGCACCCGCAGAAGGCTCTGCAAAACAAAGGAGAAGAATAGAAAAAGAAGAATGGGGGTGAGAACTACAAGTGAACCAGTAGCCTCCCCTAGTGGGTAAAACCTCAAACTCTGACACACCCACTAGGTCTACCAGAGGCAAAAAGGAAAGAAGAGTGGTAAGAAATGAAACCGCTGAAAAAGGGAAATCTACCACTACTATGCCTCTAAAATACAGTCCTAGACTGTAATAACCGTACGCAACAATAACCAACCGTCCCAGATGAACCCAATCTGTACCGCCATCATCATCGGGCAAGTAAACCGCGCCGATGTGATATCAAAGTTCCTGCTGCCGCCCTCATCATCGGAAAAATAAGCCGCGCCGATGCGATAGCAAAACTCCTGCTGCCGCCCTCATCATCGGGCAAATAAGCCGCGCCGATGTGATAGCAAAACTGTCAATAACTGCCTGACCCCGGCCTCCGGAGGGGATCTCGAGGGGAGCGACCCACACGAGGAAAGCATCACCGGGCAATAACCGCGCCGGTGTGATAAGTATCAAAAGCAGGACTGGATCACAACTATAAAGCTCCAGTGGAACACACCCCTCCACTAAAAGAAACTGATCCCCAATCTGATGCACAAATGAACATCCGGTCAATCGCCCAAAATCCGCGATCGCCGCAATACCTCACAATCCACAACAAGGTCTCACAACCGACCTCCGGTCAACCGCCCAATATCCGCGGTCGTCGTAATAACCCACAATCACAATCATGTCCCACATCCGACATCCGGTCAACCGCCTACTATCCGCGGTAGCCGCTATAATCCCCCAATCCAAAAACGGGTAAAATAATATGTATCTGGTCAACCGCCTACTATCCGCGGTTGTCACAAAACCCTCTAGTCCATAATCATGCCCTATTACCGATGTCCTATAACCGACATCCGGTCAACCGCCCAATATCCGCGGTCGCCGCCAAAACCCATAATCCACAATCCAGGCCCCGGCTACACTATCCCAAACCCCTGCTCAGACCCGAGCAACAATTACCACCTGACTAACGAAAAGGAGAAAAGAAGCAAACAAGGTTTCTCCTAAGTCAAGTTCCAGCATGAAAGTGTAGCGATAAAAGATGGCCTATCTAGATGTCCATACAAGCATGCAAGTGTTCTCAAGGAAATAAAGGAAAAGGTGTCCAATAGTGGTTTCACATGTGTAACAATTAATAGCTCCGCATAGATATAACCATCATGCTAAAACATTATCCAACCACACATGTCTATAATCCATGTTCCATAATAAAGCATCACTATCCACCTATGCATGTCAAAAAATCCTCAAATAGTACCAACCACTAACAGGATAAACATATAGTCCAAAATAAATATTCCATTCCACATGCAAGGCTAAACGCTAACATTCTATCCATACAAACATGTACAAGTCCCAACCACTATCAGATATCCACAAGCATGCAAGTCCCAATTACAATTATCAATCATGGATGTCCAAGAAGGATCTCTCTAATACTCCTAGTGGGTAAGTCAGAAAAGAGGAATAAAGCAACCACCCACCTCGATCGCTAATTCCAAGTCCAAATAGTTCTCCTGGCCAAAAAGCTAAACCGCCGTGATCACTGAACAAGAATTATCCCAAAACATACAATTAAACTCAACACATGCTGTCCCAAAGCTAACAGTCCAAAGATGCCCTGTTTTTACCTGCGAGAAGTGCCCGGAAAATTCCAAGAAAAATACTGTCACGATCCTTGCGACGAACCCGTCGAAACGAGTACCTGCACGCTCAAATCCGAGTTTCCTACACTGAGAAACAAATCCGACAAGGGAACCACCCCAAAATAAACAAATCGCAAAATCCGAATCACAAGGTTCTGCAAACAGGGACTTTCACCTTCGGGGAAAAATTCAGAAAATTCCAAGAAAATTTGGGGATATTCCTCCTGATGTGTAGATGCAAAACGTCTCGTGAATCACCCAAATCCGATGCCTGTACGCGAAGATATGGCTGAAATACCGCACCGCTGTATAAAACTCCGCCCCAGAAAATGAGGTCACAAGATGATCCGAAAAACCCATGAAAAGCTCGAAAAGGGAAAAACCAGTAAACACGGGAAACGTAGCCCTACCTATCGTGAAGACGATGGCGCAAGAATCGCCTCAATCGGAGGTCGGAGTAAGCCGGGGGAGCCCTCGCACTAAAACGTGACGAAGAAGATCACAAACGAACGAGCATCGTGCCGCGCCGTAAAAATGCAAATCTCGGGATGCGTGCTGCAGAAAATTCCTGGAATCTGCAGATGGATCCGGCTCTGGGAGAGGAAGAAATCTCGTGAAGGTGGCACTGTGAAAAGAGGAACAGGGAAGGAGCTCTCTGCAGTTTAACTCGGCTTATATAAAGGCTGGAAGAAACAATTCGGATAATTACGCTTGTGTCCCCACTTCCGGGCGCTAGGAGAATTCGGGCTGCTACAGTGTTGGGCCCGGCCCAACACTGTGCGGGCCCGAAACTCCCTCGGGCCTCCACGTCTCCCCGCAACAGCGGACAGCCGCGCTGGCCATCCACTGCGCGACGCGTGGACCAACGCGGCGACGACACGTGGCGGGCCCGAGCGCGGGAAAACCCAGTCAGCGCGCCCACGTGCCGCCTGCGCCCCCCTGCCAGGCGCGAATCCCGAGGCCGCCACTCCAGCTCCGTGGACCGGGCACATGTGGACCGGCCAACCACCGGTCGCCACGTGGCCCCGCCCGGTCCACCGTACACCCCGCGTCACCCGTGAACCGCGCCCACAGCGCCACCCAACCACGCGATGCCACGCGTCCCGCCTCCGGCGCACACACCGGCCCGTGGACCGCGCGCCTGCCTGCGCACCAGCGCGCCGCCCGCGCGCTGCCCGCGGCTGCTCGGCCGCCTGCCCGAGCCCATCAGCCGCGCTCCGCCGCTGCCCGCGCCGCCGCCGCCGACCGCCGGCCATCGGAATCACTGTTCCGGCATGAACAGTAACCGGTTTAGCAAAATATCAAGTAGGTAGTCCATTTTGACCGTTTTCGCGCGCTGAATCCGAATTTGATGTCCGATTTGCCAAATTCTAACTCCAAAATTTGCCGAAGGCACCCGGAAAGGTATTCTTTTGTCCAAACTTCGCGCCGAGCCCAATTTTAATATCCATTTTGCGCGAAACCACTTCCGAAGATCCGACGGAGTCCACTGATCACCCACGTGATCCATTAAGCCCGAAGTCCGCCACTTGTGTCCAATTGGTGCACTAACACCTCCAACACACAGTACAGCCTCCCGAGATGTCACCAATGACTCTACCACAGCTCTGCAGAGATCCAGGTCATCACATCCTCCCCCACTAAAAGAAAGTTTTATCCTCGAAACTAAAATCAATCCTCAACCCGGAACCTCAACCAAATAGAGGGGGTAAATATCCAATCATCCACCACTCGAGCTCCCAAGGCTGTCTAATACCTCCTCCAGAGACGCGATACAACCCTCGGGTCTCTAACTAGAACAAAGTAGAGGCGGGCATTCCAGAAAACCGCACCACCTCATCCAAGTACAACTGGGCTAACCGCTCGAGCTACCAAGTAGTCTGCATCGGTGCAAGCATCCGCTCCTCCCAGGGCCCCGATAATCCAACCACCAAGTCCAAAGGCAAAAAGCTCAACGCGAGTACCACCGCACTCCCGGGGTATCCCACAACCACGCTAGCCAAAAAGGCTGCGCACCCACGGCGGGACACCCGCCCCGCTCACAAAGTCGAAACCATAGAGGCAAAGATAGCCCCCGAGTAACCCCAGCACACCATCTACTTCTGGCCTAGCCCCTCCTAAGAGGACCGTCCTCGCGGCACAATTAACCGCAGCGAAAAGAAGAAAACCGAGCCAGCCAAACCGTCATAAGTACCAAATCCAAAACCCAAAACTAGTTTAAGACCATCAGGTCTACCGGTACTATCAAGGACTCAACTGCACCGGGCAGGACCAACAACACTCCCCTACGTGCCGAGGATCGAGAATATAAACCTCCCGAACACCAGGTAACCGTCCTACCCCTAACCCATGCGAAGAAGTACATGCACCCCTAACTAATGACTAGGATACTCAAGTGCTAGACAATGCAAAACCAATGCCGGTAAATAAAATAAAATAACAAAAATAATACCTGTCACCACAAGGTCGGCTGCTGTAAAGTCCTCCACCTGAGCGGCGTAGACCCGACCGCTCTGAGCCGGCGGCCGGTGATCCGCCGGGTAAAAAGAAGGTGATCCGCTCGCTGGAGCATAAAGCCGCTGAGCTGACAACTGCTGCTGAGGCGGAAAAGGAGCCGATGCTGATGAAGGTGCCGCTGAAGTCGAAAAGGGGCACGAAGCCCGAATGTGGCCTGGCTGTCCACACATGTAACAACGACCCCACCTCTGATCACAGGTGTGCGACAAATGAGGTCCCCCGCAGAAAATACATCTGTCTCTGTCACGAAGCCGTGGCTATCCCGGCTGATGCTGTCCCTGTGTCTGATGCTGAGACTCCGGCTGCTGCTGCGATGGCCTCTGAGATCCACTAGGCTCTCGCTGATCCGCACGCCCACGGCTAGGTAACTGAGACCGCGGCGGTCTCCACACGCTAGCCTGTCCCTCGTCCTCGGGTACTGGTCGTTTCCTAACGGAACTCTGTGCGACCATCCCGCCTCGCCTCGCCACCACTGTGTCGCCTCTCTCCACCCATTCGGCATGCTCGACGGCCTCCTTAAGAGTCTGGAGTCGCTGTGCATGCACTAGGGTATAAATCTCGCTGCGGAGGCCTGCCTCGAATAACTCGACCTGGTGTGGCCCATCACGGGCGACAAAAGGGCACGCAATTAAGCAACTGTATGAACTCCTGATAGTAATCCTGAATCGGCCGATCGCCCTGCTGAAAGTTCTTCAAATTATCCTCCAGTTTTCTCTTCACGCTCGTCGGAAAATAGGTATCCAATACCATACGCCGAAACTCAGACCAGGGTAACTGTCGAGAAATCTGAAAATCCCGTGGCTCCACTCGATGCCACCAAATATCTGCATCTCCATCTAGGCAGTGTACCGCCATATGAACTCTGTACCTCGGGTCGATGAAGAAATCCCTGAAAATCTTCTCCATCGCTGACAGCCATGTTCCAACCTCCCACGGCTGCATGTCCCGCCCCGAGAATCTAGGCGGTCCGTGCTAACAAAACTTAACAAGTTTGTCAGCAATATCCTGCTCCTCGGCCGGGGTCAAAGGCTGGGCCACTTCCCGAGCCCCGCTACTCGATGATGGTGCCGTCGGCACAAGTGGTACCACGGGTGGTGCCGAGGCCTCAAAAACTGTCGGAGGCGGCGCCTCTCTCTGCGCCAGTAGCTGCTCAATCCGCTACTCCTGCCGGCGGTTGGTCTCAGCCAGTTGGGCCACCAAGGCCCTCAACTCAGCAATCTCAGAAGGTCCAGCCTGTCCTGGCTCAACAGGGGGTGTAGGGGCACCCCCGATAGGAATCCGACGTCGGGGAGGCATCTGCCACAAGAAACCACAAGTCAGCCACACAAACCACACACGACCCAATCTAGCGAAAGTCAAGGACATCCCCCTATTTCTGTAACTTTATGTTGTCTGCAGCCAACATAGCTATCCCACAGAAATAGGGTATGTCGATCCCTCTTCACTCTCTGGAAGAGTCAAAAACTAAATCAGCGACTTTCGCAAAATGTCACGTCCCTCACGCCCTATCATTCTAGGGCTAACCAAAAGCCTAGGGTTTCCTAAGTCCCAACTGACCTATCCCTAAGCTCTGATACCACCTAATCTGTCACGCCCCGAGTGTAAACCAAAACTCGGGCTCGTCTACAGATCCGCCGTGCACACGGAATTTTCCGCATACACGAAGCGCCGGTAACCTGCTCAAATAAAACAGATACAATAATAGAGCAATAAAACAGAGCTGAACTGAAAATACTACATCTCAGACTGAACTGGAAGTAAAAATACAAAATGACTGTAAAATAAAGTACAAGTCTCTCTCCCAGCTCACCACAAATATACAACCAGCTGGCTAAAGCCAGACCCCAAAAATAAAAGTACAACCGTCTGAGATAGGATACATAAGAGGTACCAGTCTAGCTACTCACTGTCGGGCCCACTGTCTAGCTACTCAGCCGTCCTCTCTCCTCGACCCGCCACTGTATGTCTAGCAGCACCCGCAGAAGGCTCTGCAAAACAAAGGAGAATAATAGAAAAAGAAGAATGGGGGTGAGAACTACTAGTGAACCAGTAGCCTCCCCTAGTGGGTAAAACCTCAAACTCTGACACACCCACTAGGTCTACCAGAGGCAAAAAGGAAAGAAGAGTGGTAAGAAATGAAACCGCTGAAAAAGGGAAATCTACCACTACTATGCCTCTAAAATACAGTCCTAGACTGTAATAACCGTATGCAACAATAACCAACCGTCCCAGATGAACCCAATTTGTACCGCCTCATCATCGGGCAAGTAAACCGCGCCGATGTGATAGCAAAGTTCCTGCTGCCGCCCTCATCATCGGGCAAATAAGCCGCGCCGATGTGATAGCAAAACTCCTGCTGCCGCCCTCATCATCGGGCAAATAAGCCGCGCCGATGTGATAGCAAAACTGTCAATAACTGCCTGGCCCCGGCCTCCGGAGGGGATCTCGATGGGAGCGACCCACACGAGGAAAGCATCACCGGGCAATAACCGCGCCAGTGTGATAAGTATCAAAAGCAGGACTGGATCACAACTATAAAGCCCAAGTGGAACACACCCCTCCACTAAAAGAAACTGATCCCCAATCTGATGCACAAATGAACATCCGGTCAATCGCCCAAAATCCGCGATCGCCGCAATACCTCACAATCCACAACAAGGTCTCACAACCGACCTCCGGTCAACCGCCCAATATCCGCGGTCGCCGGAATAACCCACAATCACAATCATGTCCCACATCCGACATCCGGTCAACCGCCTACTATCCGCGGTAGCCGCTATAATCCCCCAATCCAAAAACGGGTAAAATAATATGTATCTGGTCAACCGCCTACTATGCGCGGTTGTCACAAAACCCTCTAGTCCATAATCATGCCCTATTACCGATGTCCTATAACCGACATCCGGTCAACCGCCCAATATCCGCGGTCGCCGCCAAAACCCATAATCCACAATCCAGGCCCCGGCTACACTATCCCAAACCCCTGCTCAGACCCGAGCAACAATTACCACCTGACTAACGAAAAGGAGAAAAGAAGCAAACAAGGTTTCTCCTAAGTCAAGTTCCAGCATGAAAGTATAGCGATAAAAGATGGCCTATCTAGATGTCCATACAAGCATGCAAGTGTTCTCAAGAAAATAAAGGAAAAGGTGTCCAATAGTGGTTTCACATGTGTAACAATTAATAGCTCTGCATAGATATAACCATCATGCTAAAACATTATCCAACCACACATGTCTATAATCCATGTTCCATAATAAAGCATCACTATCCACCTATGCATGTCATAAAATCCTCAAATAGTACCAACCACTAACAGGATAAACATATAGTCCAAAATAAATATTCCATTCCACATGCAAGGCTAAACGCTTGTTACGGCTTTTTGTGTTGGCATATTTTGTAAGTTGAGTCGGAGTCTTAAAGGGATCAAATTGTCAAATCAGCTTTCGAAGACTCATTGAAGATTCAACATGAGCTCAAGATAACACTCAGGTATGGTTAAGTAAAGCATGGTGATTTAAGTTCATTTATAATCATTGGAATATGGAAATGATTGAAACCCAGTTTAGACTTGGTTTTAGGAACTTGGTTTTAACTTACAACTTATTTTAAGTTTGGATTCCGGTACTAGGTTTGTTTTGGATAAAGCTTATCTTGGGAAAATCAGTTTTTACATTGAGTACCGGAACCACACTTTGAGTTCCTCAAACCCGACACAGAATTTTCTGTAATTTGCATTGCGTACTGGAACACAGACTCGCGTACCGGAACACAATAGAAAAATCTGTGTTTTGCACCATTGCGTACCGGAACACGTTATTTGGTACCGGTACACAATGCCATCTCGGGATAAAATCTCTAAACCGACTTTTATCTTTTTCCAAGGGTTATAAATAGACACTTAGGGTTTCTCGATACTTACCGCTCAATTCAGAAACACTCGAGAGCAACCCTAGAGGCTGGTTTTTATCGTTCTTCTTTTTCACCTCTTTTAGGTCAATTCGACGGTTCTTCCAAGATTTATCTTTTATCGAATTGATCTAGTATTTGCTTAGAGATTCCTTCTACGGTTCTTCAATGATAATCTAAGCAAAGGATCACCATCGAAGCCAATATTTCTATCGGCTAAGTTTGCGTCGTGGATTCGACGTAGCATCGTGGATTCGATGTGTTGAATGCGTTTCGTGGATTCGGAACGTGTGCTCGTGGATTCGAGTGGCATTCGTGGATTCGATCGTGTGCAGTGAACGTGCAATCGGTGGAGCGCAAGGTCCGAAGAAGTTGAAGGAGGGGTTGAGTCCGTGGATTCGGTAATCACCTTGTTATTCTTCTTTTCTTAGTGGACTGTTATTGCGTGTTCGGTGAGCGCAAGATCCGAAGAAGTTGAAGGAGGGGTTGGAGTCCGTGGAGTCGGTAATCACCTTGTTATTCTTCTTTTCTTAGTGGATTGTTATTGCGTGTTGGTCCCGTGGTTTTTCTCCTGGATTGGAGTTTCCACGTATATCTCGGTGTGCTATTTTTATTTTCCGCATTGGTTTTTATTTTGCACTGAGATTGGTTTTATAAGTATTACACCTATTCACCCCCCCTCTAGTTGTTTGATAGTACTTATTTAGATCCGTGTGGATCCTTAATATATTAAAAACCTACAAGTGGTATCAGAGAGGGTTTTAGGTTCATCTATCATGTCGGGTGAAAGTGGTAATATTTGAGGAATTAGTAGGTGCTTTACATACTTATGAGATGACTTTTCCTACTAATCAAATTTCTTCCAAGTCTTCTTCTAAGCTTACAGGCATTGCATTCAAATCAATAAAGGAAGAAGATGGCGAATCGAGTTCCGACGATGAAATCTCTTTAGCCGAGTTTGAAGAACAATTGGCGCGGATCTTAAAGAAATTTCGTCGGATGTTTTGGAAGAATCGAACCGATGGATCTTCATCCACGAAACCATCTAAAGGATCATCGTGTTCTAAATCCTCTAAACTCAAAGGCGTTGCAAAACCTTCTAAAGAAAAAGATGATTTCGAAGGGGAAATCCAATGCTATCGATGCAAAGGCTACGACCATATTTCAACGGATTGTCCTTCTAAGAAATCATATAAAAAGAAGGCTTTGCAAGCGAAAACTTGGGACGATTCTATTTCCGATGAATCAACCTCAAGTAAAGAGGAAAAAGTTGTTGCCTTTCATGCCTCTCAAACTCCCTCTTCTAATTTGTGCTTATCATCTTTAGTTACTGACTCTACTCCTTTGATTTTGTATGAAACATCAACATCCGGCGGAGAGTCATCAACTGAGGGGGAGTCAGACGAAGAAGAACTCGTTGAGGCATATCAACAACTTCTTGCGGAATCTAAGAAGATGGCCAAGCATATCAAGAAGTTGAGGAAGCAACGACTAGAGACTCAAGACGAGAATCATGCTTTAAAGATAAAACTTCATGATCTCGAGGAGGAACGAGAGCTTTTATTGGATAATAATAAAATCCTCCAAGAAAAGATAAATCAATCGGAAACGATCGTTAATTCCCATATTAACAAGATTGATTTTCTAGAAAAACAGTTTGAGGAGATTCATGTCACCAACCAAGCCTTGACCAAGCAAGTTCATCAACTTAAATCCGACATACAAAGGATTTCAACCGCTTACAAGAAACTTGATTGTATGTCCGGATTAGGTCAAACAAGCAAGGTTGGTTTGGGATTTAAAAAGAACCAAACTGTGAAGGCTTCAAGTTCCACAACTAAGTTGAAAGGAAGAACTTGTCATCAATGTGGACTTGAAGGACATTTGGTGAAGGATTGCCCGAAAAAGAGAAAGAAAAATCCTTCGGCAACTTCATCTACGGAGCGGACTCAACGGACTCAAAAGATACATCAAGTCAAAGGAGTTCACTCAACCCACCAAAGGTCCGAGCCACAACATCAATCATACAAGTGGATCATTGCGAGGCAAAGACCTAAGGTGGATCAACAGTCAAAGCGGACAACCCCCGGCCACAACGAATCAAGACAACCCAAAATCCAGCGATTTTGGATTCGGAAAGGTGATATCTTTCCTTGTCTTAAGTTCTAATTAGCTTATGACTGTATGTAATGCTTTGATTGGTTTTCCCTTCATATTTTTCTTAATCTTTGCATTACATGTTTTTCAATGCTCTTCATTTTTATACTTTGTTTTTGAACAAAAGGGTTTTTATTGAACAAGTGCATTGAATAAAAAGGGCTTCACGTTCATTCACTCCAAATTAATTTTATTTGGATTATCAACTTTACTCCATAATCATAATCTTGAAGATACTTCATTATAGGAGTTTTTGATAGTTATAAGCATCAAATTTTAGAAATCATGTGTGATCTTAAGATGCTGAATCTATCTCGGTTGTGTGTATTCATTGTGATAAACGTGAGACAACCGATAGACTAAAATTTGGGATTTAATTCTTTCACGTAAGAGATTGCATTCTTACAAGGGTAAATAAATGAATTGTAAAAGATGTGGAAAGAGTTACATCCGAAAGGAGTGTGAAAACTACCACCACATGTAGGAAAGAGCTGCCACCCCGGTCGTCCGGTTTGTGTGTGAAGCTACCACATGTTATGGATGCTTGAAAAATATTTTATGAGAATTTTTAGTTGAAGCATTCGGAGATTTAAATTCAAAGTTCTTATTTTGAACAATCTCCTGGTTGGTATAAGGTGGGATAGTTAAAAAGATGCTCAAAGAGCCACCCTTAGGTATTTTAGTGCTTATCTCAATTTGAAAGGGTAGAATTCAAAATTGATGTCATTTGGAAATCTCTGTAAGTCATCTTTGTAAATCCGTTACATCTTGATAGAGTTTGGATCTCAAGATTATTTTTGATGACTTGTGTTCGATGAATATAACATGAAAAACTGTTTATAATATTTTATCTTTGTTTTTCATGATTTAGGAGTAAATCTTTTTAATTTTGTGAAATTAATTGGATTGAATGGCATCTATGTGAATTCATCGTTGTTTAAAGCACTTAAATTGATTTCTTGATGGAATACAAATCGGTATTTGAAAAGATTTCAAAATTTGGATTTGTTTCAAGAAATTCTTGTCTTTTTGGCTCTGGTGTACCCGTACTTGAATTTTAGTACCGGAACCAAGATTCCGGATCAAAAACCCAATCCGGACCCCGAATCATGAAAATCCCTATTTTTCACTTGAGTACCGGTACTCCTTGTTTAGTACCGGAACTACCTTTGCGGATCCGGATCAGATGAATTTTTCAGTCCGAAACCCGAACGAAGTTTTTCAGGATTTTGCACTACGTACCGGTACGCGATTTATTGGTACCGGTACGCGGACTGGATTACTTTATATTCCGGAATCCAAGTTGTTTATTTCATCTCTCCTATTTCAAAATCCTCCCTCTCTCTCTCTATAACTTCTCTAAGGGGTTTTTCATCAAGATCAAGAGATTTGTTGCATTGATTTTGATGATTCAAATGAGGACGAGTGACTTCTTACTTCTTGTTTTTGGTTTTTCATTTTCTTTTCACTTTGAGATGAACAAGAACTCTAATGGGCATGTAACTAAGAACTTATCCTTCTAGTATGTTTCTTTTTGTCTATTTAACTGTTTGACAATTTGTGACAAAAAGGGGGAGAACAGAAATGAGATGGACGTATCATAAAAAGGGGAGAACAGAGATGCTCAAGATAGGGGGAGATAAAGAAAAGATTGAGAACAAGAGACATAAAACAAAAGAGCCGGAAAAACAAAAGAACCAAAAGGAAGACGAATCAAATGCAGGATTTTAATTTCTTACGACTAATGTTTGATTTTGTTTGGAGTTTTGTTTTGCAGGGATTACATCACTTTAAGACTCCAAGTCCTAAGTCATAGAGTATGTTCTAGGACTATTTGGTTCAAATGTAATTTTCATTTATTGGATCTTTCACGCAAAGAAAATTAATGTTTTGGTGATAACATTGAGTTTCGATTTCTTGGTTTAAGATGAGTGACTTGAGCGGCTTTATATATTTTTGGGTTTTGTCACGAAATTGCCAAAAGGGGAGATTGTTATGGCTTTTTGTGTTGGCATATTTCGTAAGTTGAGTCGGAGTCTTAAAGGGATCAAATTGTCAAATAAGCTTTCGAAGACTCATTGAAGATTCAACATGAGCTCAAGATAACACTCAGGTATGGTTAAGTAAACCATGGTGATTTAAGTTCATTTATAATCATTGGAATATGAAAATGATTGAAACCCGGTTTAGACTTGGTTTTAGGAACTTGGTTTTAACTTACAACTTATTTTAAGTTTGGATTCCGGTACTAGGTTTGTTTTGAATAAATCTTATCTTGGAAAAATCAGTTTTTACATTGAGTACCGGAACCACACTTTGAGTTCCTCAAATCCGACACAGAATTTTCTGTAATTTGCATTGCGTACCGGAACACAGACTCGCGTACCGGAACACAATAGAAAAATCTGTGTTTTGCACCATTGCGTACCGGAACACGTTATTTGGTACCGGTACACAATGCCGTCTCGGGATAAAATCTCTAAACCGACTTTTATCTTTTTCCAAGGGTTATAAATAGACACTTAGGGTTTCTCGATACTTACCGATCAATTCAGAAACACTCGAGAGCAACCCTAGAGGCTGGTTTTTATCGTTCTTCTCTTTCGCCTCTTTTAGGTCAATTCGACGGTTCTTCCAAGATTTATCTTTTGTCGAATTGATCTAGTCTTTGCTTAGAGATTCCTTCTACGGTTCTTCAATGATAATCTAAGCAAAGGATCACCATCGAAGCCAATATTTCTATCGGCTAAGTTTGCGTCGTGGATTCGACGTAGCATCGTGGATTCGATGTGTTGAAGGCGTTTCGTGGATTCGAAACGTGTGCTCGTGGATTCGAGTGGCGTTCGTGGATTCGAACGTGTGCAGTGGACGTGCAATCGGTGGAGCGCAAGGTCCGAAGAAGTTGAAGGAGGGGTTGAGTCCGTGGATTCGGTAATCACATTGTTATTCTTCTTTTCTTAGTGGACTGTTATTGCGTGTTCGGTGAGCGCAAGATCCGAAGAAGTTGAAGGAGGGGTTGGAGTCCGTGGAGTCGGTAATCACCTTGTTATTCTTCTTTTCTTAGTGGATTGTTATTGTGTGTTGGTCCCGTGGTTTTTCTCCTGGATTGGAGTTTCCACGTATATCTCGGTGTGCTATTTTTATTTTCCGCATTGGTTTTTATTTTGCACTGAGATTGGTTTTATAAGTATTACACCTATTCACCCCCCCTCTAGTTGTTTGATAGTACCTATTTAGATCCGTGTGGATCCTTAATATATTAAAAACCTACAACGCTAACATTCTATCCATACAAACATGTACAAGTCCCAACCACTATCAGATATCCACAAGCATGCAAGTCCCAATTACAATTATCAATCATGGATGTCCAAGAAGGATCTCTCTAATACTCCTAGTGGGTAAGTCAGAAAAGAGGGATAAAGCAACCACCCACCTCGATCGCTAATTCCAAGTCCAAATTGTGCTCCTGGCCAAAAATCTAAACCGCCGCGATCACTGAATAAGAATTACCCCAAAACATACAATTAAACTCAACACATGCTGTCCCAAAGCTAATAGTCCAAAGATGCCCTGTTTTTACCTGCGAGAAGTGCCCGCAAAATTCCAAGAAAAATACTGTCACGATCCTTGCGACGAACCCGTCGAAACGAGTACCTGCACGCTCAAATCCGAGTTTCCTACACTGAGAAACAAATCCGACAAGGGAACCACCCCGAAATAAACAAATCGCAAAATCTGAATCACAAGGTTCTGCAAACAGGGACTTTCACCTTCTGGGAAAAATTCAGAAAATTCCAAGAAAATTTGGGGATATTCCTCGTGATGTGTAGATGCAAAACGCCTCTTGAATCACCCCAATCCGATGACTGTGCGCGAAGATATGGCCGAAATACCGCACCGCTGTCTAAAACTCCGCCCCAGAAAATGAGGTCACAAGATGATCCGAAAAACCCATGAAAAGCTCGAAAAGGGAAAAACCAGTAAACACGGGAAACGTAGCCCTACCTGTCGTGAAGACGATGGCGCAAGAATCTCCTCAATCGGAGGTCGGAGTAAGCCGGGGGAGCCCTCGCACTAAAACGTGACGAAGAAGATCACAAACGAACGAGCGTCGTGCCGCGCCGTAAAAATGCAAACCTCGGGATGTGTGCCGCAGAAAAATCCTGGAATCTGCAGATGGATCCGGCTCTGGGAGAGGAAGAAATCTCGTGAAGGTGGCACTGTGAAAAGAGAAACAGGGAAGGAGCTCTCTGCAGTTTAACTCGGCTTATATAAAGGCTGGAAAAAACAATTCGGATAATTACGCTTGTGTCCCCACTTCCGGGCGCTGGGAGAATTCGGGCTGCTACAGTGTTGGGCCCGGCCCAACACTGTGCGGGCCCGAAACTCCCTCGGGCCTCCACGTCTCCACGCAACAGCGGACAGCCGCGCTGGCCATCCACTGCGCGACGCGTGGACCAACGCGGCGACGACACGTGGCGGGCCCGAGAGCGGGAAAACCCGGTCAGCGCGCCCACGTGCCGCCTGCGCCCCCTTGCCAGGCGCGAATCTCGAGGCCGCCACTCCAGCTCCGTGGACTGGGCACACGTGGACCGGCCAACCACCGGTTGCCACGTGGCCCCGCCCGGTCCACCGTACACCCCGCGTCACCCGTGAACCGCGCCCACAGCGCCACCCAACCACGCGATGCCACGCGTCCCGCCTCCGGCGCACACACCGGCCCGTGGACCGCGCGCCTGCCCGCGCACCCGCGCGCCTGCCCACGCGTTGCCCGCAGCCGCTCCGCCGCCTGCCCGAGCCCATCAGCCGCGCTCCGCCGCTGCCCGCGCCGCCGCCGCCGGCCGCCGGCCGCCGGCCACCGGAATCACTGTTCCGGCATGAACAGTAACCGGTTGAGCAAAATATCAAGTAGGTAGTCCATTTTGACCGTTTTCGCACGCTGAATTCGAATTTGATGTCCGATTTGCCAAATTCTAACTCTAAAATTTGCCGAAGGCACCCGGAAAGGTATTCTTTTGTCCAAACTTCGCGCCGAGCCCAATTTTAATATCCATTTTGCACGAAACCACTTCCGAAGATCCGACGGAGTCCACTGATCACCCACGTGATCCATTAAGCCCGAAGTCCGCCACTTGTGTCCAATTGGTGCACTAACACCTCCAACACATAGTACAACCTCCCGAGATGTCACCAATGACTCTACCACAGCTCTGCAGAGATCCATGTCATCACAATCTATATCAGTAGTTGAGTTCAAGTTGAAATTGTGAAGAAATTCGAAATCCAAATTGTTGTGGAATTGGTAGCTTACATTCTTGGTGAAGAGGTGAGTTTGAGAAAATCATACACGGTAAACTAATCATAAAGTTAATTCATAATGAGGCATGAAAAAATCTGGGCAAAAGCATCAATTTCCACATCCAGTTTATTGATATTAGCTTTCGTCCTTTGTATTGCTTCTCCCAGCATATCTAGAGTATGGATAATAATAATATGGATAAGTTTGGCAATTTATTAAAGACAAATTGTTAAGGCTTTACTACCTCTTTATGTATAACGACGGAGCATCGTCGTCGTCGTCGTCGTCGTCGTCGTGGTAGGGGCGGGCATCGGCGCCGTGCGGATCGACGGAGGTTTTGTCGCTCCCAGCGGCAGCCGCGGGCTCGCTCAGGGCGGAGGGGGAGCCTGCGCTGGCGCTCATGGACAGCGAGGGGGCGCCGGAGATAGCCGCCGAGCCGCGGGATGAGCGCCCGGGCCCCGCACGGGAAAGCCCCCTGTTGAGGCCGAGCTCTTGCCCCCATCGTCGTCCTCTCGGCAGCGGGCGATCACCATGGCTTCGCGCGGACGCCACTATAGAGAGAGAGAGAGAGAGAGGGAACCCGTGTGCGCGGGAACATGGATTGGAAAGAGAGAGAGATGGGGGGAACCCATGTGCAGGCACATGGACCTGCAGGATCATCTGGGATCAGGCATTGTACGGGTGGATCAGCCGGATCTCGACCACGCAGCGAGGGACGACAGATCTCGACCCCCAACGACGGATGGCGGATCTCCACCCCGTACGAACGGATCTGCACATGGCTTGGAGAGCAAGCCAGAGAGACGGCAGATCTCGACCCCCCAGCGACGGACGGCGGATCTCCACACCCCATAGGAAAGGATCTGCACATGGCTTGGAGAGCAAGCCAGAGAGCGCGGAGAAACCGGGCGGGAGAGAAGGAGAGGGCAGAGGCGCGGGGAGGGCGACACGTAGGCTGTGAAGAACCGAGAATTAATTAGTTTGTATATATATATATATATATATATATATATATATATATATATATTCACTGATTAGTTTATTTTTTTAGCAACTAAATTTAGTTAGAAGTGTACTTGGAATACCGAACACTCATCCTCAAATCTTTAACAAAAAAAATTTATTTTGTTGAAATATAATATATTACTAAATGCATTTTACAACATTCAAAATCTTTCTATATAAATAATTGAGCATAAATTTTGAAAATTATTTTAATCATGTATAAATAACTTAAAATTTTTAAAATTTATTTATAATATATTATAATAAAAAAATTAGAGTACATAAAACTAATCGTCAATTTTCAAGTGTATAGTCAGCTCTAAAAGTAAAAAAAAAAAAATCATACTTATTCAAACAGCGCTTTTATTTTTATTTTCAATTGTAATTATCTTTAGTAAGCATTTGAATCATAGCAAATTTTTTGTTTATAATATGAGAGAAAGTTGAAATAAAATTTTGAGTTTGAAAGAGCAAATTTATATTTTAAAACTTCTAGTAAAAATAAAAAAAAACTTACCAAACTTAAAAATTATTTAATCATTAAGTTGATAAATTTTAAAAAATAATATATCAGATATTTTCTCACATATTAAAAAAATTAATATGTAAAAATTAAAAAATAATAACTGCATCATTAATTCAAATCTCTATATAACATTTTTGCTTTTCTTTCTTTCAATTAAGTTTCTACAAGGCTTACCGCAAAATTTCGGCTTAATATTACAAATATTATTTAGTTATACATTTTTTTTTAAAACAAATAATAACAATAGGGTATTTTCAAAAAGTCAAAGGCTAGAGTGAAAATTTGGATTAAAGAAATTAAACCAAAAAACAAATAGTGGTATCCCGATTTATCGTTGTTTATGCTATGCGCTTTAGGGATTACATGGCGGGTCATGCCCACTAAACAATATCGAGATCTGCGTCAATATTCCTTTTCGAACAAACCCTACCGGCTACAGCAGGTAACCACGCCCCAAATCCACCGGCTATATCCGGTCACTCACTCCGTTTACTCCCGTGGTACCGTCGCCTATAAATGTGGCACCTGCCCTTTCTTTCCCTCTCTCGATTTCTTACTCTAAGTTCCCTCACGTAGCTCGCTTCCCTCGTTCCCCCTCTCGCTCCTCCCGTCTCCCTCGCTCCCTAGGGTTTCGATCGAAACCTAGCTCCCTCGCTCCCTCACGTAGCTCGCTTCTCTCGTTCCTCCCGTCTCCCTCGCTCCCTAGGGTTTCGATCGAAACCTAGCTCCCTCGCTGCAAACTCTCGGTGGTTGGATCACTTCAATTACAACGACAAAGGTGAATCAATCAAACTACGCGGTTTTTTCCTTTTTTCAGCTTATTTTGCTGAATGTTTTCTATCAGATTGTTTTCTCACATTTAAGTATTATTTTCGGAGTTTTTATGTTTAATCTACGTTTTCTTGGAATGTAATCCGCATTAGTTTTGGTTTCTTGCTGCTTCTTGCATTGTTCGATTCTTTTTCATCCATCAACCAGGCGATTCTGTTATATTTTTAGCGTATCATTCTCAAACTAGTCAGGATCGCTGGATTATACTAGTTATTTAATTTTTTAAGTATCATTTTAGGAGTTGTTATGAATCTTATCTCACAATCTGGTGATCGGCAACTCTGATGATCAAGAATCTACTCACAAAGGATGGCCAAGTACTCCTTGGCTTAATCTTTTAAAATTTCGCACTCAATAAGACAATAACAAATATTAGATCACAAACTTCCTGTCATAGATTTGTCGTAAATATTTTAATTAATGTATTGTAATAAGGCTATCTCTCTGTTTCTGTCTCTTTGGTTTTGATCCACTCATAACTGTTTTGATCCACTCATAACTGTTTGATATCTTAGCTACAAGATTTGACTCTTTAATTCATTTTTCTTTGAATGGTATTATCTTAGAAATTTTATGTTTAATGGTGATTTTTTTTGAATGGTATTCTGAGTTTGATCTTAGTAATGAGATGATTAATTATTTTTAAGTGTCAATCTGTAGATGGACCGGTATGAGATGATTAAGGAAATTGACTCAGGAGGTTACGGTGAAATTTTCCTAGCGACAGATATACAACGCAACAAAAAAGTTGTTTTAAAAAGGATTCCATTTACCGATTTACGGATAGTGGAGATCTTTCGATCGATGCCATAAGAGAATCTTGTTACGGTGATGGGCCTCCAAATATTTTCTATATACTTGTTATGGTATATAGGAATCTCCACAAAAATAGAATGGAAAAGAGAAGAGATAAAGAATCTGGTACGTTTTGGTCGAAGCAAACTAAACTTGCCTTTATTGAAAAAATAACTTCATGCCCACACGTCTTTCTTTGGCCTCACTAATTAATTAAGGCGACTCCGGCTTCATTCCCAATCATAATAGCCCGACCTATCTATTTATAGATTATTACACAAAATCCTATTCCAATTAGATATCCTAACTAATTAGATTTATCTTTATCAAAATTTAAACAACCAAATATCTTAGATAATCTAATTCTAACTAATTAGCATTATCTCTAACACTCCCCCATAATGCTAATGTTCTTCACACCGATCTTCTCTCGGCAAAATATGAATTTTTCCAATGGTAGCGGCTTTGTAAAAATATCGGCCATCTGTTCTTCGGTAGAGCAGTGTATCAACTCGACTTGACCGTTAGCGATCTGTTCACGAATAAAATGATGTCGCAGTTCGATGTGTTTGGTTCGGCTGTGATGAACTGGATTTTTCGCCATTGCGATAGTCGATTGATTATCGCAATAAATTACAGTTGGATCTTTTTGCTCGTACTTCAAATTTGTTAAGATTCGCCGCATCCAGATTGCTTGACATGTAGCAGTCGTAACCGCTATGTATTCGGCTTCAGAAGATGATAGAACCGTCGACTGTTGTTTTTTGGAAGACCAACATATTGCTCCTGCACCAAAATTGAAGACGAACCCGCTCGTGCTTCGTCGATCATCTACCGAACCTGCCCAATCACTATCAGAACAACCAAAAAAATAAAATTCGTTAGCGTTAGTATACCACAGTCCGTGGTCTCTTGTTCCTTTCAAGTATCTCAATATCCTTTTCGCCGCTCCCCAATGAATTTTACTTGGACTTTGCATAAATCTCGATAACAAAGATGTCGCATATATAATATTCGGTCTACTGTTATCAATATAGAGTAAACTCCCAATCAGACTTCTGTACAAACTCGAATCAATTTTTTCTTCTCCATCATCCAATGATAGCTTCATATTCGTACCCATTGGATTTTGCACAGGATTGCAATTTTTCATATTAAACTTCTCAAGTAAATCATCAAGATATTTTTTCTGACAGATAAAAATTCCATTATCTTCTTGTTTTACCTCTAAACCCAAAAAATAACTCATGGGGCCAAGATCAGTCATCTCAAATTCAATCATCATATTTTTCTTAAAATCATTGATCAAATCTGTACTGTTTCCAGTGTAAATCAAGTCATCAACATAAAGGCAAACAATCAAAATCTCCATACCTCGAGATTTGATATAAAGTGTGAGTTCACTTTCACTTCTAGAAAATTCGTTTTGAATAAAGTGCGAATCGATCCGACTATACCAGGCTCTTGGTGCTTGTTTTAATCCATATAACGTCTTTCGTAGTCTGTAGACTTTATCTTCTTGTCCTTTAATTTTGTAGCCCTGCGGCTGCTCAACAAAAACTTCTTCATCCAAAAATCCATTAAGAAAAGCCGATTTAACATCAAATTGAAAAACTTTCCATTTATTTTGTGCAGACAAAGCCAAAACAGTTCGGATAGTATCAAATCTAGCTACGGGTGCAAAGGTTTCATTAAAATCAATACCTGCTTGCTGTAAGTAACCTTTTGCAACTAAACGTGCTTTTAATTTCTGGATCGATCCATCTGGTTTATATTTTGCCTTGTATATCCATTTCAGCCCGATAACTTCTTTTTCTGTGGATGGTTCAACAAGCTCCCATGTATTATTTTTCTCTAGCGCTGCAATTTCTTCATTCATAGCTTTACACCAATCATCAGATTTTGCCGCTTCCTCGAAAGTTTGTGGTTCTCCACATTGTGTGTACATGCACTGCTCATATATTTCACTAAGCAATTTTACCTTTCTCGGTGTTGTCTCAGGCGAAGTTCCTGGAGAAATTCGTGGTGAAGCATGTGGTGTTGTTTCAGTACTTATAATATTTTCACCATTGTTCTTATTCTCAATAGTAGTTTCATCTCCTAACATCGAACTCTCCTTCGCTCCACCTTGAGCGACTGCAACTCCAATCTCGTTTTTGGACTCTCTAGCTCCACCTGAAGCCGAAAAATTACATACCTTCGAGTCCAACACGCCTAGTGAGATCAAATTGTGATCGCCTCCCGTGATGATCGGTAATCCAGTACTCCGATGTCGATATCTCCTGAGGATCGCCAACCTTTAGCTCTGATACCAATTGTTGGAAAAATCCGGTACTCGCCCCGGTACCAGATTCTCTGAATCCGCAACCCGCTTCGATACCGCAATCCGCTCTGGTACCGCCTAGAGTTGGGATTCCGCAGCGGAAACGTCAAATCGGATTTTTACCAAAAAACCCGTCCTCTCAATATAACTGGAATTAGCATAACCACCAAGGAGAAGAAAAACCAAAACATAAAATATGCGGGTGAAATAAGATTCATTAACCAAGAGAAGAATTACACCGATTACACCGACTCCTCTTCTGCAATAGAGTAGCTTCAACCCGAGCCCTCTTCCTGAATCTCTCTCACCCTTCTCTCGTCTTCTATAAACCTAGAAGACTCCCTTCTCTCGTCTTCTATAAACCTAGAAGACTATGGGTGTGACTAAATCCTAGCCCCCACCACCTCCATTGGTGTTACCACCATCATAGGTGCGAATACCACTATATGGGTGTGGCTAAATCCTAGCCCCCACCACCTCCATGGGTATTACCATCACCGTGGGTGTGAATACCTTAACACCACTATCAAATAATAGCACATATGCTATATTTATAGCTTACATCAAAAGCTATAAATCTAATTAGTTAGGATAACTAATTAGATTTATCTTTATCAAAATTTAAACAACCAAATATCTTAGATAATCTAATTCTAACTAATTAGCATTATCTCTAACAAATCTTATATACTTACAGAGCTAAAACACGACAACATTGCCAGGTATATTATCTTTTATTTCAGTATAATAATAAATTCTGAAGACTACATTTTAAATGAAGCTTTTGATAGAAAATTTTAGAAAAAAATCATTTGCTATGTCCATCTGCTATCGGGCACCTATTCTGCTTGAAACCTTGTCCCCTTCAAGGTTACAATATGAGCAGAGTTATGAAAATAGCTCCATATAGTCAATCCCACCTTCCGTCACTTTTTTTTAAAATGGATTTTTTTTTTTTTATTTCGAAGGATACAACACAACTCTTGTAATATAACAGTGAACCTGACAATTTCTTCGCTCCTTATCATCAATAACCAGCTTAAGGTGTTTCTTCTACCTCTAGTACAAATGAATGTCTGCCTATTTACCTTTTGACAAGCAAACAAGTTTGAATGCAACTTGTAAAAGAAGCAGCCTGTTTAACTGTGATCAGCTTTTTAGTTGCTCCATTAATACTCCATTAAGGTGTCCACTTCCCAATATGAGCACTGCTTCTATACTTTTTTTTCTTTTTTTCTTTTTTTCTTTTTTTTAATGTCGCCCATCCATTTATCCATGTTCAATATTTCAGATTTAATTATTTTAAATCATTTTGACGGAGGTGTCGATTATTAGGTACAAAAAAAAAATATTTTGATCTTTTAATTCAGGTGTAATTAAATAATTCTAACTCTACTTTGAGAGTTTTTATTTTTAGAAAAATTATAAATTTTAAATATTCTAATTTAGTAAGTATTTTTTTTTAATTAAATAATTTTAAATATTTAAATTTTAAATATCTAAATTATAATTTTAAAACTCTTTACATTAAAGTCTAAATTATAATATTTTTATTATTAAAATTTGAATTAATTTAGCTCGTATAATTTTATTATTATTATAATAATAAATTTAAATTATACCCTATATTTCTATTAAATTAAATATTTAACCACATTTAAATATTTTTAAATAATAATATAAAATTAATGTCTAAATTAGAGAAAATTTAATTTTTTTTAATCATATTAAATATGTTGAATTTAAATATTTACTTACTTTCAAATTTTTTAAAATAGTGATACAAAAATTAATTTTTAAATTAGAGAAATTCTAAATTTTTTAAAATATATAAAATATGTTGAATTTAAATATTTAAGTATATTTAAATTTTTTAAAAATATTGATATAAATTAATATTTAAATTATAATTCTAATTTTTTTAAAAATTAATACACAAATTATAATATTTTTACTATTAAAATTTGAATATACTCTTTTATGAAGTTACCGTTTAACAGGTAAAAACATAAAATGAAATTTTTACTATTTATAAAATTATTTATCAGAGCATTTCTCTACCCATTATATTGGTATTTTTCTTTTATTTTTCTGAAGCTATTACCATAATTCCAGAAATTTCCCATATTATAATAATTTTTTTCCTTTTCTAAAAAAAAATAACGATTTTTTGATTTTTTTAATTATTATGTATTAACTTTTTTGTTTTATTTTTAAATTATAGGTTGGAGTGAACATTTGTCCATGATAATTAGGTCTTCTTCGTGTTGCAAAAATACCAGATGAATTTAATTTTGCACTTCCGGTGGTTCGACAATAAATACCCCACAATGATAAAGGTAAAATCATCTCTAGTAATACATTATTTTTTTATCTTATTAAATTTTCTAGATACAATTTTGTTCTTATTTTATTTATTTATTTTTTTTTATGTAGAAATATTTGAAGCAGATTCTTTCAGCACTTCACTACTGCCATTCGCATGGTGTAATTCACCGCGATCTGAAGTCGGAGAATATCCTTTATTGGAAAGGGAAAGATCGGATGGTGATAGCCGATTTTGGATGTGCTCGGGGGTTGTTTTGTCAAGATATGATACTAACGCCAGAGGTAAAAAACAATCTACTCTCTCATTTTCCATTTTGTTTTGGTTTATTGAGTCCAGTGAAAGATGCAAATATCTGAAGTGATCTAGATTATGAACCAACATTTCTCAATCATGTTGTAGCGTACGGCATAAGAGGCATTCTTCATTTGTAGCTTACATCGGCTTATGGTATGTTAACCAATGTTGGTGATTAGGAAGGTCCTAAAAAAATGATTAGTTCAAGCTAGATCCCTCTCAATTAGGGTTTTGGTGTTGCGGGAACACAGAGTAGCCGCAGGAAAATAAAGTGAGAGATTATAGGATAGGGCCACACCATTAGTCCACCGAAGAGGGTTTCATCTACACAGCTTAGGGTTAAGGTTCAGATTTGCACTCTTTAAATCCTTATCTCAAGAATTAGCTGTAATCAAGCGGAGGACAGGTTGGGGTTGGCATCGTCCTAGCTGGTTAAGGAATCGGGGGTTCTATCTATGCCAGGATCTAAAGTGAATAGGAACTTGGCCATTTCAGCAGAAGGACAAGAACATTATTTCCGATGTAGAGAATTTGGCCATTTAAGCAAAAGATGTAGGAAAATTTTGTTGTACGAGAAGGCCCGTCACTATAGATTTAGATAATGCCAGAAATGATCACTGTTTGCTCAAGGTTGATTGAAGAAATAAGATTGGAGTGCCATAAGTTACAGGAAAGATGTGCTCTATATTGAGGCAATGAATGGGAAAATGTCATAAAAGGCTCGTTTGGTTATGTTAAAATAATTGGAAATATTGCATAGCATGAACCAAGCACACTCAAAAGGAAATGGTCTATCTCTCAAAGGACCTAGTTAACAGAGGTAATTTTTGTCTAGTAGGAAAAATGTTGGAGAATATATTCTTTGTTTGGTTTTCTTCATATAAATGACTTTGATTTTGCAAAGAGAAAGGAATTCACATATGAAGGCCGTTTGCTGAGAGCAAGGGTTTTGGGTGTCTTTCTTCTTTTTTTTCTTTTTTCCTTTTTTTTTTTAAGAAGATACTATTCTAAAAAAAATACTAAATGCCTAGAGGTGCTCCTAATTGTGCAGTGCATGAAACTTTATTTTTATGATTGTAATAGGGATTTGATTTTAGTCCAGGCAAAGTAAGCTCAATTCTATTTTAGGATTTTAATTTCATAAAAAGATAATTTATTTTTTTTTAGAAATATATTTTGGAGGTCAAATAATTAGCGCAATATTTGATAAAATCTCTACCTTTCTAAACTAAAATAATTTAATTAAAAAAATCAAAGGTTAATGAATTTGAATCCAAAAAATGAAATCGAGTATGGTATTTTAGGCTTGTCTATAGATGCCTTCATGCATTTATTTTATTTTATTTTATTTTTATTTTCCTCTAATGTGCTTTACTTAATTTTTATTGTATTTTTAATTATCAGGCCTTCACACTCTCATATGGTGCCCCGGAGGTCCTTCTTCGATCTGATCACTACACTCCAGCTGTTGACATTTGGTCATTTGGCTGTATTTTTTCTTTAATGATAGATGCTGAAAAAAAATTTTATTCAAGGGAGACACTGAGATTGAAGTTCTTCACCGTATATTCAGGTGCTTCTTAAAGTGCATTTATTTATTCCGTGGACCGGGCGCAGGGGACAGGTGGCGGCTTCTGGTTGGCGGGCTTACCGGCTGCGGTGCACGGAGGCGCGGGGGACCGCCTCGGGGCGCATGCGTGGCGGGGCGGTCAAGCGGTGCATGCCTGCACGTGCGGACCGTGACGCGGGGGGGGGGGCACGTGGCGCCCCGCTACGTGGCGCCCCGCTATTCGCGAGCGCCACCTACCCGCGTTGACCGCCACGGAGGCGTGGCAGCGCCCGGCTGGGCTTGCACGGCTGTCCCGTGTTCGGGACACGTGTCAAGCCCAGGTTGATCCGGGTGCACTCTGCGGGGGAATATACCCGCGGATTCGGGCGCCCGAATCCGCGGACCCGTTGGGGATTTTCGGATTTGTTTTTTTGTCCTATAAATAGGCCGGAGCCACTTCTTTTCTCTCTTTTCTTCCTCTTCGAGCCCTATTCTCACTGTGGCTCCTTAAGCAAAGTTTCTCCCCCATTCGTGCTGCATCTACTGGAGGATTCCTGGGATTTTAGGAGGCACGTACTTCGAGGTCTACAGTTCTTCGGCGCATCGCGATGTTCCTTCACCGGTAATCTTCTCCATCGCGTTTCGGTGCGCGGGCTCCCCCGGCCTACTCGGACCATCTTTTTGGACGATTCTTGCGCCGTTGGCTTCACGACAGGTAGTGCTATGTTTTTCATATTATTGGCTCCCCCTCATTTCGAGTTTTTCTTGGAGTTTTCCCAGCCTTCTTGTGACATCTTTTCTGCAGCGGAGTTTTTGGACAGCACCTGAGTGTTTTGAGGATTTCTCCGCGCTCGAGCATCGGATTGAGGCATGCCAATACTCGTTTCGCATCTACGCATCGCAAGGAACATTATCGTATTTTTCTTGGAATTTTCTGAGGTTTTTTCGGATGGTATAAATTCCATCTTTTCTGGGCGGAGTGCTACAGTTTTTGTGTTTATGGAGTTTCGCACTCACCGCGTTGCGTATTTTGTAACTTGGCCTACAGGACTCGGTTTGGGACGTGCAGGTACCCGTTTCAATCGGCTCGACGCGCCGATCACAGCGGTATTTTTGTCGGAATTTTCGGAGTCCATCCTACAGGTGAAAATCGAGCATCTTCAAAACTGTTATTTTTGGACAAGGGTTAAATATGGAATTGTATGTTTAATTGGGGTCGTTTGGACACTTTTGCAGTTATCGCGGCGGGCGACGTTTTTCTTGGGCGAGAGTGCTTCCTGGATTTGGAGTTAGCGATCGAGGTGGGTGTCGTTGTAAACCTCTTACTTTTGACCACCCACTAGGCATATTGGAGTATTTCCTATGTTAAAAGGCTAATTGTACCCTACGGATAACAATTGCATGCTTTTTAGATCAAAAGGATATTATGTTAGAACTTGCTTTTATGTGGGTTTTGACTATTAGAAGGGGTATTATCATGTAAAAAAGAAAAGGCCAATTTATATCTTGTGAGCATGGTGCATGTAGTATAGGCAGGCATAGGTTATTTTGTACTTAAGGTTCTTATGCAATTATCAATATATTGGAATAGCATGCTCTAATAAATGTAAGAACATCGATACTTGCTTTCCTTTTGGATCATCTTGGGACATTTGCATGCTTGCATGATCATCTAGATAGGCCACATTTTTCTGCTACACTATCATGCTGGAACTTGACTTAGGAGAAATCATATTTCTTGCTTTTCTCCTTTCATGCTAGACTCTGGGTATTTGTAGCTCGTGCGTGAGCAGGGGGTTTTGGGATAGTGTAGTCAGATTCTTGGGATCTGGGATATGCTGGCTTGAGGGCAGGGTATTGCGGCGACCGCGGACATTGGGCGGTCGACCGGGTAGTTTCGGTTGCATCAGATCGGGGGGATCGGGCTTTCTTTAGTGGATGGGTTTTCCTACTTTGATCAGAGTCGTGATCCAGTCCTGCTAGTTTATGATACTTGTTACTGAGATACTTTACTCGTGTGGGTCGCTCCCATTGAGAGCCACTCAGGAATGTGTGACAGGCAGGCTTTGAGTCCTTGAGACTCCTTCTTTGCATCGGTGTTATGCGTGGGTTGGCATACCCGATGCGGCAGGCAGAGCAGGCAGTACCAGGGTTTACTGGTGGTTGGATTGGGTTATTCAGGCAGGCATTTAGATACTGATGCATACTTTTAGCTATTCTTATTGGCTTGACATTTAGAGGCATATTAGCGGTAGCTTTTTCTTCAGCAGTTATATTCATAGCATACCACCTCTCTTTCCTTTTCGCCTCTGGTTGTCCTAGTGGGCTTGTCTGCGTTTGAGGCTTAACCCACTAGGGGAGGCTACTGTTTCTATAGTAGTTCTCACCCCCATTGTCCTTCTTCTTTTTGTTCTCCCCTGTTTTGCAGAGTCTTCTGCGGGAGTTGCTGGGCCATCTTCGGCAGATCGAGGTAAGAGGATAGCGGACTAGATAGTCATCTACCCCGTCTGCGAGCATAGCAGTATTTTGATTGTATCCCAAATACACTCAGACAGTTGTATTTTTGTAATAGCCGCTGGTTTAAAATATTTTTAAGGGTCTACTTTTGGTTTCGTTAATTCCGCATTTCGTTTCGGGGGCTGGAGGGTGATCGAATAATTCCCTGTTTCCGGACAGACCGTCGGGGCCCGCGGCTATTTTTAGTTAATAGGGCTCGCGAAACGGAGAACGGCGGCGAAATCGGTTCTGAATTCCGACGCCGGAATCTCCCGGAATAAATTCCGGAAGGTAGCTAACGGTTCAGATGGTTAACGCGGTTTTTCAGACAGACCGGACCTTGGTTCGCACCCGACTTGTACCCGTTTTAACTTGAACTGGGTTGATTTCCCATTCCCCAACTTAACCGCTCCCGCCAACTTAACCGTTCCCGCTTGTTTTCCCCGTCGTGCACTCCCCACAACTACCCACTCCCCATAACTACCGCCACTTCCCATAACTACCCATTCCCCATAACTACCGCCACTCCCCTTAACTACCCGCAACTCCCTTAACTACCCACTCCCCATAACTACCGCCACTCCCCTTAACTACCCGCAACTCCCTTAACTTCCCACAATTCCCCACTCCCCACAAGTCCCCTGCGTACGAAACCCCAATTCCCCAACCTTTCAGTTTCCCAACCGAACCCTTCTGCTTCCTCACCGATTGCGCGGAGGATCCAAGCGGCGAGACCAAGGAAGGAGAGGGAGACGTCCTCACATTCCTTGTAGCCGAACTCGCAGGATCGGATCACCTTTCCCTCCGACAACCGAGGTGAGCACGCTAGGGTTTTGCTTTCTTGCTCCGTTCTTGGTTGGAGCGGACGAGGGGGGGGGGGGGGGGGGGGGGGGGGAAAGGAAGAGGCGAGGGGCACCGCCGGAATCCGGCGCGCACGAAGCCCCGCATGCGGGTGCGGGCGGCACCGCATGCGGGCCGCCGCATGCGGGCGCCGCCACTTGCGGGCGGCACCGCATGCGGGCTGCCGCGTGCGGGCGGCACCGCATGCGGGCTGCCGCATGCGGGCGCCTCCGCATGCGGGCGCCGCCGCTTGCGGGCTGCCGCATGCGGGCGCCGCCGCTTGCGGGCGCCTCCGCATGCGGGCGCCGCCGCTTGCGGGCTGCCGCATGCGGGCGCCGCCGCTTGCGGGCGCCTCCGCATGCGGGCGCCGCCGCTTGCGGGCTGCCGCATGCGGGCGCCGCCGCTTGCGGGCGCCGCCGCTTGTGGGCTGTCGCATGCGGGCGCCGCCGCTTGCGGGCGCCTCCGCATGCGGGCGCCGCCGGCACCGCATGCGGGCTGCCGCATGCGGGCGCCGCCGCTTGCGGAGCCTCCGTATGCGGGTGCGGGCGGCACCGCATGCGGGCGGCCGCATACGAGCGCCCGCCGCTTGCGGCCGTCGCCGCATGCGGGTGCGGGCAGCACCGCATGCGGACAACGCCGAACACGGCATCACCGCATGCGGACGGCCGCACGCTGTAGTACGCCGCCCAGCCGTGCGGGGCCAGGCGCGTACGTGTGCGAATTGTGCGCAAGGTGAGGGGGCGCCGGGCGCTCTAGTCGTTAATCTGACAAAGTCTTAAGTTGCTGACTCCTATATGACAGATTCGTTAGGTCCGGGCGGGCACCCGAGACGCGAGAGAACCTTACATCAGTCAGGAGCGCGACAACAAGGTGGGTTTATGGTCGAGGCTGAGTATTGTGTTGGTAATCCGAAAGGGACTTTTTATTGTTAATCGGTACTAACACTGACGGTTTCTATGATGTACTATCTTACCCCGTGACTTGGTTACTTGGTTACTTGGTTACTTATGCTCGAGTTGCGACACGCGCACCCTCGGTTTGGCCACCGCAAAGGGTGCTCTTTTCCGGAAAGGCGGTCTTCGACCCGTGTTACCCCACGAGGTGACGTAGTGGGGGCCCCCGTAGGTGGGGGGTTTGAGGCAGCGAGGTGCGAGCGGTGCGACCTGTCGGGATTGGATCCCGATGAGGTCAGGTGTGCGACCGCCGGGATTGGATCCCGATGTGGTCAGGTGTGCGACCGCCGGGATTGGATCCCGATGCAGTCAGGTGTTACAGGTGATACCGGGGGTTGCAGGTGTTACAGGTGGTACAGGTGGTTGCGAGTTACCGTTACGAGTAGAGCGGTTGTTCCGGCCAGTCTTACTTTTGTGACTTGGTATTACTTTACTGTTTTAGTACTATTCTTATGATAGTGTCGCTGACTACCCACTCTGTGACAGGTACCTCCAGGGGGTAGAGATAGGCGACGGTGAGGCCGAGGTGGTAGCAGTCGGGCTGAGGGAGCCCTAGTATGCTGTATCATTTACTTTCTCTGCATTTCATTCAGAACTGTAGTTATTGTGTGGTTCTCGATACCCTTGTGGGGTCGTGTGGATGTGAGTACTTTCTTGCTGGTTATGCACTACTATTTCCTTTATTGTTCCCGTTGGGCCCGTTTTCTAAACCTTGTGGATTTATGCCGTTTTCCAATCTGTTTTCAAACCTAAGGTCGTGTGGGCCTGTTTTCAAAACGGTGAGTTTATACTTTCAACTTGACTGGCCACGGTATTGTTTAGTCTTCATGCACCATACTACTTCGAACTGTTGTGACTAAATGGGGAAATGATTGCTTATGTTCGACTATTGTAGGCAGCCGCGCCGCCGTGCATATACAGAGGAGACTCTGCCCGATTTTCGAGTAAATCTGTATATGTGGCGGGTCTGGGCACGCGCCGGGGAAGGAGGTTTTAAACAAAAAAAAAAAAAAAAAAAGATGTACGCACTTTACGCGTACTTTGAGGTATCGTTTCCGCTAAAATAAAACCCCCGGGGCGTGACAGATTAAGATGGTATCAGAGCCTTTGCTTTAATCACAACAGTGACGGCCCAACATCCACCGAGATATCACACTTAACTACGAATAAATGAAATACGTGGGACGTAAGGGTGTAGGACGTGAAGTGAACGTGGGGGAAGGGGAATTTGTGTGAATTATTTACGCACGGTTTTCTTGGTATGCTGGGACTAATGTGTTTCCTTGGTGTGCACAGATAGAAGCCGATTTTGGATAGGTAACTACTGCCAGACATGGACCTTGCGGCAGAGGCGAACCGCTTACTACGCAACCAGTTGCGCGACGTGGCTGGGCAATTGCTAACTCTCGCGGAGCACGTGGGTATACTGACTCAGGAGCTCGAGAGTGTCGACCGCGCCCAAGCATGGCACCGGTGGTGTTAACCCCCGTGGGATACCACCGACTGGCGTTTCCACCTTTCAGGGAGCGGTAAACTTGGCCGTGCGCGCGGAACTAGAGCGTACACGACGGGCACACCCCCTACCCCGGCCCGACAGTGGGCCCCCTACCAGTGCGGCAGAGCAACCAAGCGCCAGAGGAACGGGCCGAAACCCGGGCAGGCAATGAGGGAGGGACCTGCACAACCGACGCATGCGTCATTTGTGACGGTGCGCCATCCCATGATGGATTGCCCTTGGCGGGAGAGCATTGCTTCCGGGTTGGCAGGCCCGGGCCACACACGTTACGAGTGCACCCGGAGGCCGGGCGTCACCAGACCCCGGCTCCGAGACCCGAGACCCACGCCTGACGGACTCCTCCGATACCGAGATCCCACCCCGCCACGTCAAACGTAGCTGGCCCAAAGGTTGTGGACGGACCTCCCCAGCCGCCCCGGGGAGCAGTGATGCGGAAGGCCCTAGAGCAGGTATATATATATTTTCTTTTGTCCCCTTTATCGTTTTTCTTTGGTTAGGGCATCGATTCCCATCTTCCGTCTCTGTCTTTTTCTTCCTCCGCGTACTGTACGGTTGTGTCAGGGGGGGGAAGGGTTATATAGGATAGGAGTGGGGTTTACTCCCCTAGTCCCGCCTGAGGAGTGTGAACGCTAGATAGGAATCCCTTACAAGTGTTTTGAGGAGAGAACCCTAACCTAGTTTTTGGTTCTGTTCAAAACCTCGGAGGAGGAACTTCGCGGGAGTAGCCACTACCGCGACTGTAGCAGACAAGGTGTCACATCCCCCGACGAGGACATCAGAAGCGGTGTTTTGAATTACTGAAGGATTACGACCTAACGATCCAATATCACCCCGGGAAAGCAAACGTGGTAGCAGACGTATTGAGCAGGAAGGGGCGATTGTAGAAGGATCGGTAGGTACGAGGACTGAACAGAGCAACTTGATCGTGAAATTTTCACGACTAGGTGTTGGAAGTAGTGCCAGCAGGCACGGTTGCGCAACTTCTAACTCTGGTGGTCAAGCCAACACTGCTAGAAAAGATTCGAGAGGGACAGCAGGCGGACTCGCCCTTACAGCTCGTAAGAGACAAGATCCCGCCGAATCAGGAAGGGGACTTTTCCCGCGGAAGGTTGACGGCACTCTACGGTTCCGCGGGCGGATTTGCGTGCCGGATACCCCAGAATTGAAGAGGGAAATCCTATCGGAGGCACACAATGCCCCTTATGCAGGCATCCCGGAGGTACAAAGATGTACAGGGACCTTAAGCAGACCTTCTGGTGGCCCAAGATGAAGAGGGATGTAACTCAATTTGTAGCTCATTGCCTGGTGTGTCAACAAATAAAGGCGGAACATCAACGACCAGCGGGAAAATTACAACCCTTACCGGTACCCGGAGTGGAAGTTGGGACCATATCACCATGGACTTTGTCACCGGGTTTCCACGTTCACAGCAAGGACATGAACAATATGGGTTGTGGTGGCCGGCTAACTAAGTCAGCGCACTTCCTGCCGATTCACACAACTTGGACCAGGGAGCGGTTGGCTCAGGTCTATCTCAGCAAGATTGTGAGACTGCATGGAGTTACCGGCATCGATCACATCAGACAGAGACACGCGTTTCGTCTCAAAGTTTGGCAGAGCCTGCAACAAGCCTTGGGGACTAAATTGCACTTCAGCACAGCCTTCCACCCTCAGACAGACGGGCAGTCGGAGCGAGTGATACAGACGCTAGAAGACCTGCTTCGGGCCTGTGTACTCGATTGGGGAGTCTGTTGGGAGCGTTACCTACCCTTGTAGAATTCGCTTACAACAATAGCCACCAGGCCAGCATATTGATGGCACCCTACGAAGCCTTATACGGGAGACGCTGTCGATCCCCGATCTGTTGGGACGACTTGGGAGAACGGAAGTTCTTGGGACTCGACTTGGTGGAAGAAACAGAAGAGAAGGTGCGCCTCATCAGACAGCGCTTACTAACCGCCCAGAGTCGACAAAAGAGCTACGCGGATCGAAGACGCCGCGATTTAGAGTTCCAGGTGGGAGAGCACGTGTTTTTGCGGGTCTCGCCGTCCAGGGGAATCAAGCGATTCGGGTTAAAAGGCAAGCTAAGCCCGCGGTTCGTGGGGCCATTCGAGATCCTGGAACGGATCGGCCCAGTGGCTTACCGCCTTGCCCTACCACCGAACCTCAACCGGATTCATGACGTGTTCCACGTTTCGATGCTCAAGAAATACTCCCCGACCCGTCGCATGTGCTGGACGTCTCGACACTCGAACTAAAGGAGGACCTAAGTTTCGAGGAAACCCCTGTGCGGAATACTAGCAAGAGAAAGCAAGACGCTCCGAAACCGAGACATCCCCTATGTGAAGGTGCACTGGAACAACCACGAGGAGCGGGAAGCGACGTGGGAACTAGAATCAAAGATGAGAGGGCTATCCTTATCTCTTTACCGCAAATCAGGATTGAGTTTCGAGGACGAAACTCATTTTAAGGGTGAGTGGTGTAATAGCCGCTGGTTTAAAATATTTTTAAGGGTCTACTTTTGGTTTCGTTAATTCCGCATTTCGTTTCGGGGGCTGGAGGGTGATCGAATAAGTCCCTATTTCCGGACAGACCGTCGGGGCCCGCGGCTATTTTTAGTTAATAGGGCTCGCGAAACGGAGAACGGCGGCGAAATCGGTTCTGAATTCCGACGCCGGAATCTCCCGGAATAAATTCCGGAAGGTACTAACGGTTCAGATGGTTAACGCGGTTTTTCAGACAGACCGGACCTTGGTTCGCACCCGACTTGTACCCGTTTTAACTTGAAATGGTTGATTTCCCATTCCCCAACTTAACCGCTCCCGCCAACTTAACCGTTCCCGCTTGTTTTCCCCGTCGTGCACTCCCCATAACTACCCACTCCCCATAACTACCGCCACTTCCCATAACTACCCACTCCCCATAACTACCGCCACCCTCTTAACTACCCGCAACTCCCTAACTACCCACTCCCCATAACTACCGCCACTTCCCTTAACTACCCGCAACTCCCTAACTACCCACTCCCCATAAACTACACGCCACTCCCCTTAACTACCCGCAACTCCCTTAACTTCCCACATTTCCCACTCCCCACAAGTCCCCTGCGTACGAAACCCCAATTCCCCAACCTTCAGTTTCCCAACCGAACCCTTTGCTTCCTCACCGATTGCGCGGAGGATCCAAGCGGCGAGACCAAGGAAGGAGAGGGAGACGTCCTCACATTCTTGTAGCCGAACTCGCAGGATCGGATCACCTTTCCCTCCGACAACGAGGTGAGCACGCTAGGGTTTGCTTTCTTGCTCCGTTCTTGGTTGGAGAGGACAAGGGGTGACGCCCCCAATAGTCCCACATCGGATGTGGATGG
>CM055065.1:42993433-43085828 GCA_029204045.2 Tillandsia leiboldiana
ATAATTAGCGCAATATTTGATAAACTCTCTAACATTTCTAAACTAAAATAATTTAATTAAAAAAATCAAAGGTTAATGAATGTGAATCAAAAAATGAAATCGAGTATGGTATTTTAGGCTTGTCTATAGATGCCTCATGCATTTATTTTATTTTATTTATTTTTATTTTCCTCTAATGTGCTTTACTTAATTTTTATTGTATTTTAATTATCAGCATGCACACTTTCATATGGTGCCCCGGAGGTCTTCTTCGATCTGATCACTACACTCCAGCTGTTGACATTTGGTCATTTGGCTGTATTTTTTCTTAATGGATAGATGCTTGAAAAAAATTTTATTCAAGGGGAGACACTGAGATTGAAGTTCTTCACCGTATATTCAGGTGCTTCTTAAAGTGCATTTATTTATTCCGTGGACGGGCGCAGGGGACAGGTGGCGCTTCTGGTTGGCGGGCTTACCGGCTGCGGTGCACGGGAGGCGCGGGGGACCGCCTCGGGCGCATGCGTGGCGGGGGCGGTCAAGCGGTGAATGCCTGCCACGTGCGGACCGTGAGCCGGGGGGGGGGGCAAGTGGCGCCCCGCTACGTGGCGCCCCGCTATTCGCGAGCGAGCCACCTACCCGCGTTGACCGCCACGGAGGCGTTGGAGCGCCCGGCTGGGCTTGAACGGCTGTCACGTGTTCGGGACCGTGTCCAAGCCAGGTTGATCCGGTGCACTTGGGGGGAAATACCCGGGATTCGGGCGCCGGAATCCGCGGACCCGTTGGGGATTTTCGGATTTGTTTTTTTGTCCTATAAATAGGCGGAGCCACTTCTTTTCTCTCTTTTCTTCCTCTTCGAGCCCTATTTCTCACTGTGGCTCCTTAAGCAAAGTTTCGCCCCCATTTCGTGCTGAATTCTACTGGAGGATTCCTGGGATTTTAGGAGGCACGTACTTCGAGGTCTACAGTTCTTCGGCGCATCGCGATGTTCCTTCACCGGTACTTTCTCCATCGCGTTTCTCGTGCGCGGGCTCCCCCGGCCTACTCGGACACATCTTTTTGGACGATTCTTGCGCGTTGGCTTCACGACAGGTAGTGCTATGCTTTTTCATATGTAGTGCTCCCCCTCATTTCGAGGTTTCTTTCTTGGAGTTTTCCCAAGCCTTCTTGTGACCATCTTTTCCTGCAGCGGAGTTTTGGACACGCAGCACCTGAGTGTTTTGAGGGATTTCTCTCTCCTCGGAGCGATGCGGATTGAGGCATGCCAATCCTCCGTTTTCGCATCTCACGCATCGCAAGGAACATTATCGTATTTTTCTTGGAATTTTCTGAGGTTTTTTCGGATGGTATAAATTCCATCTTTTCTGGGCGGAGTGCTACAGTTTTTGTGTTTATGGGAGTTTCGCACTCACCGCGTTGCGTATTTGTAACTTGGCCTACAGGACTCGGTTTTGTGACGTGCAGGTACCCGTTTCAATCGGCTCGACGCGCCGATCACAGCGGTATTTTGTCGGAATTTTCGGACGTCCATCCTACAGGTGAAAATCGAGCATCTTCAAAACTGTTATTTTTGGACAAGGGTTAATATGGAATTGTATGTTTAATTGGGGTCGTTTGGACACTTTTGCAGTTATCGCGGCGGGCGACGTTTTTCTTGGGCGAGAGTGCTTCCTGGATTTGGAGTTAGCGATCGAGGTGGGGTGTCGTTGTAAACCTCTTACTTTTGACCACCCACTAGGCATATTGGAGTATTTCCTATGTTAAAAGGCTAATTGTACCCTACGGATAACAATTGCATGCTTTTTAGATCAAAAGGATATTATGTTAGAACTTGCTTTTATGTGGGTTTTGACTATTAGAAGGGGTATTATCATGTAAAAAAGAAAAGGCCAATTTATATCTTGTGAGCATGGTGCATGTAGTATAGGCAGGCATAGGTTATTTTGTACTTAAGGTCTTATGCAATTATCAATATATTGGAATAGCATGCTCTAATAAATGTAAGAACATCGATACTTGCTTTCCTTTTGGATCATCTTGGGACATTTGCATGCTTGCATGATCATCTAGATAGGCCACATTTTTTCTGCTACACTATCATGCTGGAACTTGACTTAGGAGAAATCATATTTCTTGCTTTTCTCCTTTCATGCTAGACTCTGGGTATTTGTAGCTCGTGCGTGAGCAGGGGGTTTTGGGATAGTGTAGTCAGATTCTTGGGATCTGGGATATGCTGGCTTGAGGGCAGGGTATTGCGGCGACCGCGGACATTGGGCGGTCGACCGGGTAGTTTCGGTTGCATCAGATCGGGGGATCGGGCTTTCTTTAGTGGATGGGTTTTCCTACTTTGATCAGAGTCGTGATCCAGTCCTGCTAGTTTATGATACTTGTTACTGAGATACTTTACTCGTGTGGGTCGCTCCCATTGAGAGCCACTCAGGAATGTGTGACAGGCAGGCTTTGAGTCCTTGAGACTCCTTCTTTGCATCGGTGTTATGCGTGGGTTGGCATACCCGATGCGGCAGGCAGAGCAGGCAAGTACCAGGGTTTACTGGTGGTTGGATTGGGTTATTCAGGCAGGCATTTAGATACTGATGCATACTTTTAGCTATTCTTATTGGCTTGACATTTAGAGGCATATTAGCGGTAGCTTTTTCTTCAGCAGTTATATTCATAGCATACCACCTCTCTTTCCTTTTCGCCTCTGGTGTCCTAGTGGGCTTGTCTGCGTTTGAGGCTTAACCCACTAGGGGAGGCTACTGTTTCTATAGTAGTTCTCACCCCCATTGTCCTTCTTCTTTTTGTTCTCCCCTGTTTTGCAGAGTCTTCTGCGGGAGTTGCTGGGCCATCTTCGGCAGATCGAGGTAAGAGGATAGCGGACTAGATAGTCATCTACCCCGTCTGCGAGCATAGCAGTATTTTGATTGTATCCCAAATACACTCAGACAGTTGTATTTTTGTAATAGCCGCTGGTTTAAAATATTTTTAAGGGTCTACTTTTGGTTTCGTTAATTCCGCATTTCGTTTCGGGGGCTGGAGGGTGATCGAATAATTCCCTGTTTCCGGACAGACCGTCGGGGCCCGCGGCTATTTTTAGTTAATAGGGCTCGCGAAACGGAGAACGGCGGCGAAATCGGTTCTGAATTCCGACGCCGGAATCTCCCGGAATAAATTCCGGAAGGTAGCTAACGGTTCAGATGGTTAACGCGGTTTTTCAGACAGACCGGACCTTGGTTCGCACCCGACTTGTACCCGTTTTAACTTGAACTGGGTTGATTTCCCATTCCCCAACTTAACCGCTCCCGCCAACTTAACCGTTCCCGCTTGTTTTCCCCGCGTGCACTCCCCACAACTACCCACTCCCCATAACTACCGCCACTTCCCATAACTACCCATTCCCCATAACTACCGCCACTCCCCTTAACTACCCGCAACTCCCTTAACTACCCACTCCCCATAACTACCGCCACTCCCCTTAACTACCCGCAACTCCCTTAACTTCCCACAATTCCCCACTCCCCACAAGTCCCCTGCGTACGAAACCCCAATTCCCCAACCTTTCAGTTTCCCAACCGAACCCTTCTGCTTCCTCACCGATTGCGCGGAGGATCCAAGCGGCGAGACCAAGGAAGGAGAGGGAGACGTCCTCACATTCCTTGTAGCCGAACTCGCAGGATCGGATCACCTTTCCCTCCGACAACCGAGGTGAGCACGCTAGGGTTTTGCTTTCTTGCTCCGTTCTTGGTTGGAGCGGACGAGGGGGGGGGGGGGGGGGTGGGGGGAAAGGAAGAGGCGAGGGGCACCGCCGGAATCCGGCGCGCACGAAGCCCCGCATGCGGGTGCGGGCGGCACCGCATGCGGGCCGCCGCATGCGGGCGCCGCCACTTGCGGGCGGCACCGCATGCGGGCTGCCGCGTGCGGGCGGCACCGCATGCGGGCTGCCGCATGCGGGCGCCTCCGCATGCGGGCGCCGCCGCTTGCGGGCTGCCGCATGCGGGCGCCGCCGCTTGCGGGCGCCTCCGCATGCGGGCGCCGCCGCTTGCGGGCTGCCGCATGCGGGCGCCGCCGCTTGCGGGCGCCTCCGCATGCGGGCGCCGCCGCTTGCGGGCTGCCGCATGCGGGCGCCGCCGCTTGCGGGCGCCGCCGCTTGTGGGCTGTCGCATGCGGGCGCCGCCGCTTGCGGGCGCCTCCGCATGCGGGCGCCGCCGGCACCGCATGCGGGCTGCCGCATGCGGGCGCCGCCGCTTGCGGGCGCCTCCGTATGCGGGTGCGGGCGGCACCGCATGCGGGCGGCCGCATACGAGCGCCGCCGCTTGCGGCCGTCGCCGCATGCGGGTGCGGGCAGCACCGCATGCGGACAACGCCGAACACGGGCATCACCGCATGCGGACGGCCGCACGCTGTTAGTACGCCGCCCAGCCGTGCGGGGCCAGGCGCGTACGTGTGCGAATTGTGCGCAAGGTGAGGGGGCGCCGGGCGCTCTAGTCGTTAATCTGACAAAGTCTTAAGTTGCTGACTCCTATATGACAGATTCGTGTAGGTCCGGGCGGGCACCCGAGACGCGAGAGAACCTTACATCAGTCAGGAGCGCGACAACAAGGTGGGTTTATGGTCGAGGCTGAGTATTGTGTTGGTAATCCGAAAGGGACTTTTTATTGTTAATCGGTACTAACACTGACGGTTTCTATGATGTACTATCTTACCCCGTGACTTGGTTACTTGGTTACTTGGTTACTTATGCTCGAGTTGCGACACGCGCACCCTCGGTTTGGCCACCGCAAAGGGTGCTCTTTTCCGGAAAGGCGGTCTTCGACCCGTGTTACCCCACGAGGTGACGTAGTGGGGGCCCCCGTAGGTGGGGGGTTTGAGGCAGCGAGGTGCGAGCGGTGCGACCTGTCGGGATTGGATCCCGATGAGGTCAGGTGTGCGACCGCCGGGATTGGATCCCGATGTGGTCAGGTGTGCGACCGCCGGGATTGGATCCCGATGCAGTCAGGTGTTACAGGTGATACCGGGGTTGCAGGTGTTACAGGTGGTACAGGTGGTTGCGAGTTACCGTTACGAGTAGAGCGGTTGTTCCGGCCAGTCTTACTTTTGTGACTTGGTATTACTTTACTGTTTTAGTACTATTCTTATGATAGTGTCGCTGACTACCCACTCTGTGACAGGTACCTCCAGGGGGTAGAGATAGGCGACGGTGAGGCCGAGGTGGTAGCAGTCGGGCTGAGGGAGCCCTAGTATGCTGTATCATTTACTTTCTCTGCATTTCATTCAGAACTGTAGGTTATTGTGTGGTTCTCGATACCCTTGTGGGGTCGTGTGGATGTTGAGTACTTTCTTGCTGGTTATGCACTACTATTTCCTTTATTGTTCCCGTTGGGCCCGTTTTCTAAACCTTGTGGATTTATGCCGTTTTCCAATCTGTTTTCAAAACCTAAGGTCGTGTGGGCCTGTTTTCAAAACGGTGAGTTTATACTTTCAACTTGACTGGCCACGGGTATTGTTTAGTCTTCATGCACCATACTACTTCGAACTGTTGTGACTAAATGGGGAAATGATTGCTTATGTTCGACTATTGTAGGCAGCCGCGACGCCGTGCATATACAGAGGAGACTCTGCCCGATTTTCGAGTAAATCTGTATATGTGGCGGGTCTGGGCACGCGCCGGGGAAGGAGGTTTTTAAACAAAAAAAAAAAAAAAAAAAAGATGTACGCACTTTACGCGTACTTTGAGGTATCGTTTCCGCTAAAATAAAACCCCCGGGGCGTGACAGATTAAGATGGTATCAGAGCCTTTGCTTTAATCACAACAGTGACGGCCCAACATCCACCGAGATATCACACTTAACTACGAATAAATGAAATACGTGGGACGTAAGGGTGTAGGACGTGAGTGAACGTGGGGGAAGGGGAATTTGTGTGAATTATTTACGCACGGTTTTCTTGGTATGCTGGGACTAATGTGTTTCCTTGGTGTGCACAGATAGAAGCCCGATTTTGGATAGGTAACTACTGCCAGACATGGACCTTGCGGCAGAGGCGAACCGCTTACTACGCAACCAGTTGCGCGACGTGGCTGGGCAATTGCTAACTCTCGCGGAGCACGTGGGTATACTGACTCAGGAGCTCGAGAGTGTCGACCGCGCCCAGCATGGCACCGGTGGTGTTAACCCCCGTGGGATACCACCGACTGGCGTTTCCACCTTTCAGGGAGCGGTAAACTTGGCCGTGCGCGCGGAACTAGAGCGTACACGACGGGCACACCCCTACCCCGGCCCGACAGGGGGCCCCTACCAGTGCGGCAGAGCAACCAAGCGCCAGAGGAACGGGCCGAAACCCGGGCAGGCAATGAGGGAGGGACCTGCACAACCGACGCCATGCGTCATTTGTGACGGTGCGCATCCAATGATGGATTGCCCTTGGCGGGATGAGCATTGCTTCCGGTGTGGCAGGCCGGGCCACACACGTTACGAGTGCCCCCGGAGGCCGGGCGTCACCAGACCCCCGGCTCCGAGACCCGACGACCCACGCCTGACGGACTCCTCCGATACCGAGATCCCACCCCGCCACGTCAAACGTAGCTGGCCCAAAGGTTGTGGACGGACCTCCCCAGCCGCCCCGGGGAGCAGTGATGCGGAAGCCTAGAGCAGGTATATATATATTTTCTTTTGTCCCCTTTATCGTTTTTCTTTGGTTAGGCATCGATTCCCATCTTCCGTCTCTGTCTTTTTCTTCCTCCGCGTACTGTACGGTTGTGTCAGGGGGGGGAAGGGTTATATAGGATAGGAGTGGGGTTACTCCCCTAGTCCGCCTGAGGAGTTGTGAACGCTAGATAGGAATCCCTTACAAGTGTTTTGAGGAGAGAACCCTACCTAGTTTGTTGGTCTGTTCAAAACCTCGGAGGAGGAACTTCGCGGGAGTAGCCACTACCGCGACTGTAGCAGACAAGGTGTCACCTCCCCCGACGAGGACATCAGAAGCGGTGTTTTGAATTACTGAAGGATTACGACCTAACGATCCAATATCACCCCGGGAAAGCAAACGTGGTAGCAGACGTATTGAGCAGGAAGGGGCGATTGTAGGAAGGATCGGTAGGTACGAGGACTGAACAGAGCAACTTGATCGTGAAATTTTCACGACTAGGGTTGGAAGTAGTGCCAGCAGGCACGGTTGCGCAACTTCTAACTCTGGTGGTCAAGCCAACACTGCTAGAAAAGATTCGAGAGGGACAGCAGGCGGACTCGCACTTACAGCTCGTAAGAGACAAGATCCCGCCGAATCAGGAAGGGGACTTTTCCGCGGAAGGTGACGGCACTCTACGGTTCCGCGGGCGGATTTGCGTGCCGGATACCCCAGAATTGAAGAGGGAAATCCTATCGGAGGCACACAATGCCCCTTATGCAGCGCATCCCGGAGGTACAAAGATGTACAGGGACCTTAAGCAGACCTTCTGGTGGCCCAAGATGAAGAGGGATGTAACTCAATTTGTAGCTCATTGCCTGGTGTGTCAACAAATAAAGGCGGAACATCAACGACCAGCGGGAAAATTACAACCCTTACCGGTACCGGAGTGGAAGTGGGACCATATCACCATGGACTTTGTCACCGGGTTTCCACGTTCACAGCAAGGACATGACACAATATGGGTTGTGGTGGACCGGCTAACTAAGTCAGCGCACTTCCTGCCGATTCACACAACTTGGACCAGGGAGCGGTTGGCTCAGGTCTATCTCAGCAAGATTGTGAGACTGCATGGAGTACCGGCATCGATCACATCAGACAGAGACACGCGTTTCGTCTCAAAGTTTTGGCAGAGCCTGCAACAAGCCTTGGGGACTAAATTGCACTTCAGCACAGCCTTCCACCCTCAGACAGACGGGCAGTCGGAGCGAGTGATACAGACGCTAGAAGACCTGCTTCGGGCCTGTGTACTCGATTGGGGAGTCGGTTGGGAGCGTTACCTACCACTTGTAGAATTCGCTTACAACAATAGCCACCAGGCCAGCATATTGATGGCACCCTACGAAGCCTTATACGGGAGACGCTGTCGATCCCCGATCTGTTGGGACGACTTGGGAGAACGGAAGTTCTTGGGACTCGACTTGGTGGAAGAAACAGAAGAGAAGGTGCGCCTCATCAGACAGCGCTTACTAACCGCCCAGAGTCGACAAAAGAGCTACACGGATCGAAGACGCCGCGATTTAGAGTTCCAGGTGGGAGAGCACGTGTTTTTGCGGGTCTCGCCGTCCAGGGGAATCAAGCGATTCGGGTT
Source organism: Tillandsia leiboldiana (assembly GCA_029204045.2). Lineage (NCBI taxonomy): Eukaryota > Viridiplantae > Streptophyta > Magnoliopsida > Poales > Bromeliaceae > Tillandsia > Tillandsia leiboldiana. Next base: position 43,001,685 of record CM055065.1, read on the forward strand.
AAAAGGCAAGCTAAGCCCGCGGTTCGTGGGGCCATTCGAGATCCTGGAACGGATCGGCCCAGTGGCTTACCGCCTTGCCCTACCACCGAACCTCAACCGGATTCATGACGTGTTCCACGTTTCGATGCTCAAGAAATACCTCCCCGACCCGTCGCATGTGCTGGACGTCTCGACACTCGAACTAAAGGAGGACCTAAGTTTCGAGGAAACCCCTGTGCGAATACTAGCAAGAGAAAGCAAGACGCTCCGAAACCGAGACATCCCCTATGTGAAGGTGCACTGGAACAACCACGAGGAGCGGGAAGCGACGTGGGAACTAGAATCAAAGATGAGAGAGGGCTATCCTTATCTCTTTACCGCAAATCAGGATTGAGTTTCGAGGACGAAACTCATTTTAAGGGGTGAGTGGTGTAATAGCCGCTGGTTTAAAATATTTTTAAGGGTCTACTTTTGGTTTCGTTAATTCCGCATTTCGTTTCGGGGGCTGGAGGGTGATCGAATAAGTCCCTATTTCCGGACAGACCGTCGGGGCCCGCGGCTATTTTTAGTTAATAGGGCTCGCGAAACGGAGAACGGCGGCGAAATCGGTTCTGAATTCCGACGCCGGAATCTCCCGGAATAAATTCCGGAAGGTAGCTAACGGTTCAGATGGTTAACGCGGTTTTTCAGACAGACCGGACCTTGGTTCGCACCCGACTTGTACCCGTTTTAACTTGAAATGGGTTGATTTCCCATTCCCCAACTTAACCGCTCCCGCCAACTTAACCGTTCCCGCTTGTTTTCCCCGTCGTGCACTCCCCATAACTACCCACTCCCCATAACTACCGCCACTTCCCATAACTACCCACTCCCCATAACTACCGCCACTCCTCTTAACTACCCGCAACTCCCTTAACTACCCACTCCCCATAACTACCGCCACTCCCCTTAACTACCCGCAACTCCCTTAACTACCCACTCCCCATAACTACCGCCACTCCCCTTAACTACCCGCAACTCCCTTAACTTCCCACAATTTCCCACTCCCCACAAGTCCCCTGCGTACGAAACCCCAATTCCCCAACCTTTCAGTTTCCCAACCGAACCCTTCTGCTTCCTCACCGATTGCGCGGAGGATCCAAGCGGCGAGACCAAGGAAGGAGAGGGAGACGTCCTCACATTCCTTGTAGCCGAACTCGCAGGATCGGATCACCTTTCCCTCCGACAACCGAGGTGAGCACGCTAGGGTTTTGCTTTCTTGCTCCGTTCTTGGTTGGAGCGGACAAGGGGGGTGTGACGCCCCCAATAGTCCCACATCGGATGTGGATGGATTTATGATTGGGTTTATATGAGACTTGGACACTAGTAATAATAACTGGGCTTAAGCATTTTGGGCTGTGGTTTGGGCCCAACAAGTTATTATTGCTAGTGGGCCGGGTCGTTACATTTGGTATCAGAGCCAATAACCAGCCGAAGTGTGTGATGAGTCTCGGCTGAGCCTGGGTCTAGATGACAGGGCTAGCGAGACGAGTCTCACATCGCCTGGTGATCTTGGGCTTGTGTGTGTGTGTTTGGGCTGACGAGGACGTCAGGCCTAAACGGGGGGAGTCTGTGACGCCCCCAATAGTCCCACATCGGATGTGGATGGATTTGTGATTGGGTTTATATGAGACTTGGACACTAGTAATAATAACTGGGCTTAAGCATTTTGGGCTGTGGTTTGGGCCCAACGAGTTATTGTTGCTAGTGGGCCGGGTCGTTACATTTGGTATCAGAGCCAATAACCAGCCGGAAGTGTGTGATAAGTCTCGGCTGAGCCTGGGTCCAGATGACAGGGCTAGCGAGACGAGTCGCACATCGCCTGGTGATCTTGGGCTTGTGTGTGTTTGGGCTGACGAGGACGTCAGGCCTAAACGGGGGGAGTCTGTGACGCCCCCAATAGTCCCACATCGGATGTGGATGGATTTATGATTGGGTTTATATGAGACTTGGACACTAGTAATAATAACTGGGCTTAAGCATTTTGGGCTGTGGTTTGGGCCCAACAAGTTATTATTGCTAGTGGGCCGGGTCGTTACAGGGGGGGGAAAGGAAGAGGCGAGGGGCACCGCCGGAATCCGGCGCGCACGGGGCCCCGCATGCGGGTGCGGGCGGCACCGCATGCGGGCTGCCGCATGCGGGCGCCGCCACTTGCGGGCGGCACCGCATGCGGGCTGCCGCGTGCGGGCGGCACCGCATGCGGGCTGCCGCATGCGGGCGCCGCCGCTTGCGGGCGCCTCCGCATGCGGGCGCCGCCGCTTGCGGGCGCCTCCGCATGCGGGCGCCGCCGCTTGCGGGCTGCCGCATGCGGGCGCCGCCGCTTGCGGGCACCTCCGCATGCGGGTGCGGGCGGCACCGCATGCGGGCGCCGCCACTTGCGGGCGCCTCCGCATGCGGGTGCGGGCGGCACCGCATGTGGGCGGCCGCATACGAGCGCCGCCGCTTGCGGCCGTCGCCGCATGCGGGTGCGGGCAGCACCGCATGCGGACAACGCCGAACACTGGCGTCACCGCATGCGGACGGCCGCACGCTGTTAGTACGCCGCCCAGCCGTGCGGGGCCAGGCGCGTACGTGTGCGAATTGTGCGCAAGGTGAGGGGGCGCCGGGCGCTCTAGTCGTTAATCTGACAAAGTCTTAAGTTGCTGACTCCTATATGACAGATTCGTGTAGGTCCGGGCGGGCACCCGAGACGCGAGAGAACCTTACATCAGTCAGGAGCGCGACAACAAGGTGGGTTTATGGTCGAGGCTGAGTATTGTGTTGGTAATCCGAAAGGGACTTTTTATTGTTAATCGGTACTAACACTGACGGTTTCTATGATGTACTATCTTACCCCGTGACTTGGTTACTTGGTTACTTGGTTACTTGGTTACTTATGCTCGAGTTGCGACACGCGCACCCGCGGTTTGTCCACCGCAAAGGGTGCTCTTTTCCGGAAAGGCGGTCTTCGACCCGTGTTACCCCACGAGGTGACGTAGTGGGGGCCCCCGTAGGTGGGGGGTTTGAGGCAGCGAGGTGCGAGCGGTGCGACCTGTCGGGATTGGATCCCGATGAGGTCAGGTGTGCGACCGCCGGGATTGGATCCCGATGTGGTCAGGTGTGCGTCCGCCGGTATTGGATCCCGATGCGGTCAGGTGTTACAGGTGATACCGGGGTTGCAGGTGTTACAGGTGGTATAGGTGGTTGCGAGTTACCGTTACGAGTAGAGCGGTTGTTCCGGCCAGTCTTACTTTTGTGACTTGGTATTACTTTACTGTTTTAGTACTATTCTTATGATAGTGTCGCTGACTACCCACTCTGTGACAGGTACCTCCAGGGGGTAGAGATAGGCGACAGTGAGGCCGAGGTGGTAGCAGTCGGGCTGAGGGAGCCCTAGTATGCTGTATCATTTACTTTCTCTGCATTTCATTCAGAACTGTAGGTTATTGTGTGGTTCTCGATACCCTTGTGGGGTCGTGTGGATGTTGAGTACTTTCTTGCTGGTTATGCACTACTATTTCCTTTATTGTTCCCGTTGGGCCCGTTTTCTAAACCTTGTGGATTTATGCCGTTTTCCAATCTGTTTTCAAAACCTAAGGCCGTGTGGGCCTGTTTTCAAAACGGTGAGTTTATACTTTCAACTTGACTGGCCACGGGTATTGTTTAGTCTTCATGCACCATACTACTTCGAACTGTTGTGACTAAATGGGGAAATGATTGCTTATGTTCGACTATTGTAGGCAGCCGCGACGCCGTGCATATACAGAGGAGACTCTGCCCGATTTTCGAGTAAATCTGTATATGTGGCGGGTCTGGGCACGCGCCGGGGAAGGAGGTTTTTAAACAAAAAAAAAAAAAAAAAAAGATGTACGCACTTTACGCGTACTTTGAGGTATCGTTTTCGCTAAAATAAAACCCCCGGGGCGTGACAATTTTCTTTTATTTTGGGTCTGGCTTCAACCAGCTGGTTGTATTTATTTGGTGAGCTGGGAGAGACATATATATGTACTTATTTGAGAGTTATACTGTACTTTTACTTTCCAGCTGTGGTCTGAGATGTATTAGTTTTAGTTCAGCTCTATTTTTATGCTCTTTTATTGTATCTTTTATATCTGAGCAAGTTACCAGCGCTTCGTGTACATGAAAAATTCCGTGTGCACGGTGGATCTGTGGACGAGCCGGGTTCTGGTTTACACCCAGGACGTGACAAAAATTATTATTTTGTATCTGATAAACTTTTTGACTTAAGCCCAGATTGGTAATATATTGGCTATAAGCTTTACTTTATGAAATACCTCACAATTTTAAAAATGCTTCCAATTTTTTCTCCTTCAATATTATAAAATATGATAGCAATCGTCACCAGAGAAGTATGTGGTTTTATCTGATTCATGTTTGGTTTTGTTCATATCTTTCAACCGTGTTTTGTTCTGACCTCTATGTTATGTACTGATAGGATATAGCACATATCAGGAGTGTATTAAGAATGTTAGCTCTGTATTGATTAAAACTAAAATTCACATCTATGTACAAAAGTCTCTCAACATATCAGTTTAAACTTTTTGATATGCTCGATCCTTTTAACAAAAGGAAAAAACTGCTCAAGTGAAATGTTTAGAGCATTAGATTTGTGGGTAAACAAACAAATTTCAGTTCTCACCTCTCCTACCTTGTACCTCCCTAAAAAAAAACAAAAAAAAATAAAGACAAAAACAAAAATTGTAAGGCATTTGGTTGAACAACACAAAATACTTAAATACTGTAAAACAATCTCAAATTTATTTATCTTTCTTCCTCTATCTAGAACCATCTATACCATATCTTCGATAATTTTAACCAGGTTAGAAATAACGTGTTCCATTTATTAATATTTAATAGAAATATGTTTTTCTAACAGTTCTTACAAAATTTGTGCGAAAAGGAGAATAATAATAGAAATGTGTGGATTAATTCTTAAGCAATTGTATGGACATTTGTTTTGTTACTAACATATTAATAATCAAAAACATTGGGCGTGCTCTACAATGGTTACGGCAAAGTTAAATCCAATTGCATTGTGCAATGTAAAATGATAAAAAAAATTAATTAAATATAATATAATATTTTTATATTAAAAGTTACTTGAAAATTTTGTATGTGTTCTAAAAGTTCTAGGTTTATATGAAATAACTATGATTGGAAAGCCTTTTAAATTATAATAATATATATTTCTTATTGTACAATAACACTTAGTTACCCGGTTTAGAATTCTAAGTTGCGATCAAAACGCTTATATTTATTTTTAATCACAACAGCTTTATCACTATTTTTTGAGTACACCATGATGATTTACTTTTATATTATTATCTAATTAGCTTAACATACTTAGCTTACCATACTGAAAGATATGAAAAATACCATATTTTTAACAAAAAAATAAATATTTTGCATATTAATTTGATAAGTTACAAATTATATTAGATATAAAGCATATGCTTCCAATCTAACTTTCTTATTAATTAAATAAAGACTCGAAATGATGTTTTTTTTTTGCTGATATATATATATATAGGGTTAGGTTTCTTTACTATGGATAGTATTGTAGTTTTTATACTATTATTATATTTATATTTTAAATTTTAGGATGTTCAAATTAACAATTCACACTATCAAATATGAATTAGGATATATAATGTTTTTAGAAAAAAAAAATATAATTTTTCGACATAGTTTCAAACCATTTCAAATTTATTAATTTTTAATAAATACTATAGTGAGTTTATAGTTTAACGGTGTAAAATAATTTAAATTTATTTAAATTTTGATAGAAAAAATTTTAAATCATTTAAATTAATATCAATATTTTTAATTTTGAATTCAAAAGTGCTATCCTTAAGTTTTAAGATTATTTAATTTTTATCGTATATTTTGATATGATTTACTTATTAAGTAAACGATGTTGAAAAAAAATTAAAATTTTATTTTTAAAAACTTTATATTTTAGATCATATTTAACGGTATGGATCGTTGATTTGAGCAATTTAAAATCGAAAATATGAGTATAATAAAAAACTTACAAATACCAATTGCTTAATACTTATATAAGTATAATAGTCCGACTTTATATATATATACTGATTAGTTTATTTTTTTAGCAACTAAATTTAGTTAGAAGTGTACTTGGAATACCGAACACTCATCCTCAAATCTTTAACAAAAAAAATTTATTTTGTTGAAATATAATATATTACTAAATGCATTTTACAACATTCAAAATCTTTCTATATAAATAATTGAGCATAAATTTTGAAAATTATTTTAATCATGTATAAATAACTTAAAATTTTTAAAATTTATTTATAATATATTATAATAAAAAAATTAGAGTACATAAAACTAATCGTCAATTTTCAGGTGTATAGTCAGCTCTAAAAGTAAAAAAAAAAAAATCATACTTATTCAAACAGTGCTTTTATTTTTATTTTCAATTGTAATTATCTTTAGTAAGCATTTGAATCATAGCAAATTTTTTGATTATAATATGGAGAAAGTTGAAATAAAATTTTGAGTTTGAAAGAGCAAATTTATATTTTAAAACTTCTAGTAAAAAGAAAAAAAACTTACTAAACTTAAAAGTTATTTAATTATTAAGTTGATAAATTTTAAAAAATAATATATCAGATATTTTCTCACATGTTAAAAAAATTAATATGTAAAAATTAAAAAATAATAACTGCATCATTAATTCAAATCTCTATATAACATTTTTGCTTTTCTTTCTTTCAATTAAGTTTCTACAAGGCTTACCGCAAAATTTCGGCTTAATATTACAAATATTATTTAGTTATAAATTATTTTTTAAAACAAATAATAATAATAGGGTATTTTCAAAAAGTCAAAGGCTAGAGTGAAAATTTGGATTAAAGAAATTAAACCAAAAAACAAATGGTGGTATCCCGATTTATCGTTGTTTATGCTATGCGCTTTAGGGATGACGTGGCGGGTCATGCCCACTAAACAATATCGAGATCTGCGTCAATATTCCTTTTCGAACAAACCCTACCGGCTACAGCAGGTAACCACGCTCCAAATCCACCGGCTATATCCGGTCACTCACTCCGTTTACTCCCGTGGTACCGTCGCCTATAAATTTGTCACCTCCCCTTTCTTTCCCTCTCGCCATTTCTTACTCTAAGTTCCCTCACCTAGCTCGCTTCCCTCGTTCCCCCTCTCGCTCCTCCCGTCTCCCTCGCTCCCTAGGGTTTTGATCGAAACCTAGCTCCCTCGCCGCAAACTCTCGGTGGTTGGATCACTTCAATTACAACGACAAAGGTGAATCAATCAAACTACGTACGCGGTTTTTTTCTTTTTTTCAGCTTATCTTTGCTGAATGTTTTCTATCAGATTGTTTTTTTCACATTTAAGTATTATTTTCGGAGTTTTTATGTTTAATCTACGTTTTCTTGGAATGTAATCCGCATTAGTTTTGGTTTCTTGCTGTTTCTTGCATTGTTCGATTCTTTTTCACCCATCAACCAGGCGATTCTGTTATATTTTTAGCGTATCATTCTCAAACTAGTCAGGATCGCTGGATTATACTAGTTATTTAATTTTTTAAGTATCATTTTAGGGGTTGTTATGAATCTTATCTCACAATCTGGTGATCGGCAACTCTGATGATCAAGAATCTACTCACAAAGGATGGCCAAGTACTCCTTGGCTTAATCTTTTAAAATTTCGCACTCAATAAGACAATAACAAATATTAGATCACAAACTTCCTGTCATAGATTTGTCGTAAATATTTTAATTAATATATTGTAATAAGGCTATCTCTCTGTTTCTGTCTCTTTGGTTTTGATCCACTCATAACTGTTTGATATCTTGGCTACAAGATTTGACTCTTTAATTCATTTTTCTTTGAATGGTATTCTGAGTCTGATCTTAGAAATTTTATGTTTAATGGTGATTTTTTTTGAATGGTATTCTGAGTTTGATCTTAGTAATGAGATGATTAATTATTTTTAAGTGTCAATCTGTAGATGGACCGGCATGAGATGATTAAGGAAATTGACTCAGGATGTTACGGTGAAATTTTCCTAGCGACAGATATACAACGCAACGAAAAAGTTGTTTTAAAAAGAATTCCATTTACCGATTTACGGATAGTGGAGATCTTTCAATCGATGCCATAAGAGAATCTTATATACTTACCGAGCTAAAACACGACAATATTGCCAGGTATATTATCTTTTATTTCAGTATAATAATAAATTCTGAAGACTACATTTTAAATGAAGTTTTTGATAGAAAATTTTAGAAAAAAATCATTTGCTATGTCCATCTGCTATCGGGCACCTATTCTGCTTGAAACCTTGTCCCCTTCAAGGTTACAATATGAGCAGAGTTATGAAAATAGCTCCATATAGTCAATCCCACCTTCCGTCACTTTTTTTTAAAATGGATTTTTTTTTTTTATTTCGAAGGATACAACACAAGTCTTGTAATATAACAGTGAACCTGACAATTTCTTCGCTCCTTATCATCAATAACCAGCTTAAGGTGTTTCTTCTACCTCTAGTACAAATGAATGTCTGCCTATTTACCTTTTGACAAGCAAACAAGTTTGAATGCAACTTGTAAAAGAAGCAGCCTGTTTAACTGTGATCAGCTTTTTAGTTGCTCCATTAATACTCCATTAAGGTGTCCACTTCCCAATATGAGCACTGCTTCTATACTTTTTTTTTTTTTTTCTTTTTTTCTTTTTTTCTTTTTTTTAATGTCGCCCATCCATTTATCCATGTTCAATATTTCAGATTTAATTATTTTAAATCATTTTGACGGAGGTGTCGATTATTAGGTACAAAAAAAAAATATTTTGATCTATTAATTCTAACTCTGAGAGTTTTTATTTTTAGAAAATTTATAAATTTTAAATATTCAAATTTAGTAAGTATTTTTTTTTAATTAAATAATTTTAAATATTTAAATTTTAAATATCTAAATTATAATTTTAAAACTCTTTACATTAAAGTCTAAATTATAATATTTTTATTATTAAAATTTGAATTAATTTAGCTCGTATAATTTTATTATTATTATAATAATAAATTTAAATTATACCCTATATTTCTATTAAATTAAATATTTAACCACATTTAAATATTTTTAAATAATAATATAAAATTAATGTCTAAATTAGAGAAAATTTAATTTTTTTTAATCATATTAAATATGTTGAATTTAAATATTTACTTACTTTCAATTTTTTTAAAATAGTGATACAAAATTAATTTTAAAATTAGAGAAATTCTAAATTTTTTAAAATACATAAAATATGTTGAATTTAAATATTTAAGTATATTTAAATTTTTTAAAAATATTGATATAAATTAATATTTAAATTCTAATTCTAATTTTTTTAAAAATTAATACACAAATTATACTATTTTTACTATTAAAATTTGAATATACTCTTTTATGAAGTTACCGTTTAACCGGTAAAAACATAAAATGAAATTTTTACTATTTATAAAATTATTTATCAGAGCATTTCTCTACCCATTATATTGGTATTTTTCTTTTATTTTTCTGAAGTTATTACCATAATTCCAGAAATTTCCCATATTATAATAATTTTTTCCCTTTTCTAAAAAAAATAACGATTTTTTGATTTTTTTAATTATTTTGTATTAACTTTTTTATTTTATTTTTAAATTATAGGTTGGAGCGAACATTTGTCCATGATAATTACGTCTTCTTGGTGTTGCAAAAATACGAGATGAATTTAATTTTGTACTTCCGGTGGTTCGACAATAAATACCCCACAATGAAAAAGGTAAAATCATCTCTAGTAATGCACAGTTTTTTTATCTTATTAAATTTTCTAGATACAATTTTGTTCTTATTTTATTTATTTATTTTTTTTATGCAGAAATATTTGAAGCAGATTCTTTCAGCACTACACTACTGCCATTCGCATGGTGTAATTCACCGCGATCTGAAGTCGGAGAATATCCTTTATTGGAAAGGGAAAGATCGGATGGTGATAGCCGATTTTGGATGTGCTCGGGGGTTGTTTTGTCAAGATATGATACTAACGCCAGAGGTAAAAAACAATCTACTCTCTCATTTTCCATTTTGTTTTGGTTTATTGAGTCCAGTGAAAGATGCAAATATCTGAAGTGATCTAGATTATGAACCAACATTTCTCAATCATGTTGTAGCGTACGGCATAAGAGGCATTCTTCATTTGTAGCTTACATCGGCTTATGGTATGTTAACCAATGTTGGTGATTAGGAAGGTCCTAAAAAAATGATTAGTTCAAGCTAGATCCCTCTCAATTAGGGTTTTGGTGTTGCGGGAACACAGAGTAGCCGCAGGAAAATAAAGTGAGAGATTATAGGATAGGGCCACACCATTAGTCCACCGAAGAGGGTTTCATCTACACAGCTTAGGGTTAAGGTTCAGATTTGCACTCTTTAAATCCTTATCTCAAGAATTAGCTGTAATCAAGCGGAGGACAGGTTGGGGTTGGCATCGTCCTAGCTGGTTAAGGAATCGAGGGTTCTATCTATGCCAGGATCTAAAGTGAATAGGAACTTGGCCATTTCAGCAGAAGGACAAGAACATTATTTCCGATATAGAGAATTTGGCCATTTATGCAAAAGATGTAGGAAAATTTTGTTGTACGAGAAGGCCCGTCACTATAGATTTAGATAATGCCAGAAATGATCACTGTTTGCTCAAGGTTGATTGAAGAAATAAGATTGGAGTGCCATAAGTTACAGGAAAGATGTGCTCTATATTGAGGCAATGAATGGGAAAATGTCATAAAGGGCTCGTTTGGTTATGTTAAAATAATTGGAAATATTGCATAGCATGAACCAAGCACACTCAAAAGGAAATGGTCTATCTCTCAAAGGACCTAGTTAACAGAGGTAATTTTTGTCTAGTAGGAAAAATGTTGGAGAATATATTCTTTGTTTGGTTTTCTTCATATAAATCACTTTGATTTTGCAAAGAGAAAGGAATTCACATATGAAGGCCGTTTGCTGAGAGCAAGGGTTTTGGGTGTCTTTCTTCTTTTTTTTCTTTTTTTCTTTTTTTTTTTTAAGAAGATACTATTCTAAAAAAAATACTAAAAGCCTAGAGGTGCTCCTAATTGTGCAGTGCATGAAACTATTTTTTTTATGATTGTAATAGGGATTTGATTTTAGTCCAGGCAAAGTAAGCTCAATTCTATTTTAGGATTTTAATTTCATAAAAAGGTAATTTATTTTTTTTTAGAAATATATTTTGGAGGTCAAATAATTAACGCAGTATTTGATAAAATCTCTACCTTTCTAAACTAAAATAATTTAATTAAAAAAAATCAAAGGTTAATGGATTTGAATCCAAAAAATGAAATCGAGTATGGCATTTTAGGCTTGTCTATAGATGACTTCATGCATTTATTTTATTTTATTTTATTTTTATTTTCCTCTAGTGTGCTTTACTTAATTTTTATTGTATTTTTAATTATCAGGCCTTCACACTCTCATATGGTGCCCCGGAGGTCCTTCTTCGATCTGATCACTACACTCCAGCCATTGACATTTGGTCATTTGGCTGTATTTTTTCTTTAATGATAGATGCTGAAAAGAAAATTTTATTCAAGGGAGACACTGAGATTGAAGTTCTTCACCGTATATTCATTTATTTATTCCGTGGACCGGGCGCAGGGGACAGGTGGCGGCTTCTGGTTGGCGGGCTTACCGGCTGCGGTGCACGGAGGCGCGGGGACCGCCTCGGGGCACATGCGTGGCGGGGCGGTCAAGCGGTGCCTTCCTGCACGGGCGGACCGTGACGCGGGGGGGCACGTGGCGCCCCGCTATTCGCAAGCGCCACCTACCCGCGTTGACCGCCACGGAGGCGTGGGAGCGCCCGGCTGGGCTTGCACGGCTGTCCCGTGTTCGGGACACATGTCAAGCCCAGGTTGATCCGGGCGCTCTCTGCGGGGGAATATACCCGCGGATTCGGGCGCCCGAATCCGGGGACCCGTTGGGGATTTTCGGATTTGTTTTTTTGTCCTATAAATAGGCCGGAGCCACTTCTTTTCTCTCTTTTCTTCCTCTTCGAGCCCTATTCTCACTGTGGCTCCTTAAGCAAAGTTTCTCCCCCATTCGTGCTGCATCTACTGGAGGATTCCTGGGATTTTAGGAGGCACGTACTTCGAGGTCTACAGTTCTTCGGCGCATCGCGACGTTCCTTCACCGGTAATCTTCTCCATCGCGTTTCGGTGCGCGGGCTCTCCCGGCCTAATCGGACCATCTTTTTGGACGATTCTTGCGCCGTTGGCTTCATGACAGGTAGGGCTATGTTTTTCATATTTTTGGTTCCCCCTCATTTTGAGTTTTTCTTGGAGTTTTCCCAGCCTTCTTGTGACCTCTTTTCTGCGGCGGAGTTTTTGGACAGCACCTGAGTGTTTTGAGGATTTCTCCGCGCTCGAGCATCGGATTGAGGCATGCCAATACTCGTTTCGCATCTACGCATCGCAAGGAACATTATCGTATTTTTCTTGGAATTTTCTGAGGTTTTCCCGAAGGTATAAATTCCATCTTTTCTGGGCGGAGTGCTACAGTTTTTGTGTTTATGGAGTTTCGCGCTCACCGCGTTGCGTATTTTGTAACTTGGCCTACAGGACTCGGTTTGGGACGTGCAGGTACCCGTTTCAATCGGCTCGACGCGACGATCGCAGCGGTATTTTTGTCGGAATTTTCGGAGTCCATCCTACAGGTGAAAACCGAGCATCTTCAAAACTGTTATTTTTGGACAACGGTTAAATATGGAATTGTATGTTTAATTGGGGTCGTTTGGACACTTTTGCAGTTATCGCGGCGGACGACGTTTTTCTTGGGCGAGAGTGCTTCCTGGATTTGGAGTTAGCGATCGAGGTGGGTGTCGTTGTAAACCTCTTACTTTTGACCACCCACTAGGCATATTGGAGTATTTCCTATGTTAAAAGGCTAATTGTACCCTACGGATAACAATTGCATGCTTTTTAGATCAAAAGGATATTATGTTATAACTTGCTTTTATGAGGATTTTGGCTATTAGAAGGGGTATTATCATGTCAAAAAGAAAAGACCAATTTATATCTTGTGAGCATGGTGCATGTGGTATAGGCAGGCATATGTTATTTTGTACTTAATGTTCTTATGCAATTATTAATATATTGGAATAGCATGCTCTAATAAATGTAAGAACATCGATACTTGCTTTCCTTTTGGATCATCTTGGGACATTTGCATGCTTGCATGATCATCTAGATAGGCCACCTTTTTCTGCTACACTATCATACTGGAACTTGACTTAGGAGAAATCATATTTCCTGCTTTTCTCCTTTCATGCTAGACTCCGGGTATTTGTAGCTCGTGCGTGAGCAGGGGGTTTTGGGATAGTGTAGTCAGATTCTTGGGATCTTGGATATGCTGGCTTGAGGGCAGGGTATTGCGGCGACCGCGGACATTGGGCGGTCGACCGGGTAGTTTCGGTTGCATCAGATCGGGGGGATCGGGCTTTCTTAATTTAGTGGATGGGTTTTCCCACTTTGATCAGAGTCGTGATCCAGTCCTGCTAGTTTATGATACTTGTTACTGAGATACTTTACTCGTGTGGGTCGCTCCCATTGAGAGCCACTCAGGAGTGTGCGACAGGCAGGCTTTGAGTCATTTGAGACTCCTTCTTTGCATCGGTGTTATGCGTGGGTTGGCATACCCGATGCGGCAGGCAGAGCAGGCAGTACCAGGGTTTACTGGTGGTTGGATTGGGTTATTCAGGCAGGCATTTAGATATTGATGCATACTTTTAGCTATTCTTATTGGCTTGACATTTAGAGGCATATTAGCGGTAGCTTTTTCTTCAGTAGTTATATTCATAGCATACCACCTCTCTTTCCTTTTCGCCTCTGGTTGTCCTAGTGGGCTTGTCTGCGTTTGAGGCTTAACCCACTAGGGGAGGCTACTGTTTCTATAGTAGTTCTCACCCCCATTGTCCTTCTTCTTTTTGTTCTCCCCTGTTTTGCAGAGTCTTCTGTGGGAGTTGCTGGGCCATCTTCGGCAGATCGAGGTAAGAGGATAGCGGACTAGATAGTCATCTACCCCGTCTGCGAGCATAGCAGTATTTTGATTGTATCCCCTATACACTCAGACAGTTGTATTTTCTTTTATTTTGGGTCTGGCTTCAGCCAGCTGGTTGTATTTATTTGGTGAGCTGGGAGAGACATATGTACTTATTTGAGAGTTATTGTAGGATACCGAACTTCTAAAAGTAGAAGTTAGACATTAAGTAGAATATGCCCAATTAATTCAAAGAAATCCTAATTAACCATAGGTAAAATGTGCAAGTTCAACTTTTAAAAGAATACAATATAGAAGTTACGGTAGGATATAGTAAGTCGGAAAAATTATTATATAAATAAAAATAAAAATAGTGTAAGATACTATTTTTATTAGACTCATAGAAGCATAATATAGGTTGAAAATGACCTGCGCCGAAATCGGAGCGAAAACAGAAGATTTAATATTTTCTGTGAGAGACGGGGCAGATAAATTAGCAGAAAATTCACAGTGTCGGAAAATTCCGAAAAAATTCGGGGAACTCCGTAATATTATTTTAAGGCCACAGAAAAAGTTTCGCGTTGATCGGATGCCAGATAGTGAGAACGGGCTCCGCCAACAGTGTCGAAAAATTCTGAGAAAATTACGGGAGCTTCGTAATTATGTTTTAAGGTTACAATAAAAGTTTCGCATCAATCGGATACCCGAGCAGTGAGAAAGGTACCTGACAGCGATTTTAAGTACAGCGAGACTTTTGGTGACCCAAAAATAGCCCAAACTGAAAATTTAAAATATCTCGTGATAAATTAAGTTGAGATGAGCCTGCCCGTCAAATTTGAACACAAACGGACATCCAGAAAGGTTTCGCAGGCAAGTATCAGATCAAATTGAATTAAATAGTAAATTAACACTATTATGGGGGGTTACTTTATGCATAAAAGCACTTTCCCCTTTTCTTCTTCTTCTCCACCCACGCACGCACACATACAGACCCACCTCCATGGAGAGCTCTCTCTCTCACCTTCTCCACTCACTCTCTCTCTAAATTTTCTTGCTCCAATGTGCACTAAATCACGGAGCGATTTGCGGGAAGCCTAAGGCGAGCGAGGGCGAGCTTTTGAACCAAGAAAAGCTTGGAATCCTAGCTTTTTGAGGTGAGTTTTGTAAAAAAATAGATTTGATTTTGCCGTAATTTCTTTAGATCTAAAATCTATATGATCTTAGAAGGATTCTTGTCGAAGAAATCGGCGAAAATCGTGGAAAAATTATAATGAATGTGTATATGAAACCTAGGGTTAAAAGAGGAGTTTTTGGATTTTCATGGGATTGATCTCATTTGAACCTATGGAAACCCAATTACTATGTAAAGAAACGTGTTGGCGAAGACGGATCGACATTCCGTCAAACGGTCGAAAAGTTAGAGCCGAAATACGCGCTCTAGGACTTTTGAGGCAAAAAGAGAAATAATTACATTAGTAATTTTGGTGGGGGATTTAAATGGAATCCTTCCATCATGGAGGGGTTTTGGGTAAACCCTTGACGATCCAGGCCACGAATCGTGGAAGTTCGTCGTCTTTCGTCGGCGCTTTTGCGCACACGTGAAAACACTAAGCATAGTGCTTGGAGGTTATTAATAGGCCGTCTTGGACTTGTTTAGGACATCCGACTTGAGGCGACCCTTGTGATCGAGACCGGTGCTCCCGTAGATTTTTTTTGGAGAGCCGAGCCGAGCCAAGGACCCGAGGTGGGTGGTGCTCTTACCGAAGCCGTTGGGCTTCTCTCTATGTCTTAGCCACTTACACCATTGCATATTGCACCATTGCATTGTAGGATAGTATGTATTGCCATCTTTATACTTTCCGGTTGATATAGATATTTAGCAAATGTTATGCTATTATGTTGGATTGGGAAAGATTGGGTCGATACCGAGAAATCCTATAGTGCGGATTGGGTGTTGGACTTGTGAGTCGACAATAAATGAACGAGTGGCATATATGTAGAAATTGTGAACACCACATAATAAATGAACGAGTGGCATATGAAAAGTAGTGTAGGTAAACCTATCATGACACATGTGAGACATAGGTTGTGTATTATCTATAGGGACCTCAGTTGCTATCAACCTTATAGATAGGGTATCCTCGTGTGGAGAGGATTGGATCATGCTCATAGTCTGTTTTAGGCTGGTGGAGGTCGCTCCTCTACGGCCGCCTACTCCGGAGTTGGTCACGGGGCACGCCACCCCGAGGGACAGTCAGGTCCCGCAGACGCGTTCGATTGGTAGGTTGAGACATAGTCTCCCTCGTCGTGATAGTGAGCCGTTGGCAACCTTCGGGTGTGCCGTGAGATTTGAGATGAAGTGTTAAAAACCACACTTCTTGAAAATGAGTTAGAGAACAAGTATGAAATAGTACTTCTTGGACATAGTGATATATTTGGATATCTCTCCCCTGAGCATGCATACATGTTTTCCGTGTTGGGCATAGTAGAGTAGTTATTTACTGCATTTACAGTTTTCAGATATATCTATCTATCTATCTATCTGCTTTTGCCCTCTTGGACCTAGTGGGAAGACCGGTGGAGTCGGTGGCCGAACCCACTGGGAACTATGGACCATAGTTCTCACCCCACTATTATTACAGGGCCGAGTACAGGTACTCCCGGCGAGGATCGCGGTAAGGGCTTGGCGCCCTAGAGACGTTGGTAGCAGCCTCCCTACATCTATAGCTTTTGTCACCTTGTCTTTACATTTTGAGAGTAGATGTTGTATAGGGTGAGGATGTTTTGGATGTGATTTATGTATTATTCATATGCTCGAATGGAATGGTTGTAATAGATAGAGTTTCTCTCTTTGTTACTTGTATGTTTACTTTTATATACTCGTACCTTGCTCTTATGTTCTTGTTAGCACTGGTTGTGCTCTCGTTGTGATTGTGTATATCTAGAATTAATTCCTGGGTGATTCTTGTACATGATCTTGTCGCTTAGCCTTGGGCGGACAGGGGAGGTTCTGTCCGTTCGGCGTCTGTTCAGCGCGCCCGAACCTTGCCAAATTGGTAGCGGTTTCGGGGCGTGACAGTTATACTGTACTTTTACTTTCCAGCTGTGGCCTGAGATGTATTAGTTTTAGTTCAGCTCTGTTTTTATGCTCTTTTTTTGTATCTCTTATATCTGAGCAAGTTACCAGCGCTTCGTGTACATGAAAAATTCCGTGTGCACGGCGGATCTGTGGACGAGCCGGGTTCTGGTTTACACCCGGGACGTGACAAAAATTATTATTTTGTGTCTGATAAACTTTTTGACTTAAGCCCAGTTTGGTAATATATTGGCTATAAGCTTTACTTTATGAAATACCTCACAATTTTAAAAATGCTTCCAATTTTTTCTCCTTCAATATTATAAAATATGATAGCAATCGTCACCAGAGAAGTATGTGGTTTTATCTGATTCATGTTTGGTTTTGTTCATATCTTTCAACCCTATTTTGTTCTGACCTCTATGTTATGTACTGATAGGATATAGCACATATCTGGAGTGTATTAAGAATGTTAGCTCTGTATTGATTAAAACTAAAATTCACGACTATGTACAAAAGTCTCTCAACATATCAATTTAAACCTTTTGATATGCTCGATCCTTTTAACAAAAGGAAAAAGCTGCTCAAGTGAAATGTTTAGAGCATTAGATTTGTGGGTAAACAAACAAATTTCAGTTCTCACCTCTCCTACCTTGTACCTCCCTAAAAAATAAAAAAATAAAAAAAAAGACAAAAACAAAAATTGCAAGGCATTTGGTTGAACAACACAAAATACTTAAATACTGTAAAACAATCTCAAATTTATTTATCTTTCTTCCTCTATCTAGAACCATCTATACCATCTATACCATCTATACCTCTATATGATTTCCCTTATTTTTTGTCACGTGTCAAATTTTCTTTCACTCTTCTCTTTTTCAATTCTCAATGAATTAATGATAGACTCTTCACATTTCTAACCCCAAACTCTTCTTATTTCTAACTCTCAATGAATTAATGATAAATTCTTTCCATTCCCAACCTCCAACTCTTCTCACTCCCTACTTTCAATGAATTAATTATATCTCCCCCTTTTTGAGTTCTTTTTATTATTATTCTTCTTCTCTCCCTCTTTCTCTAAGCCTCCTTCCCGTCGTGGAGAACCTCCAAATCTCCTTGCCCTCCTCTTCCTCCTCCTCCTCCAAGATCAAAATCTCCATCGTCCACTTCATGGCCACCTTCGTCCAATCCAACTCTCCGTTTTTGAAAATCTTCTACCCCCGACCTCACCGAAAATCTAGACCCGATCCTCGCCTTCTTTAGCCGCACGGGGGGCATCGCTCATGATCAACTCCTACCTATCGCCGCCACTGCCACCGCGACCGCCATCGCCGATAAGAATCCTCCACTTCTCCGCCTACTCCTCCTTCTCCTCCTCCGCCACCGTTGTCGCCGTCACCGTAGCTCATTGAACGTGAGCTCTCTCTCATTCTCTCTCTAAACTTCATTATATTCCTATATATGTTTTAAATTTTAATCCTGGGTGAATAAATATTCTACTCTGATTGTTGCTGATAGATTCTTATGTTAGGGTTGAGAATAATTAATTTTTTATTTTTTTTTCTGATAGATTGATGCGGGAGTTTTAAAATAAAATATTTAAAATTTTTCTATATAATTTTTTATTTTTATTTATATTATGAAAAAAAAAAATTTGATAATATTTACCCGTCGCATAGCGCGGGTAACTACACTAGTTATATGAATCCCCCGTAATACTTACCACGTGGCAGCTACATCTTCATGTTGAGTGCGGGTCCCACTTTAAGAACTCTCATGCCGGAACCCTCTTCTCCACTTCCTTGGACAGTTTCTCTTGTCGTCGTTTCTTCTTTCCTTATTGTTGCTTCTTTATCGTCATTTCTTCTACCATCCTCACCTTTTTTTTTTTAGTGCAGATTCACCGTGGTGACTATCCAATTTGTTGCCGATCGCGGCGGTGACTGCCTAATATGTTACCTTCTTTAGCGCAATCCAAGCCGAGGACACCCGGCGTCGATCACGATCTCCTCCGCCGCACCACCACCCACGACCTCCTCTCCGCACTCCACATTGCTGCCATAAACGGCCGCATCAAGGTCGGCTTCACTTAATTGCTTCTTTCTCTCTTTTGTAATTTTTTGTGAAATTTTTTTTTTAAGAGATGGAGAGAAGGGGAGAGGTTCCTGAGATGCAGAGAAAGAGAGAGGAGGAGAGTTGGCGGATGCAGCGGGTGGTGTATCGAGAGCCGTAGTCGAGAATTAGGATATGGTTTCCGGCAGTGGCGGCGAAGCTGCCTCCTGCGACTACGGCAGCATAGAGCTTCACCATTAGAGGGGGCTAGAGGTAAGGGTTAGCATTCCGACGCCATTGTCGTCGCCGATCACCCCGTTCGCAACGCCTTCTGCGTCCTCAACAAGGATGGCACCATCATTAGCTATGGGCGCCTCTTAGCCTTCGGCCAACTCCACGATTTCTTCAGAAATATCGTCTCTCAGTTAAAATCCAAGGATCGATGCAAAGTCAATTGGTTCAAATCTGAGGATGTAAATATAATCCTAGCTCTCAATATGTGCTCATTGTTTATAGTCTTCTTTCTTTTTTTCAAATTTACTGTTCTTTTTTTTTCTTTGATAAAGTATTTGATTCATTTTTTGGTGATTTTGTTGATATCTTATAGCAATTGATTCATCTGATTGTTTTGAGGATTAATGAGATGAGAGTCCTTCTCTTTAACTTCTACGTAATCAGAAATTTTTTAGGTTAAAAAAATTTTAATTACAGGATGGAGGAAAGAAAAGGAACGGAAGAAAAAAAAAAAAAAAAGGATTAGAGAAAGGCTGAGATGGTTTCGCTCTTCTCCTACTCTGCCAACCCTTTTTAAATGGTCTCCTCAAATATCTATTGAATGAATGTTATGCTTCGTCGCTGAATTTCAAGTGTCTGATGAAATGCTTCCTTCTATTATGGACCAAAGGCATCACTGACTGGGGTAACCGGTAAGCTTTTCTTCCTTCTAGCAATGTGCAAAGAGAACTCCAAACGAGCACAATTCGTTTTTATTGCCAATTTGAGTTCCCTCGCCTTACATGGATTTGAGCTTTTTCCTCTCATTTCTTTTGAATAGATGTAGTAACGTCTAATTGTTTAAAGTTATTCTCTTAATTTTATCATTTTTTTATACATTCATGTATACATGTCTAGCACTTCATATTTCCATAAAATGTGATGATGAACATAATGGTGTTTAATTGAAGTAGATCGTGAGTTATTTTTTTAACTTTGAAGTAAATCAAGTTTGGACTTTGCTCTTTCCTTCTTAGAGTATCACACATACTACAAACTTCCCTCTTACTTTTACCAATTTTTTTTATACATTTATTTATGTTTGGCACTTTATATTTTCATATAAAGCAATGATGGATAGAATGGTGTTCAGTTGTAAAGGACAGATGGTGGATTGTTTTCTAACTTTGAGGAAAATCATATATGGATTTTGCTCTTCCCTTCTTAGAGTATTATACATATTACAAGTATTTTATGATGAGGCAACTTGCATGCCCTAAGGCTGGGGCAACCATTGCATTCCTTCACTCTAAAAAAGATTTCAGCAAAAGAGAAGAAGATCAAAATTTGATTTTCTATGAGGCTAACTCATCAAATATGTATTGTTGGTAGGAATAATAAATGACAATATGTTTTTATTTATTTTTTGTTTGTCTAAACATATTTCCTTTTTTTTTATGCTTATACTTTCTTTCCATTTCTCTAACTGAACATCCTTTCTTTTTTTTGTCATCTTGAATCATTTTACTCTTAGTTCGTCCCATGATTGTAGATGCATGTGTTAAAATAATTGAGCTGCCCAGGTCATTTATTTCTCAGATTGGGTCGTACAGTTGCTTCTCATAAGTCACACGTAGGGCTAAATTATTTATCTCGCACGCCATTCTTTTGGAAGATAAATAAATATTTTTTTAAGTGAAACATAGTTTAAGTATGCACAATTAAAATATATATATAGATTTTTTCTCAAAGTAAATTTTTAATGTGTAAATATAACTTTTAGATATTAGCTTATGTTGTGCCAATCAAAATTTACTTTCACTTAGCACAATCAAATTGATCAACAACTATATTTTATTATTCATGATGTACATATTAGGTATTTCATTCTTTATATATATTTCCCTTCACTAATTATAGTTTTCTAATTGTATATGCATGCCATCATATATTGATGACTATTTTGGGCTAGCCATGGTTATGAACAAAGGAGTAAAGATGGGTCTTTATGGCACAAGTATGTTGTGGTATGTTGAATAATCTGACCATGAAAAATTTGACCTATATGTAAAATTGGAGTATCTAATTATAAGATTATTTGCCTCATTTAATCATTTTGATGGCCCAACAGTTCTTAAGTTGGTTGCTCTTACAGATTTGAGAATGTGTTGAAGCCTTGAAGGTTTTCAAAGAGATTACAACAATGGTCAGTTAACTCTTAGGAGTTCAAATGTTATTTTTTTTAATTTTCATGCATTGAGAGTTCAAATATATTTTCTGTGCCCTTTATCATTTACTCTTGAAAACTAATTACTTTTTTTATTATTTTTTTTTTTATTTCATGCCTCTGTTTGCATGAAATATGTTTGCTTTTTTGGAGAACAAAATTCGATAGTCATTTTGAAGGCCATTAAATCATCTCAATGCAAGTTATTGTTCCATTTTGATATTATTTTTTTTCCATTTCTAAATTTATTTATCGATTATTATTTGTAAGTTTTGAATTAGATTAAGACAATAGTCAGAATTAGTGAAAATATATAATATTTTTATTTGTTTTTGAACGGTTAAGTTTAAACATATAAATTAGTTATACATTCGGATTAATTTATTATTAATTTGATATGAAAAAACTTTCATTCTTATATTTTTATTTATAAATTTATAAAAATATATTTTATTAATATTTTTATATATTTTTTTATTATCTATCGGTCGTATCGCCCCAGTTACTACAATAATTAGATATTAATCCTCAATGCTTAATTACAGAGTTAATTACAGAGTTATGTTGTGATATTTAACTACTGCTAAATAAGATGCCTCCCATTCCATGTATGGCTAAAGTAAACTCAAAATAAAATCATGGCATTAGAGATGCATGCCAAATAAAAATAATAATAAAAAAATACCAATTATGAAAAAGAGCCAACAATCTATAGAAAGTTTATAAAACTGCATGCATGCTGCATTTAAATTGCACTTTCACAAAGTATATAAATGTATTCAGCATAATACTTGGTATTGATGTTATTGTTCCATCACTTTCCGACAGTAGTGAACTGTGACTAAGAATCTAGCGAACAAGCAAGCTAAAGTTACTTTTTCCCCATGTTTTCAAGTAGCGAAGCGAGGTTAGCAGCAGTCAGTGGCTTGAGGAGGAAATCATTTATTCCTGCTTCCATGAATTCTGTCTTACCCTCACTGCTGGCATCCGCCGTTATGCCCACAATCTTGACATCAACTCCCATCGATCGCAGCGTCCTCGTGGCCTATATTTAGCAGATCACAAGAACCGAAGGGATAAGCATGGTTAGTGAAATTTAGCTGATTCAATAATGCATTTGAACTATATATATATATATGTATATATATATATATATATATATATATATATATATATATATATATATATATATATATATATATATATATATATATATATATATATATATATACATTGGCCAAGGTGATGTAGATGCTTAAGTAACACTTTATATAAAGCCTTGGTGCAATGAGTATAGTTGCATGCATGGTTGTAAAATACCTCAGGGCCATCCATGACAGGCATCTCTTTGTCCATGAAAACTATGTCGAAGTTACTTCCAGCGCGAAAGAGATCCACCGCTTCTTTCCCATTCTCGGCTTCAGTAGTCTCGACCTCAAAGCCATGGAGGAGAGTAGTCTGCAGCACGCGGTGGAACTTACTGTCGTCGACGACAAGAGCTCTCAACATGTTCTTACCAGAGCTCGCTGATATTGAACTCTTGATTTTTTCCGAGCCAGATCCCATCGTGATCTCTATCGCTTATCTAGGATCAACCTGCAGTGTTAGATTGAATGGCAAATAGTAAATTTTCTACTCAAAAGCATAGGGTACCTAAATAGTAAAGCTTAGTTACAGTATTTTAGATGGCATGAGTGTCCACAAAATTAAGATCACTAGATTGCCTAATATATTATTATGTACATAGTATAAAATTTTGCAAAGCAAAGTTTCACAGATTATAAAAGATCATTTTCAGATTATTGGCATTATTGTTGAAGCGAATGCGTCGGGAACTGCAATATATGATTAGTGAACCTGTCGTGCATATTTCATTAGAAAATAACTCTTAATAGAAGCCAACAAATTAACCTTCATCTTGTGCTGCTAATGTGACACTCTCATCACTCGGAGGCTTTTCTAGCTATTAGATATGCATTCTCATATCATGTAGTGTTATATATAGCTATTTAATAACTATCTTATGTGATAACTAGCAAACTGGACAATAATTCTCATTCCATAATAAACGTACAATGCATTCATTCACGGTGAATCGAAATTACTGCTCAATCCTTATTGTCTGTTTACTATCTTAATTTGTTGCCTGTGTATATATAGTCAGATTAAATTTTGAAAAATGTATGCACAAATATATCCTTGGTTGTGCAGTAATTAAGTTCTAGTATTAGAAGGCTCTGGATCAGAATCACGAAAATGGAGGACAAAAATGTAGCATTTTTTGAAGATCACAAAGAAGTATTTCAACAGCTAAATAGAAAATTTTAATTGTTATTACATAAAAACTATATATATATAAAAATAAAAGCATAATAGAAAATTTTAAATGTTATTACATAAAAACTATATTAAAAAAAAAAGCATAATTATATATACAAACGGAAAAAAGTCCTCAAGTATGATAATGTAGGTGAAGAAAGTGTGGGGAAGATAACGCAACATTTTGAAGAATATCATATGCATAAAATAGTGAAAAATAGTTCATGATGTAGGATTTTTGTATAATTTGAATGCTTCTTGGCAAGTTAGAGGAGGTGAAAGAAAGGAAAGAAAGAAACCTCACAGTAAGTTGAGAAGGTACTTAGTGAAAGACTCCGACTCAGCACAACTTTGGTGATCCTACAATATGACCATATTTATAGAAATTTAAAGAATCTCTCTAAATCGTGAGATAAGGTGATTGATACAGTCAGATATCAGAAAATCTCCACTGTAGATAATGTGAGTTATACGGTATGGTATAATATCTAAGTAAATCTAAGTATGTATAAAATCTAAGTATATCTAACTTTACATCAATAGCCTGCCACTTGTTAGAGTGGAATACTTTGCGATATAATGATACATGTTCTGCGAGAAAGATGATTCCATTCTTGTGAATTGTTCAAAAATACATGATTTGAACATTTAGTTCGCATTGTCCTCCGTTAGTCACATTTTTAGTATTTGCATTTGCATCATAGTGTTACTTTGATTTTATTTTTATTTTTTTATTTTCCTTTCCCTAATTAGAGAGATGTATATATCTTTTTAATGATAAAAGAGCCTTGCCTTAGACACAAGTTGGGGACTTGTGCAAACCAGAAACAATGAACATGCTATATTGGTGACTACACTGATGTATTTAGAGGTTACAAATCACTGCGTAATAGTTTCAGATCCAACATATATTTGTAGATAAAAAGATTGCCACCATGAAATAGGAGATTTTCAAGACATTTAAAAGAAATGTGATTATTCCTACTCTTATTCTTGAAGAGAAATATAGTTGCTTTTATTAGATACATGCATGCAAAAACTTCATGAAATGATCTGCAGTACAGTCAATTACCAAAGCCTTTTGTGATTCATTATATCTTCCTTTCTTCTCTGTTCTTTTCATCTAGCGAAAGGACCTATTATCTGCAAAAAAAAAAAAAAAAAAAAAAAAAACATTTTATAAAAATTGATGAGTTTGTTTTCCATTTATAAAAAAAATCATTTTATAAAAAATTATTTTACAAAACTTACTTCAACATGCGTTCATTCTTTTGTAAATAGTTATTTGTGTCAAATTATAAATAAAATACATACATACATAGACAATGTGTGCAATACTTAAATCTTAAAGCAGTATAGATCCTTGTGGGGATCTTTCCCATAAATTTTTTTATTTTATTATTTGGGATAAATGATGGATTATATTGCTATCCTTGCATGTATTTTATTTTCTTCTTGCTATTTGAAGTTTCTTTGGTAAAAAAAAATATGATTATTTCGTACTATTTGACTGGTATATAGAAAGATATGGAAGAGACCAATTGACTGAAATTTACTGAATATCATTCATATCCACTTTAGTATCATCTTATAGCATATTTAGCTAAAGGCATAAAGCTCTAAAGCTAGGAATGTTGATTTTTTCTGCGAACCTGGATTCCTGTAGGATCCCCTCGAATGGAATGGTGATGAGAAGAATTTTGTCCCCGCAGGGACGGAAACGGAAAAGAAATATCCCCCGCTCGCGAGAACGGGAATACTATTGGCCTAATGGCTTTAATCTATTTTTATATTTTAATCTATTTTTATGTTTTGATGATCACAAATAATGTGAATTGTGCTATTAATCATTTCAATTGAGTTTGATATTTATAGTAGCAATCGATGGAGAACTCAAGATTGAGAAAGCAAAACAAAGATGGAAGAAGAGCAATAAATCAACATGCAAAGTATAAGAAAAACAAGGAGCCAAAGTTCAAGACAAGCTACATGTGGTCAAATTGACCAAGATGACTCTTTCTAGGGCTTATTTGCAAAAACTTTATTTTGCTTGGGGTTGAGATTAGAGGATTTAAAGGAACTACTAATATTCTCCAGCCGACACATATATACCAAATTGAAGCAAATTTACTTGATGTGTAACCTATCAAAACTTTATTTAGACACAATTTAGAAGCAATAGCTTAAAGTTGGAGTAGATTTGATAATAAAATAAGAAGAGCAACGCTACATGTACACCCCCAAAGGGGGTGTACATCTTACACCCACCCATCTAAGGGTGGGGGGGTCACTTCACAAATTGTGAAGTGACCCCTCACCACACCCCACCCATTGGATGGGTGGGGTGTGCGATGTACACCCCCAAATGGGGTGTACAAGTAGCATTTTCCAAATAAGAATCAAATTGATGTGAAATCTTTCCTTTTTGCTTTTTTTGTCCTTTTGAAATATCAGATGAGTGAGACATTACAATTTAATCAAAAGGTGTCAATATAGTTTGCAGGCTGTTTTTTAGACTGGCAGAAAAAATTGGGCACCCATAAATTTTAGGATGACCGAATTTACCGAACTAGCTTCTACCAAGATGCAAGCACCTGGAACAATTTCAATCACTCATATACCAGAAAATGGGCGTCCGAAAGTTTATGACGTGCTCGACTCAGTTATAAAGCTTGCAAGAAGCATGCGTCCGAATATTATCGAGCACCTGAAAATTTAAATTGCACACAAATATGTCAAATCACAATATAGCCATTGTATATTGTGGCACAGTGTCGGAAGCCGTTGGAGTTTTGGGCACCTAAAAGTGAAGATCACGCCCGAAACTAGAATTTGACTTATAATTATATATTGGTTTTTTATTATAAATAGATGGATTTTTCGGCTTAGATATAAGGGAAAGATAGGAGAAAAATTATGGAATATTCAGAAGAGATTCATCTGAGTCATCTGAGATTAAAAGTGATATTTCATGAGTGATTCCTCAATATTTAGTGATATTAGATCATGTATTGAAAAGATTTTCTCTTGTAGAGAAGAGAAATTATTGTAAAGATTTGGTGCTCGCCCAAAAAACAATCTTAAGGCGTAGTCCTATTGTAAAGGTTTGGTACTTGCTCGTGTAACGACTTGATGCTTGCTCTCAAAAATATTAGATAGTGAAAATCCGACATCTCTAAGATTGAGAGTTAACAGGGACGTACGCAAAAGACCGAACCTTGAAATAAATCATCGCATTCTTATTGAGTTTACATTTCTCTACTCTACTATTTCTTTAGGTGATTTGATTTCATCTTACATTGATTTATGTTTGTAATTTCAATTAGCTTGTACTTTTGCCTTGGAAACCTAATTCATCCTCTCAATCATTTCAGGTACTACTCTCCATCCCGCAAAATCTCTAATCCCTGCGAAATAATATAATATATTACTATATAATTCTCAATTAAATTATAAATATAGAATGTTAGTTTTGATGTATTTATATATTTTAATTTAATCAAATATTTTAATCATATTTGATTTTTTATAGTAAATTAGTTAAACAATATTTGATTACTATATATTTTTAGTAAACTGATGTGTCAACAATGGATAAAAAATGGACTTAATAATTGGGTAAAATTTATACTAATTTGAATTAAAAATAAATTAATTTATATTAAATATAAATAAAAAAATAATTTAGAATATCTTTAAAAAAATTGTGGGGTATTAGCAGGGGATGAAGATGGGGGCAAGTTTTTTTTTCCCTATCTGAGGCCTCAGATTACAGGATTTCTATTACGTGTCTTTTAGTGTGCTTGTTAGCATAGCTTGTAGCTTTTTACCTCTTCTTTTTTAGTTGCAGTCGTCTCTTATCGAGGACCAAATGAACAAACTGGAAAATTCTAGTCATCAAACTATAAGCTTTGAGCATTCTAATTCATCTTTTAGCTGCAGGTGTCTTTAATAAAGTGTTTGGTAAATTAAAATTTTGGAGGTTTATATTGTGTGGAGAAGCAGAAGATAGAAAACTCAAAATCTTTGTTCTGACAGTTGTGGTACAGAATATATAGAAAAAAAAACATACACACACAATTGTACTTTTTTAAATAACACTGCTCAGCTAGGCATAACAGAGATCCTTTTCTAACAGCTTTCGCAAATTGCAGTTCTACGTAAACTCCCAAGTTAATTAAACAAAGATCTTTGAGGCCGAGAAAGAACAAGAGAGAACATCTCAAAGTTCACATAAAAGCGCTCCTTGCACTCGGGTTTTCAGATTTGCTCAAGATAGTAAAGTATAAAGCAAAAATACCGAGCCAGTGAGATAGAATTTGATGCTATGCTGCACAAATACGAATACAGAGATACGGAGATACGGATACGATGATGATATAATAATTTTTAAAACTTCTAGAATACGATATGCGGGACATATTTAAATAAAATATTATTTTAAATATATTTAAATATATATTGATTATATATAATGATATATTGAGAATAATTAGGATATTTGAATTATATTAAGGAATATATTTTGATGTACATTAACTTGTATAATTATTTTACATCTGTTTATAAAAAAAAATAATCAATCGTATAAAATAATAATTCGAAAAGTATCAACCAACTATTGTCCAACTTGATCAAATAATAACAATAGATATTTAGTCGTACAAACTAAATAATTAGCCATTCAACATATATGTATGTTTTATTCGGTTCTATTTTATAAAACAGTAATAAAAAAAATGCTAACAATTTAATTGAAAAAGAAAAAAAATATTTTTTATGATCTTTTTTGATTAATTCTAGATTGATAAATTAGATAAAAAAATAAAAAAGAAGCGGCAAAAGATTGAACTATACTTAATACTGTGTGGAAATAGAACGAAGGATCTTCTTCAACCATTCAAGTGCAAAAAAAAAAATAGAAGAAATGATAAATTGATTTTTTTTTTTTTTGCATTTTTCTCTCTTTTTCTTATTTTCAATAGATTTGGATGCATACTTTTTGAAAAAATTTAAATTTCGATCATTTTAGACCAAAAAATAATCATATCCCCCGTGTCCCTCCCGTACTCGAATCATATCTGATATTTTTTTTATTTTAAAAGTACCGGATACTTCGTTCCCGTATCGAACACATATCGGTATCCGACATGTATACGGCAAAAAATTTGAATTATCCGTTTTTTATTTTGGTGCATCCAACCAGTATCACACACTAGATTTAATGCAGCAGTAACTTGCAAGAGCAACGCAAGTATACAATTTCACATCATTTAAAAATACTTTAACCGGCAGGTCCAGTCCAGATACAAGTAAACAAAAGATTTGTTACACAGTACTTCATACTACACCTTTCTGTTACAAGAATCAGAAAAATGAGAGAGAGAACACGGTGAACTCAAAATACAAACACAACTCTACAAGACAAGAACGATAGTTTGAGGAACGAAAGCTAAGGAGAGAGAAGAGCCATCTATCGGTCTAAGGCCAGTTAGTGAATTCAAACACTTTTAGTATTATATCAAACCCGGTTGGGATCTGCCATATGAACAATAGGACATTCAATGTGTTCAATGCAATGTGGAGATTCCTCGCAGTCTCATTTCCCTTCTGCATGGCAGGAACAAGCGCTGCGGCGGTCGCCCACAGCACAGTGATAGCTACAACAACAGATGAGCACAAAAAAATATTTGGAAAAATAAGTTTGCAATTGTAATGCTACTATGATTGAGGACATAAAAATTTTGAATAGAAGCAATCATGTATAGCTAGAAATAGTTATTCCAGCAAGCTTTTGTTGTTATTGCTTGGTGGTTGGATTTCTTGTTCATGGGCTGATGGCTATCATTGTGTGTGAATAGTAGACTATCCTCAATGTTTTTGTCAAAATAAAACATATTAATAGTAAATATTCTACGATGGATAGAGGTAAAAGACTTTCTTGATCCTCAGATAGACGAAAATATAGCACTCATGCGAATAATCTAGTTAACCTTTTTCAATAATAAAATAAAATGTAGTTAATAACTAATTTAGCCATTAGAGTTTCATCCTCAAACTTCTAATTACAGGAATCTAGTCTCCGAAATTTGCTCTGCATAGCAATGGGGTGCTTTGTTACTCCAGCCAAAGAGAACGAAATTGAATGTGAACACATTATTCAGACTTCACTTAAATTAACACTCAAACAACTAGATAGGTATTGGAGTCAAACACAACGATTGACTATTATAGTTAAACTTCTGAGGATGAAACTGAAATCTGCATCAACTTCATGGACTAAGAATATAATCATCTTCCAATTTTCTTTACATTTTCCTTAGAACTTAAAGAGGTCGATGAGGTAGTATTGCCTGAGCAGTTAAGAGGAAGCAATCACAAAGAGAATAGAAGAATATTTCAATTTTTCCTCATCTTTCTATTTATCTAGCAATTTTGAAAATTAACAGGATGTCCTGCATTTATCACTAAGAAGGATGAAGCACATACATTACTGTCCACCGCCGACAATATCATTACATAATGACAATGAGGCCAAGGAACTCACAAGAAAGAGCCATGACAAACGATCATTCACTCAAGATCCAATATTTCTAAATCACTACTTTTTAGTAATCAAGCAGGAAAAGTTGTTATTCTCAAATTCTGATTTTGAACAGAACTATCTCCTACTGTCACTAGCATAACTACGATGAGCAATCAGATTAAATTGATGGATCCATCTATTGTTGCCGACTACAGCCTCTCTATGATTAAGGATGTGGTTGGTTTCACGTAAAATTGTGGAAACCTCTTTTCGACGGAAAAGTATTTTCGGTGGAAAAGTAATTTTACGATCCTATGACATTTGGTTTGTATGAAAAGGATCCTTTGACATTTGGTTTGTATGTGTTATGCTCGGACTGAAATCAAACCATTGACCGGGTCAGACGAGCCTGGTCGAGGATCGGTTCTCTGAAGGACTCTCGAAGAGCGCCTCAAAATTATATTGATTGGAAAAACTGATTACAAGATTAAAACTACTCCTAGAAAGCTTTGAGGTTGTGTTTTGTTCGGGTATAAGTAAGAAATGTTTATTCCTGGTATAGGTACAACTCTTGGAATAAGCAGGAACAAGATCAATTTTGCGTTTGGATGAAAATTGGTAATTCTTGGAAATAAGAAAAATAGTATTTGGATAATTAGATTGAAATAGTAAGAATAAGAGTAATTATAATTTTAAAATAATAATATTTAATCTACTTAATTAACATAAAAATATTAATTAAATAATAATTTAACTTATTTAATTAACTATTGCTAGATAACCCTAAATATTAATTAATAAAATAATTAACAATGAGTATTGTTAATTAATAATTTAATTAACTACAAATAATTTAATAAATTAATAAATTAATTAGTTAATTATTTAATAGTTAGATAATTACTTAATAAAATAATTAGATTAGTTAAAATATTAGATTAATTAAAAAGTTAATACAATAATTAAAATTATATTTATTTTAATTAAGCATTTTCTCAAGTAGGAACAAGCTTGTTCCAGGAAAAATGGTGGAACAGTAGTTCCAGACTTAGAGCAACTTATTTTAGGGAGACTCTTGTTCCCACCATAACCAAACGCGTTTGGAAAATAAAACTGAAACAATACCTTATTCCATGCCTTATTCCCCAACGAAATGCTGCCTGAAAGTTGCTAAGCTCTTAACAAAACTGTTGAACCAAACTCTTAAACTAAGCTCTTAAAATTAGAATGTTGGAAATGCTGAAAATTGAAGGAATTGAAATTATTGTGGTCGCTTGTGTGTGTGAAGGACCCTTATTATAGATGAAGTTCGCTTATTTATACTAGCGCACTTTCCACCTGCGATTATTAGCTAGTTCGCATAGTGGCGAGTTGCTCGGCCACGTCCCTTGTTTTGCGGGGCATACTCGGATTAGAGGCGTGTTGGCCACGAACTCCACTCTCTACGATCTTAGCCGATTCCTGCCTAAATCTCGTTCGGGTTCAGACATTTTCCTCTCCGTTCCCGGTGTACCACGTGTCGCCTCCTGATTCGTTCACATCGGTTGATCGTGTTGATTGATTTCCATACCACGTGGCAATCTTTTTCTGGTGCCAACAATGCCCCCTCGGCAGTCTTCCGATCTGATGTTCGTATGACTCGCGGTACTTGATTGACGATCGACATGTGCGATCATCCATATCCTTCAGTCATCGATCATATCCCTTTTGCTTGAATCAGTCTTTTCACTTTAAATGCTGCCATCCTCGATAATCACTTTTGATGGTAGAACTTCTGTTTTCCTCGTAAGACGCTTCGTCTTCTGGGTTTATAAGAAGTTTCGTCTCCTTTTTCCCATTTTAAAAGCTTGAAACTTTTCCTTTCTCTGAACTTCTTCCTCTTTCTTCAGCAGTGCTTATTTCCGGCTCATTGTTACTCTGTGTCAATGGCCTCCGCTCACGTTCCTTCCTTTCCTTCAAACGCTAAGGTTGATTTCCGCCTTCTTCGTCCAACCAAAGAGAGTTCCACACACTTCGATTTGAGCCCCTCTTTCATCGAGGACCCAGATGAGAAATCCTTCCCTTTTTTGATCGATGGCATCCCCCTAACAACGAATGTCATCTATCTGGGTACATGTTCCTCCACCAAAGCTGCGGGAAAATGTCTCCACACCTGGCCTATGGTTCCAAAAGCCTATGTCCAGTGGCTCGACCGAGTCTGGGCGGCTTATGGAGGTCTATGAAAGGAGATCGGGATCTTTGATGCCATTCAACTTTCTAGAAACTCTTACCAAAACCAACGACCTTTTTCTTGGTTCGACTTTGAGTTTCTGGTCACCAATGTTCAATACCTTGTTCTTTCGCTTGGATCCCTTTATCCCAACCCTGTTTGATGTGGCCGCCATCAGTGGCCTTCGACCTTATAGTACCATCATCTCCTCGGCTTTCACCCCGGACTGAATGATGGAGTTCGACTCACACCTGGACCCAAAATCGGACTTAGCTTACACCAAGCTTCTAAAGCTGTTCGCGGGCCAAGGGCAAAGTCCGGTTAGCAAGGAGGAACATACAACTTTCCTCTTGTACTGGCTCTGCCACAACTTTTTCTGTATCCGATCCCAGAAGATTATACAAAATTTTGTGCCAATCGCCGTTGCCCTGGCCAACAGCGAGAAGCTGGCCCTTGAGCCCTACTTTCTTGCTTTTCTATATCGAGAGATTTATGAAGCCATCAAGCCAACATCCCCGAGGAAAAATAAAGTCATCATCGACTCTAGTTGCAACATTTTTTGGTTTCTCCGACTTTAATTGCGACTCTACTTCCCTTCGCTCTGTCGCTCATCGCTTCATCCCGACTCTCTTCACCAGTATAGCACCTATGGGCAGGCTCTCGGTTGTCCTGAGCAGCTCGTTTCGGGCCAACCCCTAGATTTTGCTTAGTACTTCAAGATCTTTTGTACTGAAGAAAGCCGAGCTCTAGGCCATTGGGCGCTTTTCGGGTCCCGTAGTATTGGCCCCGTTCAGAGAACATTTTGAGTATATCCAGAATCAGGCAGATTTGCTTGAACTTGCTAAGCACTCTGAGGTGTGGTTCTCTTTCTTGGCCCTGCGGGATCTTCACCTCAGCCTCAAAAGCCAATCTAAATTGGCGCCGAGTACAGAAGTATATAGTTTGCTCTTCGCGGCTCGACAATTCGAGTTAATTCAAGCGCTTCCAGCTCCTTCATCATTCTTCACAAACAATACTTACTGTTCCCACCCTACTATTAAGGGGGTACCCAAAGTAGATCGCGTCAAAAATTGTTATGCTTGAACCAAAATCTGACCGTTGACCGGGTCAGACGAGTCTAGTTGAAAATCAGTTTTTTGATTGACCCTCGAAGTGCGCCTCGAAATCAAACGATGAGGTTGAGGAGGGATCGGCTCAACTGAATTCTTTCTCACGAACACTTGGAAGTTAACCAAAAGTAAACTCGGCTTAAAGAGCCGAACCGATTATATTGATTAGAAGAATTGATTACAAGATTAAAACTATTCCTAGAAAGCTCTGAAAGTTGCTAAGCTCTTAACTAAACTGTTGAACTAAACTCTTAAACTAAGCTCTTAAAATTAGAATGTTGTAAATGCTGGAAATTGAAGGAATTGGAATTGTTGTGGTCGCTTATGTGTGTGAAGGACCCTTATTATAGATGAAATTCACCTATTTATGCTTGCGCACTTTCCACCTACGGTTATTCGTGGTTATTCGCCAGTTTGCATAGTGGCGATTGCTCGGCCACGTCCTGTGTTTCTCAGCACGTCCCTTGTTTTGCGGGGTGTACTCAAATTAGAGGCGTGTTGGCCACGAACTCCACTCTCCACGATCTTAGTCGATTCCCACCTAAAACTCATTCGAGTTCAGGCATTTTCCTCTCGGCTCTCGGTGTATTACGTGTCGCTTCCTAATTTGTTCACATCGGTTGACTATGTTGACCGATTCCCATACCACTTGGCGGTTTTTTTTTCTGGTGATAACATTATGAAAGGAAAACAATTTTTAGACGCTAGTTGTTTGGTTTATAGGAAAAGGAAAATAAAAATTATTTTTCATTTTAGCTTTTAATAAATATAAATTTAATATCTTAATGTTAGATTAATATAAGAAAACTATAATTTATAATATAATTAAATTAATAATTTATATGTATATTATATATAATAGAAATATTATTTATACAATATTAATTTTGCATGCAATTTTGATAAATAGTATAATTTTAATTATGTAATTTATTTTTATATTATATATATAGTTATATATATAAAAGCAAGTTGGTTCATGATGCGGCTCACTAGTTTGTGCTCCAACTCATGAGCCGCGTCAAGCGTGGACTACTTAGCTGCACTCCATTTTTGTTTCTACTCATTGCGAGCGGAAAACGAAAAGCTCGGCTTTTCCCATTATTTGTAAAAGTATTTTACGTGGAAAAAGTTTTTACACATAACCAAACAATCCAAAAATCGTTTTCGGAGTGAAAAACAGTTTTTGGTTCACTTTTGCGCCAATCCAAACACCCCCTAACAATTTCATTAGACCAAATCTGCCAGGGAAGCTAGCTTCAATTCAAAGTTTTTTATTTCTTTAGTAAATGAGAAGTGGCGGTCTCTCAATCCAACACTAAAGATACCAAAAGCATCGAGGGTTGGTATTCTGAAAGCACTTTAGGCTGACAATACAAAATATATGTACATGAAAAAAATACGAGCAATACATGGGACAATGGAAAGGTCACCAGTAGTGGACTGTATAAAGAAAAAGAATGATTGACTAATTGAGTACGGTTTTCTATACACTTTGGCTTGAATTTAATCTCTTATAAGAAGCGAAGAAAGAGACTACAATTAATATTGCACTCTGATTATAGCCACCAATAAATGTAGAGTCCTGGTCTCAGTGTTTTACTTTGGACAAAGAACCATAATTCGAAAAGGTCACTTATCTATTTCATAGAGTATTATATACGTAGAAATCCAAGAACGGAAACAGCCCCACATCCACCTAAACTTTGGATTGATTGCAAATTGCTACTAGAAGTTGAAAAGCTGAAATTTATTATCCGAATAATTGATTTTGTTTCAATCAACTACCCAGCTTGATTTTCTTGTCTTCTATCTGCTGTCAATACGTGATGATCATGTGACGGGGACTAGAAATGAAGTTTAAAATTTAGGTTAATGTAAACCCTTTCCAGAAAATTTAGGGTTGGTTAATTGACCCTGTCCAGCGCAGAAAATCACCCAAACAGGATGTAAACCCTTTCCAGAAACCAAGTCTGATCCAGGACACATAATATGGAGATACGAGATGCATCATAGATTATTAAACCAAAATAAATAGAACAGCTAAGGTCTCGTCTGGTATTATTACGGTTGTTCATTTTCTTGAACAGAAACTCTATGCAATGGAGCGTAGAGAAGTTCATCTAATTGCGCATCCAAACACACTTAGTTCTTTTATGAAACAAATAGAAAAAACAGTAACAACTCTAAACGAGCTGTAACTATATTAATTATTAGTCATACTCCTTTCTTTGAAAATATAAACATAGTACCTCTAAAACGATGTTTCTATTTGAGAAACAATAGATTTTAGGCCTTCTTTGTTTACACTATTTCTTGCAATCTAGACAACAAAGACCAAAAGCTTACAAGTAACATTTGTTTGCTTCTTTCTGTAATGAAGATCCCTATTGTGGCATTCGACTAGATTGCATTGCAAGCTAGCTAATGACGACAAAAGTATTGATGTTCCTCTATTGTCCCTCTATTGGCACATCCAACTACAGAATTTTCCTATGTAACAAAGGCAACAACAATACAAAACGAGTAACTATACTAATTTTCGTAGTCATACTTTTTCTTTTGATAATATATACGCAATATCTCTACAAAAACAATGTTTCCGTTTGAGGAACTAAAAATTTTAGGCCAAGTGTGGTTAGACTTACACTTGTTTTGTCTTCCTAACAGTCAAATTTTATGCAACTGAATATGCTAGCAATTGACAAATTGTTAGCAAAAAAAAATTAGTGATAACTTTTTTTCACTTCTTTCCTCTTTTTTTTTTTTTTTTGAGAAAATGAGTTTGCAAGCTAATCAACACGTCCCAAGAATAAAAAAGTTCATCCATCAGTGCATTCAAATGCATGGAAACGTAAGCATAGTGAAACAAGGCCTTGAAGTCGTTGATTTATAATTTTCAATTTTCATTTCAAAATAGGTTCGAAACTAGGTTGGATCCAGATATAAATTTTAAAGCATCAATGGTGGAAAATGACCCCTCCTTTAGGCAGATGGTTAAATCACCTAGCGCACAAAAGTTTCCTACACAGAAAATTTGCAATCAATTTCCAATGTATGGAAATCTTCTTTTGAGTCAGCCAGTCAGCAACTCTAGTAAAATCACAATTTTAAAGCGCTAGGTCGCAGACTAAAACCCTCGACCTATTGTAACCTTACAACAGTTATTAGCAGGCTGTGACAATGCATGGGATGTTCCAAATCCATATGCAGCCAAGAACAGTAGATAATCTCACAGAGCCAGTTCTTTTTCTTTATTTTTTCCTTCAGTGGTCGACTGGTCGTCACGAAATGCTACATACTATATATAAGACAGATTTCAAAGTAGAAGCAAGAAAACAAACACAGGTAAAAGGGGAAGGGAGTAAAGCTTTCCAGAGCATACCAGCTCCAGCGAAGAGATGGGGCCCGGGGAAGAGCTTCCCTGTGCGGTACCATGTATTTACTCCCCCACCCACTGACTCGAACACGCCAAATCCCAGCAGTATCGACCCAGCGTTGAAGTGCCGATCCCTGTACGATCCCTTCAGCAGCTCCTTCCTCTCCTGTTCAAATTTCAATTCCCAAAAACAAAATTTGAAATCTAAATTCAAATTTCTGCACTCCCATGAAAAATAATAACTGAAACAAACATAGCATATAATTATGAAATTGTATTATGGCGGTAACTGTTGCTACTCAAAAAAGCAGTTTTAACATCCTTACTCACGTACATGTTTAAAGATCTGGTAAATTATGCAACACATACTGACGGAAGAGGGAAAAGAAACTACAAATAGAACAACACTCAGAAATTTATGTTATTATATGATGAAAGTAATTAAATCAAATTCTTGTGAAACGAAGGAGGCTTAGGGTCTGTTTGGCTTAAATTCTGGAAAAGTGATTTCTACATAATTAATTTTGATTTGAAGAATTGATTTTGGTTAAAAGTTATAGAGCGTTTGGATCAGTTTAAATAGAAAACGATTTTTCCAAAATAATTTTGTAATTTTGTTTGGCAAAAATATTTTACTATTTACAAATAATAATTTTTTTACTGAATTTTATTTTAAAATAATATAAAATTTGAATTTTAAACTTTAAATTTTAAATTTGCACAAAAATTTAAATATGATATTTTAGTTTAAAATATAAATTTAAAATTTAAAATTTAAAATTTGAAAATTTAAAATTTAAATTTTGAATTTTAAAATCTAAATTTAAATTTTCAATTTGAAATTTGAAATTTAAAATTTAAATTTTAAAATTTTAAATTTAAACTTTTGAAATTTAATATTTGAATATTTAAAATTTAAAACTTAAAATTCAAAATTAAAATTTAAAATTTTGAATTTTAAAATTTTGAAATTTGTAATTTGAAAAGTAAAATTTATAATTTTAAATTTTAAAATTTTAAATTATATCTTATATTTAAAATTTAAAAGTTTAAATATTGAAATTAAAAATTAAAAATTTAATATCTATATTTAAAATTTTAAATTTTGAAATTTAAAATTTAAAAGTTAAATTTTGAAATTTAAAAATTCAAATTTAAATTTGAATTTGAATTTAAAATTTTAATCTAAAATCAAAATAAAAATTTAAAATTTGAGTCTAAAATCAGAAACAAATTTCAAGAAACAAATTTTAACTAATTCTAATTTTAGACCTCCAAAATCAGAAAATTGACTTTAAAATCAAAATTAGATTTTGGAAATTACACACTTTATTAAACAAAAAATCACTTTTCAAAAATGAGATCAAACGCCCACTTAATTAACTCGCTACTCTAGACCCAATAATATACCGGCCCTAATTCACTAGCCCACTAGTCCTACAGCCATAATCATCAGACGTGGAATTATTCTCAAGCATTGAGATGTCACACTTAGGCCGACATATCGAAAAGAATACGGTTGGGAAATAATTTACCAAAAAGAAGATGTATATATCTATCAAAAAATATAGTTCAGGAATAGTCAGTTGAAATTGGGGAGCTAAAGACTAGTTGAAATCTTTATAGGAAACTGCTCAGGAATAGTCGGCGGGCACCTCGGCGAGCTTCTGAATCTTGGTTTCCACTGGGGAGACCACCGCAGGGGGCGGTGGCAACGGAGGCGACGCATCGGAAGCAGTGGCGCCAGCGGTAACGGCTGCAGCAGGGGCCGGGGATTTGACCTGCTGCTTCTTGAGCTGGTTGATCTCGTCCTGGATGGTGCGGACGCGGCGCCACTGCCACCCCAAGTACCCCGCCCACAGCGTGTAGAAGAAGAGCCCGCCCATCACCAACGGGTGCACCAGCGCCATCGTTCGCCCCTCCAAGATCCCGAACTCCCCTCCCACTGCCATTGCGTCCTTCATCGACCCCATCCCCAAATTAATTTCAAGGGTTTCTTTATACACACAGTACGAGATCAAAGATGATGATGACGACGAGAGGAGTACGTGCCTGGGGATTGATGAAGAAGGGCAATGAGAACGCCGATGCGGCGGCGGCGGCGGCGGAGGGTAGGGGGAGGGATTCGGAGAGCGATCGGAGAGCGGCGGATTGGTGTCGAAGGAGATCGAGCGACGACGACGACGACGACGATGATGATGGGGTTTTAGAGAGCTTAGAGGAGGTAGAGATAGGATTGGGGAGGAGGTTGAGGAGCCCCATCGTTGCGGCGGTGGTCGCCATAGTTGCTCCCTCTCGAAGCGTCAGAGAGAGTGAGAGGGAGACTGGGAGAGAAAGTGTGTGTGTGAGATTCTGCAGGGACAGAGGAGATAGGAGATGAGGGGATGAGAAAAGGAGATGGTACTGCGAGAATGAACGGCGAAGTATGCGGACACGTGGGGCTACGAGATGAGCCGTTGGATTCGTACTACAGTAGCATTTGGGTAATTAAAGAACGGTGGATGGTGGAGTAACGATGCGTCCGCGTGCGACTCCATCTGGAGTATTTCGGAAGAAGCTTGTTGTGAGCACACGTACCTCATACGTCGCGGAGAAGCCGACGAGACTTCTCTGTTGTTTTGTAGCAGCAGCTATACATATACCTAGTGCAATAAGAAAGAATTAACTATTTCAAAAATAAAAATAAAATTAAAAATTAAGTGAAATTATTATAAAAAAAATATTTGCTTGGATATTAAATTAGTTTTAAAAATAAAAAAATTTATATTTATTATGATAATAAAGAATAAGATAATTTGTATTTGTTATGATAGTAAAGAATGAGATGAATAAAAAATAATAATAGTATAAAATAACGAAATTGTTTTTAACTATAATTTTAAATATTTAATTTAAGATATTTTTAAAATTTATATTTTACTTGTATATATATAAAAAAAAAATTAAAAAATTTTGAAAATTTATAAATTTTCAAAATTTCAAAATTTTGTATATAAAAATTAGTATAAATTTTAAAATTTTAAAATTAATAAATTTAAAAATTTTGTAAATTTTTAAATTTATTAAAAATTAAAGTTAAAATTTTAAAAAAATATAAATTTTAAAAATTCTCTAAATTTAAAAATTTAAAAATATTAAAAAATTTAATTTTAATTGTCTACAAAAATTGCAAAAGTAGGAGCAAAAATTTTAATTTGTATAAATTTAAAAAATTTTATAAAAAATTTATATAAATTTTAAAATTAATAAATTTTTTAAGAAAAAATTAAAAAAATAAATTTTAGATTTAAAAAAAAAAAACTAAATTTACAATTCTTGTGGACTGTAATTGGTACAACTCTCCCTGTACCCGTTAGAAGTTATCACAACCCTCTAAAGTTTGAGCAATATTATTTATAAACTCTATGTAATATACACATTACCAATTTAAGGATGAGAGTTTCTTGATAAGTCATATTAAGATAACTAGTAAAATTTCTCGCCCTAAAATATATGGGGTATAAAATTTACATTCTATTTGGAGTGTACAATTAATATTTTTCTTAAAATTTACTCATATATTTTAATTTTTTAATTTGTTCGATTTGAATTAGTCAACAGGATTTTGACTTTAAAATTTTAATCAATTATTTACTTTAGTAAATTTGTAGTTATGAGATTTGCATAAAGTATGCTAATTAAATTGTAATATATTTAAATTTTTAAGTTAAAATATTGTCCACCTACTCAAATTAAATATATTGAAAAGTTAGATGATAATATCAAAATTTTGAAATATTGGTTACCCAAATTACAATAATCAACTGTTCAAATAAATTTTGTATATTTTATTAAAAAAAACAGAATATAAGATTGCTGTTGTATTTTAGAGCCTTTAGATGAGAAAGGTTGGAAGATTACATCCAAGAGGTGGTTGTAGAGGTAAAATTGCTCATAAAAAATTTAGATCAATACTATCCAAACATAAAAAATGAGCGTAAATTTTATTTCCCTTAGTTTCAATGAGTGGAGTGTTTTTATTGGTTATCTCGATGTGATATGTAAAAATATTTGTCCATTAAATTGGTGGGATGTAAAATTTATATTTCAAACAAAAATGAAGTGTATAAATAATATTTTTTTTAAAAAAATTAGAATAATTACACTAGTGGTTCCCAACTTTTTTTTAAAAAATTATTAAATTAGATTTTTTTTTTATTTTTTTTTTTTATTTTTTTTTTTTTTTTGTCAATTAAACCTCCAATTTTTTATAAATCTTCAATTAAATTTTTATAGTCTCTACTCCCTCCTATAATTGACGGAAGTTGACACGTAGGTGCTGATATAAAATTTTCAAATTAACTGCATAATCGATCCCAACCTTCTTCTTTTATTTTATTGGATCCCACTTTATCTTTTTGTCAATTAAAATTTCATTTTTTTTTTTTTTTTTTTTTTTTTTTTTGAGAGAACCTCAAGTTTTTTCAATTGAGTTCTTATCATCTATAGTTCCATTATATTTAAGGAATATTAACACATGAACTGTAACATAAAAACCTCTTGCTGGTAGAAATATATGGTGACACCGTCTGCTATAGGCCATTTTGAAATAGGCCCTGAACTTTTTTTTTTTTTTTTTTTCCATTAAGAATCGGTAACCTTTTTTTTATTTGAGTTCTTATACTTATTTAGCTAAAAAATTTAACAAATTTAATGACTCTATTAGTTAACAATTAATTGAGCTAATTTTATCTGCTAAGAAATTTTTAAAATTATCAAATTTAATGAAATTATTAATGTATTTCTAATAAAATCTATAATTTTTTTATTATTATAATTTTAAATTCAAAAACTCAATAAAAAATTAAAATTAAAATTAGGGGTTTCATTTCAAGATGGCATATAGAGGAGGATCCTGTTTCCAAATGAAGTATTGTTTAGAGATTCTCCATGCATTTTTACCTTGCTTTCTTTGCATATCCATCTCAGGCGGGATTTTTTCTATAAGGGTGCCAACTCAACAACGAATCAGCGCTCCCACCTTTCAACTTCCATAACATAAATGTATACTATAGATGCCAAGCACCTAATAAAAAAACTTGCATAAATGGGGACTCAATCCAACATGTTAGGAACTCAATTGAAAATAACAAAAGAAGTTGGAGACCAAATTATTAACTATATATATGAATTATTAACATTTTTGCTGAGATGACACAATTTTCTTTATTTTGAATGGACGGGCGGCGCTCCCCGTGCGGCTCACCTTGCGTGGCAGTGTCCCGAGCG
The DNA here is from genome assembly GCA_029204045.2 of Tillandsia leiboldiana. Lineage (NCBI taxonomy): Eukaryota > Viridiplantae > Streptophyta > Magnoliopsida > Poales > Bromeliaceae > Tillandsia > Tillandsia leiboldiana. The sequence goes on from CM055065.1 coordinate 43,044,138, forward strand.
GCGGTGCTTCGCGTCAACTCCGTCAAGGCTCGGTAAGCATCCAATTGGCGGCGGCGGCCTCCCGTCTTTGACGACGGCGGTGGCGGCTTCCCAATTTACGTCGACGGCGGCGGCCTCCCGTCCACCTTAACGGTGTTGACCCCAACTTCGCATCAAATCTTCGTTTCCATCGACACCTTAAAAAAACCCGACAAGAATATCGAAAACCCTACCAAATCTTTACAAGAGATAACGAAAAGCCCAAAACGCACATTCTAGTCGGTGAGGATGAAGGTACGATACTCGGTTCCGTCCTTCGCTCTCCGGTCTCCCGCGATGTCGATGCTCCCTCCTCCGTTGCCCCACGATGATGCCGATTTTCGATCCCGATCTCCGATGAACCCTTTGAGGAAGAAGACGATATTCTCTTTTCGTTATAATTACTGGAAACTAGGATTTTCTTGTCTCTCTCTTTTTGATGTGTAAAGTAGAAACCGATCCCCCGGTTCTACTATTTATAAGAGATTTTGAAACAATAATAACCGCTTCCTAACTTTTGTATCAAATCAAATCTTTTTGTAACAAATCAAATCTTTTGATTTAACCATTTCTCTTTCGATTTTCGTTCCAAACCCTTCGAAAATCTCATCGTACGTTGGAAATTCGTCCCCAGGTTCTTATTTATAAGAGATTTTGAAACAATAATAACCGCTTCCTAACTTTTGTAACAAATCAAATCTTTTTGATTTAACCGTCTCTCCCTCGATTTTCGTTCCAAACCCTTCAAAAATCTCATCGTACATTGGCACGAATTTTCAAGCACCCAAAAGCCGAAATGAGTATTGTAAACCCTCTCATATATTAAACTTAGAAAAATCACATCGGGAGCTCCGTTTATCGGAATTTAGAGCCGATCACACCACCGTTTTTCATTTTTCGAGCCCTACATAATGAAATAAAAATTCGACCAAAAAGGCATAACGAAAATACGAGAAAATACCGTGAATACCGAAAGTGATACCGAACGAAAACCGTGGACACTACATCACTCCCTCCTTTAAAGAAGTTTCGTCCCCGAAACTTAACTTATATCCATTACAAACAAGTCCGAATAATGTTCTCTCATCACTGACTCAAGTTCCCACGTGGCTTCCCTTTCGTCATGGTTACTCCATTGAACCTTCACATAAGGTATTGACCTCTTACGCAACTTCTTTTCTTCTTGTGCCAAAATTCGCACCGGTGTTTTTTCAAAACTCAAATCCTCTTGTAGTTGCACCGAAGAAACATCGATCACATGTGAAGGGTTGGGCAAGTACTTCCGAAGCATTGATACATGAAATACATCATGTACCCTCTCGAGACTAAGTGGCAAGGCCAAACGGTAAGCTACCAGACCAATCCGCTCAAGGATCTCAAACGGTCCCACGAATCGCGGGCTCAGCTTGCCTCGCAAACCGAACTGCCGGATTTCCCGGGATGGCGATACATTGAGCAACACATGCTCCCCGACTTGGAACTCCAAGTCCCGTCGCCTCCGATCTGTGTAACTCTTTTGCCGGCTTTGCGCGATTAGTAACCGCTTCCTAATCAAACGGACCTTTGCCTCCGTTTCTCCCACCAAGTCGGGTCCAAGATGCTTCCGTTCCATCAAGTCGTCCCAACACAAAGGTGATCGATACCTGCGCCCATACAAAGCCTCATATGGTGCCATCTGAATACTTGCCTGAAAGTTATTGTTATATGCAAATTCCACCAACGGTAAGTAACGATGCCATCCCCCTCCAAAATCCATAACATAGGCTCGGAGCATGTCCTCTAAAGTCTGAATCACTCGCTCCGACTGTCCATCACTTCGGGGGTGAAATGTCGTACTAAAACTAAGCTTGGTTCCCATTGCTTGTTGAAGACTTTTCCAAAAGTTTGACACGAAGCGCGTATCTCTGTCAGATGTAATCATAACCGGTACCCCATGTAGTCTCACAATCTTATCGATGTACAACTGAGCCAAACGCTCCCATGAACACGTAGTGTGTATAGGAAGGAAGTGTGACGACTTTGTCAATCGATCAACCATGACCCAAATTGCGTCATTACCAAGTTGCGATCGTGGAAGCCCCGTGACGAAGTCTATGGTAATCCATTCCCATTTCCATTGCGGAATTGAAAGCGGATGTAACTTTCCTGCAGGCCATTGGTGCTCAGCTTTAACCTGCTGACAACCCAAACAACGTGCAAGAAAACGAGTCACATCCTACTTCATCTTTGGCCACCAGAAGGTTTGTTTCAGATCCTTGTACATCTTATTCCCGTCAGGGTGAACGGTATAAGGCGTCTGATGTGTTTCGGTCAAGATCTCATCATTTAATTCTAGCTGATCCAGAACACACAACCGTCCTCAAAACCGAATCGAGTCATCCTCTCCAATGGTGAAGTCGCCATCCAAACCTGACGTAACCCGACCACGAATGCACTAAAACTCCACATCCGCCTTCTGTCCCTCGCTAATGCGATCCATTAGGGTCGGTTTAACCTCCATCGTAAAAAGCCTTGCAACTGTGCCATGTGGTACAATTTCACTCCCAACCTTTGAAACTCCTCAAGTAAACCCTTTTTCTGCGTAACTGATTCCAAAGCCAAACCCTTAGTTGGAGTCTTTCTGCTTAAGGTATCTGCCACTACATTTGCCTTTCCCGGGTGATAGTGAATAGACAAATCGTAGTCCTTTAAGAGCTCCAACCAGCGTCTCTGCCGGAGATTTAATTTCTTTTGAGTAAACAAATACTTCAAACTTTGATGATCCGTGTATAACTCACAATGTGCTCCGTACAGGTAATGCCTCCATAATTTCAAAGCAAAAATCACCACTGCCAATTCAAGGTCATGGGTGGGATAGTTCTTTTCGTAATCCTTGAGTTGCCTTGACGCATACGCTATTACTCGATTCTGTTGCATCAAAACACAACCTAATCCCACTCATGACGCATCACAATAAACCACGAAGTCCTCTCCCGGTCTAGGTAAGGCTAAGGCCGGTGCCCGTGTCAATCTACCATTCAATTCCTCAAAACTCTCCTGACACTGAGGCGTCCAAGCGAACTTTTTGCCCTTCCGAGTTAGCCGGTTTAGAGGTAGTGCGATCTTAGAAAAACCCTCTACAAATCGCCTGTAGTATCCGGCCAAACCCAGGAAGCTGCGAATCTCTGTCACCATGGTAGGTGTCGGTGTGAGGATCCGAATTCTCGCGATTGGATTACTGTGGGTTCGACAACTTCTAGAGGCTTTTGTTGAGTGTTGGAGGTGTTTGCGCGCAAATCGGACTTCAAAACTGGACTCAGCACGAAAAATAGATCGAGTTGGTGTGTTCGGATGCCCCCGTAAATTTTTAGAGGTGGTTCTGCACGAAACGGACATCGTATTTGGATTCAGCGTGGAAAAATGATGGAAATCGGCTACTTGGTTGTATTTTTTCGGAGTCCGGATGAGTGAAAACGGGCAACCTGAAGTTCGTGGGGTCATTCGGGTGCATGGAGGAGCCGTGAACCGGGGTGCCACGTGGCGGCGCCCCATTGGATCGGCGCAGAAGGCGCGGTCCACGGGGGCGCCCAGTTGGGCGCGTGGCGGGCCTTGGTTGGCCCGCCGCCGCGCGCACGTGGGCGCGCAGCGCGGTCCCCGCGCGAGGTACACGCGGCGCACGCCCGTTGGTTGCGCCGCGGCCACCCGGATCAAGCCACGTGGCTTGATCCGGGCGGCCAGTCCCGGGCGACGTGGCGGCCCGGATGGCCACCACGTGTCCCGGCCTGCCGGGCCGAGCGGGCCGGGCCCGTCCTGTAGCAGCAGGGAGAGAGGGAGAGAGCGGAACTTCATATATTTGTGTTTCTTCTCCTTCTTCTTCTTTTTCTTCTTCTTCTTCTTCCTCCTTCTTCCTCCTTGGACCTTGGATTTTTGGAGGACTTCAGGCAGAGCTTCACCAGCACCTCTTCTCCAACTTCATCACCTTGGATGGCCATTAGAGCTCTTGTGATTATCTTTTTCCCATGTTGGAGCACAAGCACCATTATTGGATTTTCGGAGCTTCACTGTCACATTTTGGTGCAAAACTTCCCCAGGCTTCTTTTCGTAGAATTTCGAGCCGAAATTTGGAGGAGATCTCCACGACAGGTAAATCTACAATTTTGATATTTAAGTGTTTTGCATGGATTATGAGATTTCTTTGAGCATTTCTAGTTTTTTTGCAACCTTCACGCACAGATTTTCTTTTTGGACACCTTGGAGCAATGTTGGGTTTTCTCTTTCATACGAGCTCGGAATTGGGAGTTCTTTAGCTCGATCTCTATCTACTCTCGACAAGAAATCCATTGCCACCTTTCTCACTGTATTTGGAGCTCATTTGGACAGGTGAAACTCATCATCTTTCCAGCCCTGTAGTGCTGGTTTTTACAGAGCAGAGTTTTCTAGCAATTGCATGTTTGTATGGTGTTAACTTTGGGTTTAGCATGATTTTTGGGGATTTCTCTGTATGGATGGATTAACAGGGTTAAGATGAGCATTTTTCATGTTGATATCTAAGCGTAATTTCTGCTGGATTGATCCCTAAAAATTCATGAAGTTCATGCTGAAATTTTGGTGGTTGCCGCGTTGTTTTGGGTGTATCTTGGCCTACAAGTATTGGAATGAGGAGTGTAAATACTCGTTTTGCATCTACTCATCGCAAGGATCGCAACCATGATTTTTCTGAATTTTTCGAAGGGTTGCACATAGGTAAAAAACTCCCTTTTCTGTGCTAGTTTGTAAAACAACAAGTGCTGTTTTTCGGTGTTGACTGTGGTGTTGTTTGTGGGCCGTTTGTCAGTGGACTTGGCGGTGGTGTGGCTGAGATGTTGGTCGTGGCTGAAGCGCGAGCGACGATGGTGGTGTGGCTGAGATGTTGGTCGTGGCTGAAGCGCGAGCGACGATGTGCCGAGGATGCGGTTTCGGCGGATGTTGTTAGCGAGTGACTGCGCACTTCACCGACTTCGGCTTTGCCTGCGGAAAGCGATTCAGGTGGGTTGCTTCGTCTCCAGAAACGGTGGACGGTTCTCTAATTCTATATTTTAGAATGCATGCATGTTTAGGGTACAATATATGTGGTTGAGGGGTAAGCTTAGGAATGATAATTGTATATGGAATTGCCGGTTAATTATTCATGTTATGACTTATGGGAACTAGCAAGATCTATAGCCATGATGATGATTAAGGAAAGCTTACCTTAGGGAACATTGCTCTTTTGATTATTAGCATGCCATGTTAGCACATAACTGTTATGAGATTTGATTATGCGACGGGGCAGGATTATGTATCTATGTGCGGATATCACCTGAGATGATTTCTTATGAATCATGTATTATGGACAGGTGTAGTTCATTAGTGATTTTGGCATGTGATTATACCTAGAGAAGCTATTACGTGATTTACTCCCTTTTTTCCCTTCTTGAGGGCAAATGCATACTTGTATGGACATCTAGATAGGCAATCTTTTACTGCTACACTATCATGTTGGGACTTGACTTAGGAGAAACCATCTTTGCTTCTTTTTTTCTTTTTAGTCAGTCATGTGGTTCGTGTTGCTCGGGTTCGAGCAGGGGTTTGGGATATTGTAGTCGAGACTTCGAGTCTGGGACAGGTTGGGTTTGATTGTGGGTATTGCGGCGACCGCGAATATTGGCCGGTTGGCCGAGTGTCGGTTGTACTTGATTGTGGATGGCAAGATATTGTGGCAACCGCGGATATTGGGCGGTTGACCGGAGGTCGGCTATGGGTTTATGGATTGTGGGGCATTACGGCAACCGCGGATACTGGGCGGTTGACCGGATATTTACTTATGCATCAGATTGGGTATCAGATTTCTCTAGTGGACAGATTTTCCCACTTATTGAGTACTTTTGTATCTGATTGAGGACCGGAGTTTTCTTTAGTGGATAGGTTTTCCCACTTTGATTAGAGTCGTGATCCAGTCCTGTTGTTTTATGATACTTATGATACTTGTTACTGAGATACTTTACTCGTGTGGGTCGCTCCCCTCGAGTGCCACTCCGGAGTGTGCGACAGGCAGGCTTTGAGTCCTTGTGACTCCATCTTCTCATCGGTGCTATGCGTTCGCCAGCATACCCGATACGGCAGGCACAGCAGGCAGTACCAGTTCTTACTGGTCCATTGATTGGGTTTATCACAGGCAGATACTTTATTGTTGCACTCGTGCCTGGGGGTGGGGCTGAGTGGAGTCTAGTAGTTGTGTTGAGACCGGTACTAGTGTTGTGGGAACCGTTTGGGGTTGACGGTGGTCCCGGGGTCGTTGTGAGTATTTCGACCGTTGTGCGAGATGTTGAGGATCTTGAGTCTATCCGTTCTGAGAGAGAGCGCGGATTTTGACTATAGCATGCATGTGCCACTATTCGATAGCGAGTTAGTCCGTATGGACACCCTACCTAATTCCTGCACGGCAGTGGAAGGTGGTTGTAGGTGGGTGCAGGCTTGACTGGACCAGATGTGGCAGTCAGCTCGATTGGGTCGATTGTGCACTTCATGTGCGAGTGGTTGCATATCTTTCATTGGTTTTCCCCATTTGAGCATTTAGATAGAGACATGGTAGCTGTAGAGTATCTCCAGCATTCTTGTTCAGTTTTTACTGCATGGTTATCTTATGCCTCTAGTAGACTTAGTGGGCAGATCGTCGGGCCTGGTGGCGGTACCCACTGAGAACTCCCTTTTGGTGTAGTTCTCACACCCATTGGGGGTTTTCCCCCTCATTTTTCTTTCCTCTCCTTTGTTTTGCAGAGTCTTAGCGGATGTTGCTGATTCTGCGGTTGCTGTTCGAGGCGAGGGAGTCGCGAGCTAGATCCCTACCTATTCTTGGAGAGTAGCTGTACCCCTTCATTGGAGATTTGCAGTACAGTCAGTAGATTAGTTATTTTATTTCCACTTTTGAGATATCATTATATTGTGAGGATCTGACTTGTACTGAGAGCCTGTACACTGATGTATTATTTCCGTTTACCTCCCTATTGAGTTCGGAGTTATTATATTTGAGGATTTTGTATGATTATCACTTATGGGGAGATGGATATTGTATCATTATTTCCAGTCATAGAGATGGTTGGTTTTCTGTTTTACAGCAGTTTTATTTTGTAGCTCTGATATTTGTTTAGCTGTAGTCCCTTTTCTTGCAGGATGGATGCTTCGCCTATACGGGGTTTTGTATAGGCGGCGGATCTGTTGGCGAGCCCAGGTCGCAGTTTCGACCCCGGGGAGTGACAGATTAGAGTGGTATCAGAGCCTAGGTCTTAGGTCATGGTGGACTTAGAAATCCTAGGCTTATGGTTTGACCCTTAGATGACTTCGTGAGTGTCGTGATTTATAGCGAGAGTCCTGATTGAGTTTTATACCTCTCCCAGGGGACGGGACGAGTGATTGGCATGTTTATTCTCCTAAGTGATTATGTTGGCTGCAGACAACATAATGCTGTGGAATGGGTAACATGCTCTAGAGTTTCGCTGGATTGGGCCGAGTGTTTGTTGTGTGCTGTGTTGCGGTTTTGTCGTGGTGAGCGGTGTGTCTCCCCGACGCTGGGTTTTGACCCGTGTGAACCCTGTCGCAGCAGTTGACCCTGAGCTGTTAGATTTGGGCCGGATACCTAGATTGAGGTCAGAGAGCTCCGGACCCAGATGGCAGGATTGTTAGAGGTAGATCAGCGGCGGAGTGAGCAGCTGGTTTAGGTGACACAGTTGTCGGAGCACTGAGTAGTCCCCTCCGTGCCAACATTTAGTGCCGGGGCACTGAGGCAGGGTGGATAGTTGACGGCAGATGAGCTGTAGCACATCATCGATTGGTTGAGCCAGTTCCGACAGATAAACCACCCTGATTCTTAGGATTGAGTTTGGAGCCTTTGGAGGCAGAGTCGTGGTCGGTGGTGATGGAGAGACTACTTGAGAGCCTCCTTGTGTTAAAAGATTACGCAGTTGCTGAACTGCGCGCTCCATGTTTTGAGGGACGAGGCGCATAGGATATGTGTGTCTAGGAGTGGATTGCGCCAGGATACCTTTCTAGTCATTCGGTCCCTCCGTTATGGATTTTGGATACCTTGATTGAGTAGGCACTACGAATGGAGCATGGCGCATAGTCCCTTTGGATTGGAATCTGTCGGCAGGGGCGAGTTCAGGATAGAGGCGCTTGACGCTAGGTGATGGAGGACAGATCGGGCGGCAGAGGCATTCCCGATTTCTCCCCAGGATAGTGGATTTCGGAGACGCTAGAGGTCGGGTGGACCCCGATGGTAGCATTCAGCATTAGTATCAGCAGTAGCGGCAGCGTGGATGTGTTATCTGCGGAGTACTGCTTTTGTCGCCCTAGTATGAGCAGAGACAGAGGTCATGCTCCCTTTATATTTGGTCTAGATATTGTCAGGCAGATTGAGCGATGACCACCTGCATTAGGCAGATGAGTCTGTGCCGCCCGGTTGGAGGGTGCCACGGCAGGGGATCGAGTTATTGCAGGTGTGATTTCATCACAGCAATCGGAGTTAGAGCATTTTGCATTCCGGCATGGACTAGAAGCAGAGTCGTTATCACGTGCACTAGAGGTATAGGTTCCTGTTGGTGTTGTGCACGTGAAGGAGGCTTGTGGTTCATGTCCAGTGCACTTGAGACCGCGAGTTATACTGGCAGGCTTGTTGGTAATTGTGGCAGTTCGGTGTTTTGACCCAGTGCTTGAGATTGGTTGGCACAGTACCACATGATGTTTGATTGCGGAATAGAGGACTATGAGCTCCTGCGAGGTAGACAAGAGGAGGTTTGATGTAGAGACTGTTAGAGCACACAAGTTCCAGCGATAGTGTGAGAGGTGCCTACGGCGGCACCGGGACACAAGGATACCCCTATTGCCCGTGAGATCCCGGTTGTGAGTCAACCTGAGCTGATGATGATGCCACCGGCCAAGGAGATAGAAATTGCGTTTGACGTGGTTCTGGGAACCGCGCCAACCTCGACTGCACCTTATTGGATATCACCGGTAAAGCTTAGAGAGCTATTAGCGCAGTTGCAGGATTTGGTGGATCGAGGGGTCTGTTTGGCCCATTGTCATGCGTTGGTACAAGGTGGTGATGCCACGTTGTTGATACACGACGGTGAGGGTTCTATGGTGGTTGAGGTCCAGGTTTCTTTCCGAATAATTTGATTGAGTTATACTCTGGTAGTGTTCTCTTTGTTGTGTGTGGCTATTTGGAATCGTACAGCTGAGTACTTTGCCAAGACAGAGTTCAGGACATGGTAAGGGTAATATGTGCTCATAGTAAGGCCAAGTGGATTGACTAATGCCCTACCGCCTTTATGATTGGAGGAATTGTGTGTTTCAGCTGTACTTAGAACAGATTAGTGGTGATATTCTACCTGGATATTTAGAATTACCCCAGAGTGACTTGGAGAATGAGAAGCACTTGTGGATGGTGCTACAGTGTCAGTGGGAAAAAAAAAGCTGTTAGCCGCATTGTTGAGGTGCGAGTTTAGTGTCGGGAGCGTACCTTCTTGAGCTACATTATCCTAGCCGTAGGAGCGGCGGTAGAAATCCGGCCAAAAATGGATGCTAGTTGAGATTGGCCGAGACCGACATTGATTGTTGAAGTGAAGAGCTTCTTGGACTGGGCGGTGCCAGCAGAGCTGGACGAACGGATGATGAAGTTGATACCAGCGCCGATTTTAGCTTTGCCAGAGATGGGAGATGAACTTTTGAGTTTTTGTGATGCCTCCCATAGTGGCTATGGAGTTATCGTGGGTTACCTTCGGTCCGCGCTTTATCAGTTCAACCCTATGGGTATTGTGATAGGACAGACCCCTATTTTGTTGGTAGCTTGGATCCCACAGATGAGCCTTTCATTTCGCCTATCATTTCCAGCTTTGATTGATATATCTGGGCATAGTCCATGCCTGCTTGGTCATCAGTTTTGTTTACTCAGCATTCATGTTCTATACTAAATGTTAGAATAAGAGTTCAGCTTCAGATTACAGCTATCAACATCTCGAGTGGGATTTTCTCGGCTTGTCGCCGATTGTTCGGACTTTTGACCGTGAGCTTGAGCATCAGCATTATGATCGCCTTTCTAGCAAGCTTTCAGTCACGTTCACCGACGGTTTGGCCACCGTCAGGGTGTTCTTTACTAGTTGAGTGGTCGACTTCAACCCGTGAGCCCGTTGGGGCTATGATAGCATGTGCAGTGACCAACAATGGCATGAGGTTGTTTTCCCTAGGGGTCCCTTTTGATGGTAGCCTGCGGTTGAGCTGTCCACTCGGGTGGTATGGATCCGAGAGTGACCGAGTGAGGACCCCAGCTTGTTGGATTCTTTTCTTCTTGGATGATCGTGTGGGTGTATTTCGGGTCGCCCTGATTGAGTTGGCACTAGGGTGTGGTGTTGGTGCGCGTCGTACTGGTTGTTCTTCCCTTTTCCCAGACTTTTTGGAGTCCTTGAGGTTTTTTCCGCGTCTCAGCTCAGGGGTGTTTTGTTGTTGGTTTCCCCGCCCGTGATCGACTCGCTCGATTTGAGATCTGTGAGTGTTGGAGTACGAGGGACGCCCGTTGCGAATTTTGGCTCTTAGAGGAGAGGATTGCGCAACTGGGCCATGCCGTACTGGTTATTGCTGTTGTCGAGGAGTAATCACGGGGTGTGAGTGGCGACTTAGGAGCTGGAGACGGTGTTATTGAGTACCTACCCTTGGAATTTGAGACTCCATCTGAGTTGTGTTAGTTTCGAGGACGAAACTTTCTTTTAGTGGGGGAGGATGTGAGGACCCGAATTCCAGCGATTGGATTACTGTGGGTTCGGCAGCTTCTGGAGGCTTTTGTTTAGTGTTGGAGGTGTTTGTGCGCAAATCGGACTTCAAAACTGGACTCAGCGCGAAAAATGGATCGAGTTGGTGTGTTCGGATGCCCCCGTAAATTTTTAGAGGTGGTTCTGCGTGCAACGGATATTGTATTTGGATTCAGCGCGAAAAAACGATGGAAATCGGCTATTTGGTTGTATTTTTTCGGAGTCCGGATGAGCGAAACGGGCAACGGTCATTCGAGTGCATGGAGGAGCCGTGAACCGGGGTGCCACGTGGCGGTGCCCCATTGGACCGGCGCAGAAGGCGCGGTCCACGGGGACGCCCAGCTGGGCGCGTGGCGGGCCTTGGTTGGCCCGCCGTCGCGCGCACGTGGGCGCGCAGCACGGTCCCCGCGTGAGGGACACGCGGCGCACGCTCGTTGGTGGCGCCGCGGCCACCCGAATCAAGCCGCGTGGCTTGATCCAGGCGGCCCGTCCAGGGCGACGTGGCGGCCTAGATGGCCGCCACGTGTCCCGGCCTACCGGGCCGAGCGGGCCGGGCCCGTCCTGTAGCAGCAGGGAGAGAGGGAGAGAGGGGAACTTCATATATTTGTGTTTCTTCTCCATCTTCTTCTTTTTCTTCTTCTTATTCTTCCTCCTCCTTCCTCCTTGGACCTTGGATTTTTGGAGGACTTCAAGCAGAGCTTCACCAGCACCTCTTCTCCAACTTCATTACCTTGGATGGCCATTAGAGCTCTTGTGATTATCTTTTTCCCATGTTGGAGCACAAGCACCATTGTTAGCTTTTCGGAGCTTCACTATCACATTTTGGTGCAAAAATTCCCCAGGCTTCATTTCTTGGAATTTAGAGCTGAAATATGGAGGGGATCTCCACGACAGGTAAATCTACAATTTTGATATTCAGTGTTTTGCATGGATCATGAGATTTCTTGGAGCATTTCTGGTTTTTCTGCAACCTACACGCACAGATTTTCTTTTTGGACACCTTGGAGTAATGTTGCGTTTTCTCTTTCATACGAGCTCGGAAGTGGGGGTTCTTTAGCTTGATCTCTATCTACTCTCGACAAGGAATCCATTGCCACCTTTCTTACTGTATTTGGAGCTCGTTTGGATAGGTAAAACCCATCATCTTTCCAGCCCTGTAGTGCTGGTTTTTACAGAGCAGAGTTTTCTAGCAATTGCATGTTTGTATGGTGTTAACTTTGGGTTTAGCATGAGTTTTGGGGATTTCTTTGTATGGATGGATTAACAGGGTTAAGATGAGCATTTTTCATGTTGATATCTAAGCGTAATTTCTGCTGGATTGATCCCTAAAAATTCATGAAGTTCATGCTGAAATTTTGGTGGTTGCCGCGTTGTTTTGGGTGTATCTTGGCCTACAAGTATCGGAATATGGAGTGTAAATACTCGTTTTGCATCTACTCGTCGCAAGGATCGCAACCATGATTTTTCTGGATTTTTCAGAGGATTGCACATAGGTGAAAAACTCCCTTTTCTGTGTTGGTTTGTAAAACAACAAGTGCTATTTTTCGGTGTTGACTGTGGTGTTGTTTGTGGGCCGTTTGTTAGTGGACTTGGCAGTGGTGTGGCTGAGATGTTGGTCGTGGCTGAAGCGCGAGCGACGATGTGCCGAGGGTGCGGTTTCGGCGGATGTTGTTTGTGATGACCCGGATCTCCGCAGAGCTGCTGTGGTGTGTTGGAGGTGTTTGGGGCATAATTGGGCATAAGTGTTGGACTTCGGGCATAATTGGATCATGTGAGTGATCGGAGGACCCCATGGAGGGTTTAGAAGTGGTTTCGCGCAAAACGGATATTAAAATTGGGCTCCGCGCGAAATCTGGGCTAAGAACACATTTCCGGGTGCCTTCGGCAATTTTTAGAGTTGGAATTTGGCAAAACGGACGTCAAATTCGGATTCAGCGCGCGAAAACGGTCAAAATGGACTACCCACTGGTCATTTTTGAGCTCCGGTTACTGTTCACTGTCGGAACAGTGATTCCGGCGATTGCCGGCGGCGGCAGGCAGCGGCGGAGAGCGGCGGCGCGGCCTCGGGCAGGCGGACAGTTGCGGCGGGCAGCGCGCGTGGGCGTGGGCAGGGCGCGCGGGTGCGCGGTCCACGCGGCCGGCGTGCACCGGAGCGGGGTGCCACTTGGCGTCTTCCCATTGGGTGGTTCACAGGTCGCGGTCTACGGAGCAGCGCGGTGTTTGGTGGACTGGGCGGGAAGACACGTGGCAGCACGTCATTGGTTCGGTGTTTGGGGTTTCGTGCGCCGGGTGCAGCGAGTGTGTGGCCTGGACACGTGGCGCGCGGGGATTGGGCGAGCTACTGTGCGCGTACGGCGGCAGGCGTGCAGGTGGCAGGCGGCGTGGCAGCGGTGGCGGCTGGCGTGGCGGCCACGGCGCCGACGTGGCGCACGCGTGCGCCACGTGGCGGCCCGCCATTGGCGGGCTATCACGCCCCGGGGTCGAAACTGTGACCCGGGCTCGCCAACAGATCCGCCACCTATGCCAAACCCGCATAGGCGAAGCGTCCTACCTGCAAAAAGAACTACAGCTAACAGATATCAGAGCTAAAAGATAAAACTGCTGTAGAATAAAATCAACCACTGTACAACTGAAGATAAAACGACAAGGTCCATCTCCCAAAAATGATAATCATACATTAACCTCGAGTACAAAACTCATAGCTCAACAGGGAGATATCTCAAATAAAACATCAGTGTACAAGCTCTCAATACATCATATCCTCACTACATCAGTCTCTCAAAAGAGGAAATAAATACCAATCTACCGACTATACTGAAGATCTCCTCCAAAGGGGGTACCGCTACTCTCCAAAGATGGGTCTGGATCTAGCTCGCTACTCCCTCACCACGCACAGCAACCACAAAACGGCAACACCCGCCAAGACTCTGCAAAACAAAGAGGAGAAAGGACAAAAGGGGGAAAACCCCCAACGGGCGTGAGAACTACGCAATAAGGGAGTTCTCAGTGGGTATCGCCACTAGGCCCGACGATCTGCCCACCAAGACTACTAGAGGCAAAAGATAACCGATGCAGTAAAACTGAAAGAAGAAGCTGGAAACACTCTACAGCTACCATGCCTCTATCCAAATGCTCAAATGGGGAAACTCTGATGAAGATATGCAACACTCGCACACGAGGTGCTCAATCGACCCAATCGAGCTGACTGCCACATCGGGTCCAGTCAAACCTGCGCCCACCTACAACCACCTCCCGCTGACGGGCAGGAATTACGTAGGGCGTCCAAACGGACTAACTCGCTATCGAGTAGTGGCTAATGCAGGCTATAGTCAAATCCATGCCCTCTCTCTCTCAGAACGGAAAGACTCAAGATGCTCAACCTCTCACACAATGGTCAAAGAACTCACAACGACCACGGGACCACCGTCAAACCCCGAACGGTTCCCAACAATACTAGCACTGGTCTAAACACAGCTACTAGACTCCACTCGGTCCCCCAGGCACGAGTGTAACAAAAGTATCTGCCTGAATAAACCCAATCGATAGACCAGTAATCACTGGTACTGCCTGCTCTGCTGGTACGGTCGCATCCCAAGGTAAGTAATAGATCGGCATCGAACCGTCCGATCGCACACAAAAGTAAGTAACAGACTGGCCTCGATCCGTCCAGTCGCACACTCCGGAGTGGCACTTGAGGGGAGCGACCCACACGAGTAAAGTAACTCTGTCATCAGTATCACAAGTATCTCTGTAACCACTGTCTCATAATAGCAGGACTGGATCAAGACTATGATCAAAGTGGGAAACTCCGTCCCCTAACAAAACCCCGATCTGACGCAATAGTACTCAAAAAGTGGGAAACACCATCCACTAGAACAAATCTGATACCCAATCTGATGCAATAGTCAACATCCGGTCAACCGCCCAAAGTCCGCGGTCACCGCAATAACCCACGACCCACAATTGGGTAAAATAATCAAGATCCGGTCAACCGCCTACTGTCCGCGGTTGCCGCAATAACCCACGATCCAACATCAAGCACACCCTGTCTCTGACCCGAAGGTCCCAGCTACACTATCCCAAACCTCTGCTTGAACCCGAGCAACACAGACCGCCTGACTAACAAGAAGGAGAAAGGAATAACATGGTTTCTCCTAAGTCAAGTTCCAAAATGTAGTGCAGCAGTAAAAGATGGCCTAACTATATGTCCATACACATATGTCCATACAAGCATGCATTTGTCCTCAAGAAGAATAAGGAAAATAAACCTCATGCCAGAATTAGCAATGTCCATACCTGTCCATGATTTTCGATCCATAATCACTCCTTGGAGTAGAACCTGCACATAACTACATAATCCTATCCCATTGTATAAACCATCCTCATAAAAGGGTTATATGCTAACATGGCATGATGATTAATCATATGGGGTAACCTTGCCTTAGGTAAGCTTCCACTAATCATCTACATAAATGTCTGATTAATACCATTGTTATACTGTGAATAATTCACTTGCAATTTCCATAATATCCTCATTGTTAAACTTACCGATCAATCCCAGCTATTGTACCATTCACCTGCATGCAATGCTAACATATGAAAATTTAGAGAACCGTCCACCGGTTCCGGGAATAAGGCACCCACCTGAAAAGCTGACTGTCCAAAGCCCACAGCTGAAAACACCAAAAAACTCTAATCCCTTGCTCCAATAAGTTCAGCACACCCGTAACACTCCTGGCACAACACAAAGTCCACTATTACACATACATTCCAAAATCTGCTCTCACACACACATACAACAACAGTCCCAAAAATGCTTAATTTTCACCTACAGCAAGAGCCCAGAAAATTCCAATAAAAATATCACAGCAATCCTTGCGTCGATAGCTTCGAAACGGTACCTTGCACGCCCAAATCGGAGTTCGGTAAGTCGAGATAAAAATTCGGCAAGGGGGTACACTCATACAAAAATCTGTACTAAAACTGTACACTGTTCACTGAGAAAACAGTAATTTTCACCTCTGAAGAAATCTCAGAAAAATCCAAGAAAAATACGAGCGCGTTCCTTGCGATCTGTAGATGAAAAAGTTGTATAAGCTCGTTTCCGGCTGACGCTTGTGCGCAAAGATATGGCCAAAACACCTCGATGCTGTCCCACAAAGCCAAACAGAAAATGGGTCACAGTGTTGCCTCGGGATCCGTGCCAAAAACTCACAACAGGAAAGCGCGATCAATACGAAAGATGAAGCCCTACCTCTTAGGAGTCTGTCGGCGCAAGAATCACTGCAAAATGATCTCGGGGTAGCCCAGGGGAGCTAAAACACTGTCGCTGCGCCGAAGAAGAACCCAGGAATGCAACGTCGCGCCGCGCCGTAAAATCCAGAACCTCGGGATGCGTGCTCATAAAATCGTAGAACTTGGCAGGAAGATCAAGAATTAAGAGTTGAACAAGTCTTCTTCAAGGTGCTCGGGCAGATGGTGCGTGGGCTGAGAGAAAAGAGCCAAAGAAGAGGGCTCGGGCTGCCTATTTATAGGCTGAGGAAACAATTGGAAAAATTCCCATTGTGTCCCAAATTCTGGGCGCCCGAAACTTTTCGGGCGCGCACAGTGCGGCCCGGCCCACAACTTTCGGGCGCGCACAGTGCGGCCCGGTCCACCACACAGTCCAGTCCACTACTCCCCCGGGCCCCCACTGCACCCGGTGCACCTGCGCCCGCGAATGGCGACGCGACACGTGGCCCGGCAACCCGTGCACCACGCACGTCGCGCCGTGGACCGCGCACGTCGCGGCTGACCCGGGCCGTACGGCCACCTGCCCCGCCGTACGGCCACCTGCCCCGAACACCCACTCCACCGGTTGCGTGGACCGGGAGCACAACACCGGACCAACCACCTCACGCCACGTGTCCACCCGGTCTACCGTGCACCACCGGCCTGCACCGTGAACCCAGACCACAACACCGACCAGTGAGAACCTGCCACGTGTCCCCTCCTCGGGTGCACGACGGCCGCGTGGACCGCGCACCTGACCGCGCCCCCGCGCGCCTGCCCGCGCCCCTGTGCGCCTGCCCGCGGCCGCGCGCCGCCTGCCCGAGCGCCTTCCGCCGCCTTCCGCCGCTGCCCGCCGCCGCCAGCCGCCGCCGGCGATCGCCGGAAACACTGTTCCGGCGATGAACAGTGATTTTACTGTAGCAAGCTCCGAAAAATACAAGTAAATAGCCCATCTTGGCCGTTTTCGCGCGCTGATTCCAAATCCGGCGTCCTTTTTGCCAAATTCCAATCCTATAATTTGCCGGAGGCTCCCGAAAAGGTATTTTTAATCCGAATTCCGCGCCGAGCCTAAATTTGATATCCACTTCGCGCGTAAACTCTTCTAAACATCCGATGGGGTCCCCCGATTACCTACGAGATCCATTTTAAGCCTTGAGTCCATCTCTTGTGTCCAAATTGGCGCGCGAACACCGCCGACATGCCACGTAGGCTTCCAGAAGCTGCTGGTCACACTGTAGAAGCCCTGCAAAGATCCGGGTCACCACACGGGCGCCAACTGCCCCGTTGACCTCTGTGGGCCACGCGGCGCGAAGGGAGCGGCCGAGTTGGCTGTCCCCTGTGCGGGGACACGTGTCGGTGCGCGGAGCGGGTCGGACGGGTGCGCGGTCCGGCCGGATCGGGTGTGCGGGCGTGGGCCGTGTGGGCCGGGCCACTGTGCGCGCCCGGTTTCGGGGCCCGAAAGTTTCGGGCGCCCGAAACTGGGGACACAGTGGTCATTTTCACAAATGTTTTTGTGGGCCTATAAATAGGCCTCCCCTCCCCTCCTTTTTCTGCTTTTTTCGAGTGATAGAGAGAGAACCTGAGGGAGGGCCTTGAAGCAAGTTTGTTCCCCTTGATGTTCTTGAGCTCGTGGTGGATCGCCGGAATTTCTGGAAGCTCGGCAACGGCGATATCGATTTTACAGCTCGCCTCGGTTTTCTCCCCATTTCGGCCCATTACCGTCGCAGATCAGTCAAAAATTCACTGTGAGCAAACCAGGAGGAGTTTTTGGGCGATTTCTTCGACAGCGTGTTCCTAAGAGGTAAGGCTTCGATTTTCGTGTTGATCGCTTCGTTCCGTTTCGCACTTTTGGCATGTTTCCCGAGACATCTTTGACCCCCATTTTTCTGTGTTGGATTCTGGACAGCACCGGCTTGTCGATTTTATATCTCAGCCTAGGAGCATCGGATCAAGGCGTCTCAAGACTCGATTTTGATCTACTCGTCGCGAGGAACACAGTGGTGATTTTTCTGGGATTTTTGGAAATTGTTTAGAAGGTGATAATTAAGCTTTTCTTGGACAGATTGCTACAGGAATTTTGATTTGGAAGGTTTTGAGGTGCAGCGGTGTTTTATTTTTATCTTGGTTTACAGGTATCAGATCTGGGCGTTTAAACAGTCATTTTGGGGCTACTCTTTGCGAGGAACGCGACCGTGAATTTTCTGGATTTTCTTGAGGACTGGACAGAGGTGATATTTAGCCATTTTTTTGGGGCTGATTTTGGACTGTAGGAAATTGTGCAGTTTTGGGATTAATTGTGCGCATTGTTCTGTGCAGTGGGACACAGTTTTTGGTGGATTGCTGTGTTAGAGGACTGCGGGCAGCGAGAGGTCTGTTTTGGTGTTGTGCGCGCTTTTTGAGGTGGGTGGTTGTTGCTTGCCTCTATATCTGACTTACCCACTAAGTTTATTAGAAAATCCCACTATTGGGCATATTGGTTGAGTATCATGCATGATTGACTGATATACATGTGAGCCTATCATCTGAGATTAATTTTGTGATTATAGCATGTTGGGGATATTATTGGGATAATATTTCTGTTGGAACATGATCATTGGAATAATTTATTAGTGATAATTAACATGCTACATTAGCACCTAGATTTTATGAAAGTGGATTAAATGATTAATTGTTGGGACATAATGAGACATCAATGTGCGGGTTTCACTCTGGGGATTTATTATGGATCAGGGATCATATGCATGTGTAGTCGACTGATGATTTTTGCCTGATGGTTATATTTATGTGGATATATTAATTATTACACATGTAAAACTGTTATTGGACATTCTCTCTCTTTCACATTGCTTGAGGACTTTTGCATGCTTATTTGGACATCTAGATAGGCCACTATTTTATTGCTACACTATCATATTGGGATTTGACTTAGGAGAAACCATGATTACTTTCTTTCTCCTTTTATTTAGACTTTTGAGTCATGTTGCTCGGGTTCGAGCAGAGATTTGGGATAGTGTAGCCGGGATCTGAGGGTCAGTGACAGGGTGTGCTTGATGTTGGATTATGGGTTATTGCGGCAACCGCGGACAGTAGGCGGTTGACCGGATCCTGATTATTTTACCCAATTGCGGGTTGTGGGTTATTGCGGTGACCGCGGACTTTGGGCGGTTGACCGGATATTTACTATTGCATCAGATTGGGTATCAGTTTTCTCTAGTGGATGGTGTTTCCCACTTTGATCATAGTCTTGATCCAGTCCTGCTATATCGAGGTACTGATGACAGAGATATTTATGATACTGATGACAGTGATACTTTACTCGTGTGGGTCGCTCCCCTCGAGTGCCACTCCGAAGTAGGCTTTACACCGTGCCGAGCGCCGGGCACCATACTGAGTTCTTGAGTTCGACAGCAGAGCAGGCAGTACCAGTTTTTACTAGTGGCACTAGACTGGGTCTATTTGGTCAGATACTGTTTTCTGATGCATTCATACCGTCATTTCCTTCGGTATTGCATTTAGAGGCATACTTGTTGTGGTTTCCCCTTTTATTCAGTAGTTCTGTTTACAGCTTTACCACTTGCCCTTTTCTTGCCTCTAGTAGACTTAGTGGGTACGCCGGAGCTTGAGGCTTTACCCACAGGGGGAGGCTACTGGTTTACTAGTGGTTCTCACCCCCATTGTTGTTTTTCCTTTCTTTTCTCCCCCCCTGTTGTGCAGAGTCCTCTTCGGGAGTTGCTGATCTTCGATCGTTGTCCGAGACGAGGGAGTCACGAGCTAGATCTTTACCACCCGAGGAGTGTAGCTGTATTCCCTGGTTGGAGATTCCTGGTAGCTGTTGGCTGGTTTTTACTATTTTATTTGGAGAAAGATCTTTTGTATTTAGAGAGACTAATGTTGAGACAGATGTACTATAGTTATATTTTATCTCCTTTTATAGTTGAGAGATGCTGTACTGAGGACATTGTATGATGATTATCTATATTTGAGGAGATGGATGTTGTACTTTATTTCATACTGTTCAGTGATTGGATTTTATTTTACAGCATTTTATTTCCGCTCTGATATTTGTGTAGCTATAGTACCATCTTTTGCAGGTTAGATGCTTCGCCTGTGCGGGTTTTAGCATAGGTGGCGGATCTGTTGGCGAGCCCGGGTCGCAGTTTCGACCCCGGGGCGTGACATTGTTAGCGAGTGACTGCGCACTTCACCGACTTCGGCTTTGCCTGCGGAAAGCGATTTAGGTGGGTTGCTTCGTCTCCAGAACCGGTGGACGATTCTCTAATTCTATATGTTAGAATGCATGCATGTTTAGGGTACAATATATGTGGTTGAGGGGTAAGCTTAGGAATGATAATTGTATAAGGAATTGCCAGTTAATTATTCATGTTATGACTTACGGGAACTGGCAAGATCTATATCCATGATGATGATTAAGGAAAGCTTACCTTAGGGAACATTGCTCTTTTTGATTATTAGCATGCCATGTTAGCACATAGCTGTTATGAGATTTGATTATGCGACGGGGATGGATTATGTATCTATGTGCGGATATCACCTGAGATGATTTCTTATGAATCATGTATTATGGACAGGTGTAGTTCATTAGTGATTTTGGCATGTGATTATACCTAGAGAAGCTATTACGTGATTTACTCCCCTTTTTCCCTTCTTGAGGACAAATGCATGCTTGTATGGACATCTAGATAGGCCATCTTTTACTGCTACACTATCATGTTGGGACTTGACTTAGGAGAAACCATCTTTGCTTCTTTTCTCCTTTTTAGTCAGTCATGTGGTTCATGTTGCTCGGATTCGAGCAGGGGTTTGGGATAGTGTAGTCGAGACTTCGAGTCTGGGACAGGTTGGGTTTGATTGTGGATTGTGGGTATTTCGGCACTGCGGATATTGGGCGGTTGGCCGAGTGTCAGTTGTACTTGATTGTGGATAGCAGGATAGTGCGGCAACCGCGGATATTGGGCGGTTGACCGGAGGTCGGTTATGGGTTTATGGATTGTGGGGCATTACGCCAATCGCAGATACTGGGCGGTTGGCCAAATATTTACTTATGCATCAGATTGGGTATCAGATTTCTCTAGTGGACGGAGTTTCCCACTTATTGAGTACTATTGCATCTGATTGACGGGGTTTTCTTTAGTGGATGGGTTTTTCCACTTTGTTCAGAGTCGTGATCCAGTCCTGCTGTTTTATGATACTTATGATACTTGTTACTGAGATACTTTACTCGTGTGGGTCGCTCCCCTCGAGTGCCACTCCGGAGTGTGCGACCGGCAGGCTTTGAATCCTTGAGACTCCTTCTTCTCATCGGTGCTATGCGTTGGCCAGCATACCCGATACGGCAGGCACAGCAGGCAGTACCAGTTCTTACTAGTCCATTGATTGGGTTTATCACAGGCAGATACTTTATTATTGCACTCGTGCCTGGGGGGGGGCTGAGTGGAGTCTAATAGCTTTGTTGAGACCGGTACTAGTGTTGTGGGAACCGTTTGGGGTTGACCGTGGTCCCGAGGTCGTTGTGAGTATTTCGACCATTGTGCGAGATGCTGAGGATCTTGAGTCTATCCGTTCTGAGAGAGAGCGTGGATTTCGACTATAGACTGCATGTGCCACTATTCGATAGCGAGTTAGTCCGTATGGACACCCTACGTAATTCCTGCCCGGCAGTGGGAGGTGGTAGTAGGTGGGCGCAGGCTTGACTGGACCAGATGTGGCAGTCAGCTCGATTGGGTCGATTGTGGACTTCATGTGCGAGTGGTTGCATATCTTTCATTGGTTTTCCCCATTTGAGCATTTAGATAGAGGCATGGTAGCTGTAGAGTATCTCCAGCATTCTTGTTCAGTTTTTACTGCATGGTTATCTTATGCCTCTAGTAGACTTAGTGGGCAGATCGTCGGGCCTGGTGGCGGTACCCACTGAGAACTCCCTTTTGGTGTAGTTCTCACACCCATTGGGGGTTTTCCCCCTCCTTTTTCTTTCCTCTCCTTTGTTTTGCAGAGTCTTAGCGGATGTTGCTGATTCTGCGGTTGCTGTTCGAGGCGAGGGAGTCGCGAGCTAGATCCCTACCTATTCTTGGAGAGTAGCTGTACCCCTTCATTGGAGATTTGCAGTACAGTCAGTAGATTAGTTATTTTATTTCCACTTTTGAGAGATCATTGTATTGTGAGGATCTGACTTGTACTGAGAGCCTGTACATTGATGTATTATTTCAGGTTACCTCCCTGTTGAGTTCGGAGTTATTGTATTTAAGGATTTTGTATGATTATCACTTATGGGGAGATGGATATTGTATCATTATTTTCAGTCGTACAGATGGTTGGTTTTCAGTTTTACAGCAGTTTTATTTTATAGCTCTGATATTTGTTTAGCTGTAGTCCATTTTCTTGCAGGATGGACGCTTCGCCTATGCGGGGTTTTGTATAGGCGGCGGATCTGTTGGCGAGCACGGGTCGCAGTTTCGACCCTGGGGCGTGACAGTCGGCCAATCCAGAACTGACGCTACCTTCTTTGGTTCTACAACAACCCCTGAAGCGGTAATGATATGTCCCAAGAAGATAACCTCCTGTAGCCAAAACTCACACTTCTTGAGTTTGGCATAAAGTCCCTGCTCTCTCAAAGTCTGGAATACAATCCTCAAATGATCCATATGCTCCTCATCAGTACGCGAGTAAATCAAGATGTCATCAATAAAAACTACCACAAACTGATCCAAGTAATGTCTGAACACTCTGTTCATCATATCCATGAATGCTTCCGGTGCATTTGTAAGTCCAAAAGGCATGACAGTGAATTCATAATGTCCATACCGGGTTCAGAATGCAGTTTTAGGAACATCCGTTCCCTTTACCCTAAGTTGATGATATCCAAATTACAAGTCAATTTTTGAGAAAACAGTAGCTCCTTGCAATTGATCAAATAAATCATCAATTCGGGGTAAGGGATACTTGTTCTTTATGGTGACTTTATTCAATTCCCGATAATCTATGAACAACCTCAAACTGCCATCCTTTTTCCTTACAAATAAAACCTGTGCTCCCCAAGGCGAAACACTTGGCCTCACAAAACCCTTGGCCAACAAATCTTCCAATTGTTCCTTGAGTTCTTTTAATTTCGCAAATGCCATACGATAAGGTGTCTTTGAAATTGGTTGAGTACCGGAAATCAATTCGATAGTAAACTCAATCTCCCTCTCAGGTGGCATCCCGGGCAACTCCTCTGGAAATACATCTTGAAACTCGCTTACTACGGGTATGTCCAAAACTGACGGTGCAAGCCGTGTGATCAAATGTGAAGATCCGGATCTCTGGGATAGTTTTGCAGGGCGAGCAGTGGCTTCTGGAGGCCTATTTTGTGTGACAGAGTTGGCTGTTCATGAATCAGATTCCAGATTTGGAACCGGCACGAAAATCGGATCAAGTTTGCTTTTGCGGGGGCTTCCAGCAAAATTTAGAAAGAGAATTTGGCGAAATGGAGAGCGGATTTCGACTCAGCGTGCGAAAACGATAAAAATGGGCTATTTACTTGCATTTTTCAGAATTCGGAGCAAAAAGTACTGTTCACCGGCCGGAAATACTGTTCCTGTGGCCGGTGGCAACCGGCAGGCGGCGGAGCAAGGCGGAGCACGGCGGCGTAGTGGCGGAACGCGGCCGCGGGCAGCGCGGGCAGGCGCAGCGCGCGGTGGTGGATCCACAGTCAGGCGCGTGCACCGGGAGCACCGAGGTTTTGTGGTGCCACGTGGCAGCACCCTATTGGTTGGACGGCGTCAAATGAAGCGGCGGCGGCTGTGACACGTGGCGGCGTGTGATTGGCCGACAGATTCCGGAAGACCCGGCGCGTAGACCGGGTGCGTGCGCCGCGCGAACCACGTGGGGACACGTGGCACTGTTCTATTGGCGGGCGCACGCCGCCCACGTGCGCGAGGCGTGCGGAACGTGGGCGGCGGGACACGTGGCGCGATCGGGCGGATTCGGGTGGGACACGTGGCATCATCTTGTGGTTTCAGGCGGCTACAGTAACATTCAGGCGCCCGGTTTTTGGGCCCGAATCCGACAGCCCAATAGTGTGGATTTTTGGCTATAAATAGGCCATTGAGAGCTTCATTACGGGACTTTCTGAGATCCTTTTTGAGTGCCGTTTTCGACAGCGAGTTTCTACTTCGAGTATTCTACACTTTTTGGAGTTTTGGAGAAATTTTTGAGGCAGATTAATATTTTTTCTCCCCAATCTCGCGAGCTTCGATGCTGTTCTGATATCGATCATTTTCGTCGACTTTTCATCCGCGGGCTCCCCAGAGCTGAGTTCTTGGAATTTTATGCCGATTTTTGCGGCAACGTTTTCATGACAGGTAGATCTTCGACTTTTATATTCATCACCTTGCTCCGTTTTGAGTTTTTATGGGAGTGCGTGCAGCATCTTTAGACCCCCTTTTTGCTGTTGCATGTTCTGGACAGCGGAAGAGTAATCTTGCAATTTCTCGGCCTACGAGAGGCGGAATTTGGTGTTTAAAGACTTTATTTCTATCTACACTTCGCGAGGATCGCCGTTGTATTTTTCTTGGAATTTTTGGAGGGCATCTCGCAGGTAATTGCCTGTTTTGTGGACAGATGTGTGATAAAATTACTGTTTTGAGTGATTTGAGCTTACCACGATGTTCGGCTTATATTTCAGCGACCGGGTGGAATTTTCGGTCGATTTTTGGTGCGTTGGAATCGTGAGAACCTGAGGATCGCACCCGTTAAATTTCAGCTTGTTTGGACTCAGGACTAACGCGCACATCCAGGTGGGGTTGGAATTCTTCCAAACTTTATGGAATGCCTTCTAATTCTGTTGAAAGCATGTTAGCATGCCTAGTTTAGCAATTTGTATAGCTGGTAAAATCTGATAGATGTCTAGATTATCTTTCAATGACAGACCTGAACCCCATTTATCATCAGTATGATCTTGAGACTGTTTGACACTAGATTGCATGATTTGACTTTCGAACTGCATCTGAACTGTTTTTAAATCATTGAACCGTTTTAATATAAAAAGTGGCTTCAAAAATAGTTTTAAATATTGTGATCACCCAGAGGGGTTGGATAGGTTCAGGATGCATGAACTCTCGCGCCTGGGGGCCGAGGGGATTTTTATTGACTCAGTGGATGGGTTTCCTAGTGTCTTGGGGGTTTGTATGCACTATCAGATTGAGTCATGGAGAGAGAGTTCTTCGACCTGTTTATGGGCATTTCGAGTTTTCGATCTGTTGGATCGTAGATTATAGCCTGCAGATGCCGCTTATTGAGCCAGATGAGACACGCTTATTCCTCGGTGGGGTAGCTCCTCTCGATAGCCGCTCCGGATGCGATGATGATGATGCGCCTGATGAGGCTGCTTTGCATGATATTATGATAGTCCGATTGGACACCCTAGTTGATACACTAGGGGCCCTAGTTGATACACTAGGGGGCGCAGGCTTGACTGGACCAGATTTGGCAGTCAGTGATGTTAGGGTTATGATAATATGGATCTAAATAGAGGAAAAAATACCTAGAGGGGGGGTGAATAGGTGTAAATAATAAACACTCAAAAATCTTTGCGTAATAAAACCCAATGCGGAAAAATAAATAACACGTAGAGATTTTACGTGAAAAACTCCATCACATGAGTAAAAAACCACGGGACCGATAACACGGTGAAATCAACTAAGATTAAACACGTACAAAGGTGATATACCATACTCACACACGACTCATCCTTTTTCCATATGCTCCGAGTTGATCTTCTCCGCTCGCTCCGCAACGCGCCTCGAATCCACGATTTGCGTCCTACGCCGAATCCACGACGTCCAACGTCGAGTCCATGACGTCTGACCGAATCCACGGTCTCCACCAGGTAGTACGTCTCGATCACACGAACGTACCTCGCTCCGAATCCACGAGAGCGGTAGCACCTTGAATCCACAAGGCCACACGAATTCACGCGTCGATTTTGAGGAAAATCGTTGTTTTGTTGGTAGTGAAAATCCGCCGAATACTTAGATTAGATCAAAGATAGATCGGAAATACCATCTAAGTATTCATTAATTTGATTCTACTCAAAATCTGAGTATGAAAACCTAGAATCAAATTAATTAATATAGATGAAGAAACATAGAATTAAATCTAGTTATTTCCTTTCTTCTCTATATGTGGATTTATAAGTTTTTCTCCGTTAATTTTTCTCGTTCATTTACGGAAATAAAAACTTATTGTGGATTACCCTAAAAGATAGAATTAGGGTTTATTTATAGGTTAGAAACTGTTGGAAGTGGATAAGAATAAAAAACCAACCTTATCTGGAAGTTATCAGGACAACGGTCCGAACTGGAATAAGTAGGTTCCGGACTGTCGTGAATAAATAGAACTTTTCCAGAAACACACGTTCGGGGTCCGGACTGAAGATACCACGGTCCGGACTGTTCATGCGATTTCTGCAAAATCTATGTTCGGGGTCCGGACTGAACCAGGGGTGTTCCGGACTGGATTTGCGCATGAACCTACCTATGTTCGGGGTCCGGACTGAAGTACCCTGATCGGGATCCTGAACATATAACATGTCCAGTTTTTGATTTTTATGCAATTATAAATTTATCCAAGTGTTTCTACACTATAAGAAGTATTCGGATCACCAAACTTATTTAGTTAAACGTACCTGATCCTTTTGAATTCTTCTTTCTTGAGATTGAGGTATACGATCCAAACATCTTCATCTTCAATCTTCAAGACTTAACCACTTTCACGAAATACGCCAAAATAAATTCCTTAACAATCTCCCCCTTTGGCGGTTTCGTGACAAAACATAAATCCACTAAAGAAAATTCAAAAAAATATTTTTGTTGCTATCACCATACAACAAAAACTTACAATAGAGATCCAAATAAACAAAATACATGAGTTAAACTCCTAAAACAAACTCTAGACTTAGACGTTTGTACTCTCTGCAAAAGAAGTAATTCTTGACAAAAGAAATCGTTAGATACCTCAAGAATGTAACAATAAAAAAAAATAAACAGAGAGATGAAGTTTATACTCACAATGACATTTACTAAATCAGATATGTATTAAAATACCAATCAGAGATAGACATATCTTCTAAGCAATAAATTCCAAATATCAAGTATGTTAGTCAACAAATAACTTATTTGTAATAATACATGCCCAAATAGTTAGTCAAATAGTTAGTTGAGGCATGTAATTATTCACAATACAAAACCAAAGTTGTTGTGATACTTACCTTTCAAGTTTTAATGTTCCAAAGTTCTCACAAACCATTGTCAAACCATTGTTCATATCTCTCTCCTCCTTTTTGTCACTAAAAGTAGCCAAAGATTATACAAAAATAAAAGGGAGTTAAAAGTTCAAAAATAGTAAGAACTAAGACTAAAACCTGCAAAAACAAAAACAATTAGAAGTATTCAATCGTCAGACTCTGAATTTTCAGAGCTACTACATCCCATCTTTGAAAACATTTTCTTCATCAATTTCTTTATCGAAGTGAGTTTCTTCGTTAGAGTGATTTGGGCTGCAGTGATTACTTCAAGCTCCTTAGAGATGCGCTTCTTTTCTTTTGTGATTTGTTCTTGTTCAAAAGATAACCTTTGCTGCTCCTTATAAATCGAAGTCACAGAAGCTTCATCATCTGACACTGGTACTTGCTTTGAGGGTGATGCAGAAGTACCGACTGAGGTTTTCTTGCCACGCGGAGGAGTTGGGGTGGCATGAGGGAGTTTATGAAAAGACTTAACAATTGTCGAATCATTAATCATACCTAAGCAGTGTTGATAACTTGTAGAACTGATATCAACCTTGAATTTCCTCAAAATTCTCATTATGATTAATGGGAATGGTAGTCTTTCCGTTGGATGAGGATGCTCAACGTACTGTCACATCCTATTCCAAATGATGTAAGGGATATTGATGTTCAAACCCACTGCCTCTGACGAATGTCCTAATAGATATAAGAAAAGCATTCGATCCCATCGTAGGACTTTCGTCTGCATGTTCGGAAGAATATTGTAACATATGATGAAGTTGAGGAACCAGTACTCAGGTCGAAGTTCTTTAGACTTAACAGAATTTCCAGTTGACTGAGTTTCCGTCATGCATATTCCATTCACAACAGTTTGCCACATCTTGTTTGTTAAACTGCTCCCTTTCAAGTAATTGGCCCCTGTCATGCTGGAATTCATTCCTAGGACCTCTCCAATCAAATGTGGAGTTATTTTGAGCCTTGTCCCTTGGAGGGTCTGTAATGACACAACTTTTTAGTAATATTTTACCCTCCTTCTAATAAAGGACCCCTTTTAGTGGATCGAAATTATTGAGTTTCTGTGAGTCGGTCGGTGTGTTGCATGAGTATTTTTCTGTGAAAGAGCATGAAAAATGATGACCGACGGTGCAATCGGATCCGAAATCCGACTTAGGGATCTCCCGGAACAGGGTTTTTAGTGTCGCAGTGACTTAACGTGCATCGGAACCCGTGCAAAAGCATCGTTCCATATCAAAAAGAAATAGATTATGCTAAATCTATCAATAATATCCAAGTAATGAAACGAAGATTTATAAAAAAAATTAAATCCTTTAAAGTTGATCAAGTTCAAGAACATCTATCACGATCTTATGTGTAATACGTTTATCAAATCATTAATTTTGCAAAAAAAATGAAGTACCAAGATCGATAGATGTTTGAAATCCCAAATAAGTTAAATAATATATCTAGTCAATTTATTGTAAGGAGTGGCTCTTTGAGCATCTTTCAATAAAAATCCCCACCTTATACCAACCTTGGAATTTGACAGAGTCAAGTATTCCAAAAAGCATTTTATCTAATCAATTAAGAAAAACCATGCTTTGTATACATGTGGTAGCTACACACAGTACTCGGACGACCGAGGTGGTAGCCCTTTCCTCCATGTGGTGGTAGTTTTCACACTCCTCATTGGGATGTAACTCTTTCCACATCTTTTGAGCATAACTATTTTAATAAACTCCCCCTCAATTGGCTATCAATTATTTAAGATATAAAGTATTCAACCAACAATTGATCTCGTGTTCATACTTAACACAATTTTCAAATATGATAAAAACTATACCAAGAGATCATTTGAGAGAGAAATTGACTTTGATCAATTAAAAATGAACTAATTGATATAAAACATCATTGCATCAAATGAATCATTATGATATCCAAACCATAATAAATTTCTCATAAACATGAAAGGATGCAAGTAAAGTCAATTATACTAATGCTCAATTAATGTTCTATGTAGAACACAAACACACAACAAAACCTAACCTACGCAATGGTTTCAAAAAGTGTTATTTCAAAGAAAGCATTCCAATTGCCCTACGCAAATGAATAAACCGTTTTTGATCCAAAAGTTTTGTTAAAATGTCAGCTAATTGATTTTCAGTTGAAATATAAGAAATTTGAAGAATATTTGATTCAACTAGCTCCCTTAGAAAATGATATCTAAGTTTAATGTGTTTAGTTCTTGAGTGCAACACAGGGTTTTTAGAAATATTTATAGTACTAGTGTTGTCACAAAGAATAGTTACTGAAGACGCAGGAATTCGGAAGTCGCTCAGAACGCTTTTCATCCAAATTAATTGTGTTGAACAACTTCCTGCTGAAATATATTCCGCTTCGGCAGTCGAGAGTGCAATGCAGTTTTGCTTTTTACTATGCCATGCAACCAGACAATGGCCAAGATAAAAACATACACCACTCGTACTCTTCCGATCATCCACTGATCCTGCCCAATCGGCATCTGAATATCCTATTATGTCAAGAGTTGTTCCCATAGGATACCAAATTCCGAAATTCACGGTTCCTTTGACGTACCGGATGATCCTTTTCACCGCTTTCAGATGAACCTCCTTTGGTGCTGACTGATATCTCGCGCAGATCCCAACACTAAAGGATATATCCGGGCGACTAGCCGTGAGGTAGAGTAGACTTCCAATCATGCTGCGATAAAGCTTCTCGTCTACACTTTCACTAAGAAATTCACTTCCTAATCCCTTGTTGCTAGTTCCCATTGGAGTTGGAAAGTCTTTAGAGTTTTCTAATCCAAACTTCTTGACCAACTCCTTTGCATACTTGGATTGGCACAGATGGATGCCTTCTTCATTTTGTTTCACTTGCAATCCAAGAAAGTATGTTAGTTCGCCCATCATGGATATCTCAAATTCGCTTTCCATGGTTTCAGCGAATTTAGAAGCATCATTATCCCTTGTTGGTGCAAATACAATGTCATCGACATAGATTTGTGCCGCAATGAAGTTATCCTGATAATGCTTCACAAAGAGAGTCCGATCCGCTCCCCCTCGAGTGTAGCCCTTTTCCAAAAGGTGCTTTGTCAATCTTTCGTACCATGCTCGCGGTGCTTGTTTTAGACCGTAAAGAGCCATTTTCAAACGAAAAATATGGTTAGGTAATTTATGGTCAATGAAACCTTTCGGGTGAGCCACATAAACTTCCTCGTTCAAAAACCCATTTAAAAATGCGCTCTTAACGTCCATTTGAAAGAGTTTGATTTTAAAATGACAAGCAATTGCGAACAAAATACGAATTGACTCGAGACGAGCTACTGAGGTGAACGTCTCATCAAAGTCTATACCTTCAATTTGTGAATAGCCCTGAGCAACTAGGCGTGCTTTGTTCCTGATGATGGTACCATCCTCGTTTTTCTTGTTCTTGAAAATCCACTTAGTACCAATTACGTTGTGTTGCTTTGGAGGCTTCGTTAGTTCCCAGACTTTGTTTCTTTCGAACTGATGGAGCTCTTCCTGCATTGCTTCAATCCAGTAATCATCCTGAAGAGCTTCATCGACGTTCTTTGGTTCTATCATGGAGACATAACATGCGACTCCACAAACCAACTGTCTCCGAGTCCTGACTCCTTCTTGTGGGTCTCCAATAATGTTTGATTCTGGATGATCCTTGGAGATATGCAATGTTTGCGGTAACGGAGTACTCGGAGGTACATGTGATGATTCCTGTATTTCAGATAAACTTGAAGAACCGTTAGATGGATCAACATTATCGGAAGAATTATTATGAGAAGATGCATTTACAGGAGTATCATCATCAAGAGACATATCAGGGGTAGATTTATCAGATGCAAAATGAAAAGCTTCATCTACTTTAACATTAATAGATTCTACCATCGTTTTAGATTCGAGGTTAAATACCCGATATGCTCTACTATTTGTAGAATAACCCATGAAAATTCCTTCGTCACTTCGAGAGTCGAATTTTCTAAGATTTTCGCGATCACGTAAAATGTAACAGCGACTCCCAAAGATACGAAAATATTTGATATTCGGTTTTCTACAAAACCATACCTCATATGGTGTATTTAAAGTACCCGGGCGCAAATAAACTCGATTAATTATGTAGACCGCGGTGTTCACTGCTTCAGCCCAAAAATGTAACTGGAGTTTCCGGCTATGAAGCATAACATGCGCCATCTCTTGTACAACCCTGTCTTTGCGCTCGACTACACCATTATGCTGAGGTGTATAGGGTGCAGAGAATTCATGTTTTATGCTGTTGGAAGTGTAAAAATCAATGAATTTAGAATTGATGAATTCTCCACCTCTATCACTTCGAACACGAATGATCTTTTCATTTCTCTCAATCATAATACGATGACAAATCTCATGAAAAGAATCGAAAGTATCCGCTTTCTCTTTTAAAAATATTACCCATGAATATCTAGAGAAATCATCAACCAAAAGAAAAATGTACCATTTACCTCCCAAACTTGGTTGACGAGTCGGCCCCATTAAGTCCATGTGCAGTAATTCTAAAGGCCGTTTGTGTTACGGAATTTGAGTTGGCGTAGTTTCGTGAAAGTCTCAAGTCTTGAAGATTGAAGGTGAAGAAAGTTGGATCATTTAACTCAATCTCAAGAAAGAAGAATTCAAAAGGATCAGGTATGTTTAACTAAAGATTTTGTGTGATCCGAATACTTTTTGTAGTGTAGAAACACTTGGAAGAATCTTTCATTGCATAAAAATCAAAAACTGGACTTGGGACATGTTCAGGATCCGGATCAGGTTGTTCGATCCGGATCCCGAAGGTGGTTCGTTCATACATCAGTTCAATCCGGATCGTAGTCTCTTGATCCGGATCCCGAACAGTGAGTTTACCATTTTCCTTGAACGATCCGGATCATGCTTCGCAATCCGGATCCCGAACGTTGATGTTTGGTAAACTGTATGAACGATCCGGATCATGCACTTCGATCCGGATCCCGAACCTTCGTTTTTCTGGAACTGGCTGTCTCGTTACGACGATCCGGATCACAGCCAATACGATCCGGATCGCCGTCCGTAAAATTTCCAGAAATGTTAGGTTTTTGATTCTTATCTCCTTCCTAGGGTTTCTAACCTATAAATAGACCCTATGACTCTTTTTCTAGGGTTAATCCACATAGCCGTCATTTTCATATATCATTTTATACGGCTATAGATCCACATATAGAGAAGAAAGGAAATCATTAGAGAATACTCTATGTTTCTTCATCTATATTGATTAGTTTGATTCTAGGTTTTCATACTCATATCTTGAGTTGAATCAAACTAATGAATACTTAGATGGTATTTCCGATCTATCTTTGATCTAAGTATTCGGCGGATCATCACCACCCAAAACAACGATTTACCCCAAAAATCGGCGCGTGGATTCGCGTGTCCTTGTGGATTCAAGGTTCAACCGCTCTCGTGGATTCGGAGCGAGGCACGTTCGTGGATTCGAAGGGTGCTATTGGGTGAAGACCGTGGATTCGGTCGGACGTCGTGGATTCGACGTTGGACGCCGTGGATTCGGCGTTGGGCGCAGATCGTGGATTCGAGAAGCGTCGCGGAGCGAGCGGAGAAGATCCTCTAGGAGCGTATGGAAAAGGTTGAGTCGTAAGTGTGTACGGTAAATCACCTTGTACGTGTTTTAATTCTAGTGGATTTCTGCCGTGTTATCGGTCCCGTGGTTTTTTACTCCGGTGATGGAGTTTTCCACGTAAAAATCTTGCGTATTATTTTTATTTCCGCATTGGGTTTTATCGCAACGATTTTTTGAGTGTTTATACGTTTACACCTATTCACCCCCCTCTAGGTGTTTTTTCCCCTATTTAGATCCGTATTACATTTAACCCAACAAGTGGTATCAGAGCGGGAATAGGGTTGTAAACAATGGTTGAAGGTGGAAACATCAACCGACCCCCATTCTTCGATGGAACAAATTATGCGTACTGGAAAGTACGGATGAAAGCCTTTTTAATTTCCATCGACGAGCGGGTGTGGCAATCAATTGAATTAGGATGGTCTAATCCAACTGAATTTAATGGTGATGTTCGCACCTTAAAACCTAGGTCGAAATGGACCAAGGAAGAGTTAGATTCATCTTCTTACAATGGCAAGGGAATTAATGCTATTTTTAATGCCTTATCTCAAACTGAATTCTCTCGCGTCTCGGCATGTGAGACTGCGAAAGAAATCTGGGATGTTCTTCAGGTTACACATGAGGGAACTAACCTCGTGAAGATTCAGAAACTGCAAATGCTTACGAGCAAGTTTGACTCTATCTTAATGGCAGAAAATGAATCTTTCACGGACTACTATACACGATTGCAAGACATCGTAAACTCATGTGCTAATCTGGGAGAGAAGATTCCAGAATTTAAGATTGTAAGAAAAATCTTAAGAACTCTTCCTGAACGATTTCGCCCAAAGGTTACTGCCATTGAAACTATTAAACACCCGGACGAAATACGTGTAGAAGAATTAGTTGGTTCATTACAAACTTATGAAATGACATTTACTACTAACAATTCTTCTGGAAAGGCATCCACTTCTAAGTCTTCAGGTTATGCGTTGAAAACAACTAAGGAAGAAGACGCGGATACGTCCTCCTCAGACGATGACGAGAACCTTTCTATGGAGGAATTTGAGAAGCAGCTCGCTCTCTTGACAAGGAAGTTTCGCCGCAACTTTCGAAGGGGTAATTCAAGCAAATCTCCATCCTTCGGAAAGTCGAACAAAGGCAAGGGTACTTCAAGTTACAAGTCAAGAAAGCAAGAGAACTTCTCAAAGGATAAGAAAAGTTCAGAAGGACAACTACAATGCTTCAAATGTCGAGGCTACGGCCACATTGCAACGGAGTGTCCTAACAAGTATCCGGCAAAGAAGAAGGCGATGCAAGTCGTCACTTGGGATGACAACTCAACGTCAAATGAGTCGTCTTCGAGTGATGAAGAAAAGAGCTCCACCGCATTCCACGCGTCCGTATCTTCACCCTTCATGTGCTTTATGGCAAATACATCTGAGTCGTTGTCCAACTCCACTGTTGAAAAGAATGCAACGGACAACGAATTGGATGATTCGGAAGGTGAAGATTTTGCTCTAGCCTACCACAGACTTTTGAGG
Source organism: Tillandsia leiboldiana (assembly GCA_029204045.2). Taxonomy (NCBI): domain Eukaryota; kingdom Viridiplantae; phylum Streptophyta; class Magnoliopsida; order Poales; family Bromeliaceae; genus Tillandsia; species Tillandsia leiboldiana. Next base: position 43,078,679 of record CM055065.1, read on the forward strand.
GACTCAAAGAAAGTGGCTAAGCAAAACAAGAGTTTGAGAGGGAGAGTGCATGATCTCGAAGAAGAAGCAAAAAGAGCGACTTCTCTCTCAAACGCTCTTGAAGTGGAAAGGGAAAATCTGATAAAGGCAAATGCTTCCCTTCAAGAGTCCAATGAGCAACTTGAGAAGGAACATACAAATCTGGTGGATAACGCGAATCACTTCTCAAAGCTCTACAACGAGGCTCGACAGGATAACCTGGAAATGACAAAGACCATTTCCAACTCAAGAATGACTTACAGCGATTCTCTTCAGGAAGGAGTAAGTTGGATAGACTTCTTGGTCTTGGTCAATCAAATAGGTTCGGCCTCGGATACACTCAAACTGGAAACAGTCCAAGTTCGAGTGAGACAGTTTTTGTGCCTCAGTCGGTATCTCCTCCTCCGACACCGGAATTCAAGACAAACAACGACAACAAACCTACTTCATCCTCTTTGGGATCATCAAGATCTAAGGTATGTTTTCGTTGTGGTGTTTCAGGGCACATAAGAAGATATTGCAAGACGGGAGTCGAACGCTCATCTCAAGGACCTCTTGCAACGACTACCAAAATGGCTCCTCCCCGAAAATCAAAGCAAAACTTTTCAAATGAAAAGAGATTTGGTAGTTCATCGCGCAAGACGATTACATCAAGGAACAACAATCGCTATAACAAGACGCCTTCACCTAGGCATATAACTTCTCGACCATTACCGACGCACTCCAAAAGGGTTTGGGTGCGCAAAGGTGAAATTTTCCCTTGTCTTGTTTCCAATGTTTCCTTGCATGCATATGATAGTTCGTCTTGGTATCTGGATAGCGGGTGTTCCCGTCACATGACCGGTGACAAAAATAGTTTTCAAAATCTTGAGAAAATCTCCGGAGGACACGTTGTTTTCGGAGACGGTCGATCTTCCAAAATTGTTGGAAAAGGGACGGTAGCTATTCCAGATGGCCCGATTTTGAAAAACGTCTTATTTGTTGATGGCCTTAAGACTAACCTCATAAGCATAAGTCAACTTTGCGACAATGGTTTTTCAGTTAACTTTTCATCTGTTGAATGCGTTGTAACTGATAAGGACCATGTCTTCTTTTTAAAAGGGGTTAGATCTGAAAACAATTGTTATGTTGTTCCTAATAAATTTTCTGAAAATTGTAACTTAGCTGCTTTGAATAATGAAACTCTTTGGCATGAAAGGCTAGGTCACTTAAATTTTAAGGAACTTAATAGAATTTCAAACAAGGACGTGGTCAAGGGGATTCCAAAGCTTTTATTTAAACAAAACGTTGTGTGTGGTGGTTGCCAAAAGGGAAAACAGTCTAGGACTGCACACAAGAACTTGAACCACGTTGGTACAAAACGGCCCTTGGAACTTTTGCACATGGACTTAATGGGGCCGACCCGTCAACCATCTTTGGGAGGTAAATGGTACATCTTTTTATTGGTTGACGATTTCTCTCGGTTTTCATGGGTAGCATTTTTGAAAGAGAAAGCTGATACGTTTGACTCTTTTCATGAGATTTGCCATCGTATTATGATTGAAAAGAATGAAAAGATCATTCGTGTTAGAAGTGATAGAGGTGGAGAATTCATAAATTCAAAATTCATTGATTTTTGCACTTCAAATGGAATCAAACATGAATTCTCGGCACCCTATACACCTCAGCAGAATGGTGTTGTTGAGCGCAAGAACAGGGTTGTTCAAGAGATGGCGCGTGTGATGCTTCATAGCCGGAATTTGCCGCTACATTTTTGGGCTGAAGCTGTGAACACCGCTGTCTATGTCATTAATAGAGTTTACTTGCGCCCAGGAACTTTAAATACACCATATGAGCTGTGGTGTAGTAGAAAACCCAATATCAAATATTTTCGTGTCTTCGGGAGTCGATGTTACATCTTACGTGACCGATAAAATCTTGGAAAGTTCGACTCTCGAAGTGATGAAGGGATCTTTCTGGGTTATTCTACAATAGCAGAGCATATCGAGTATTTAACATTGAATCTAAGACGATCGTAGAATCTATAAATGTTAAAGTAGATGAAGCTTTTCACTTTGAAACTGGAAAATCTACCCTCGATATCTCTCTAGATGATGATTCTCCTGCTAGTGCATCTTCTCATAATAATACTTCCAATATTAATGATGCATCTAATGGTTCTTCTAGTTTATCTGATGTGCAGGAATCATCTCATATATCTCCGAGTACTCCGCTTCAACAAACGTTACGAATCTCCAAGGATCATCCGGAATCGAATATTATTGGAGATCCACAAGAAGGAGTCAGAACTCGGAGGCAGTTGGTTTGTGGATTCGCTTGCTACATATCTTTAATCGAACCAAAGAACATAGATGAAGCTCTTCAGGATGACTACTGGATTAAAGCAATGCAGGAAGAGCTCCATCAATTTGAGCGAAACAAAGTCTGGGAATTAACGAAGCCTCCAAAGCAACACAATGTGATAGGTACCAAATGGATCTTCAAAAACAAGAAAAATGAGGATGGTACTATCATCAGGAATAAGGCACGATTAGTTGCACAAGGCTACTCTCAAGTAGAAGGTATAGACTTTGACGAAACATTCGCCCCTGTAGCTAGACTCGAGTCCATTCGTATACTGTTTGCTATTGCTTGTCATTTTAAAATCAAATTATTTCAAATGGACGTTAAGAGCGCATTTCTAAATGGGTTTTTAAATGAGGAAGTTTATGTGGCTCAACCGAAAGGTTTTGTAGATCATAAACAACCTAACCATGTTTTTCGTTTGAAAAAGGCTCTTTACGGTCTGAAACAAGCACCGCGAGCATGGTACGAAAGGTTAACAAAGCACCTTTTGGAGAAGGGCTATACTCGAGGGGGAGCTGACAGGACTCTCTTTGTGAAGCATTATCAAAACAATTTCATTGTAGCACAAATCTATGTCGATGACATTGTATTTGGCGCAACAAGAGATAACGATGCTTCAAAATTCGCGGAGACCATGGAAAGCGAATTTGAGATGTCCATGATGGGCGAATTGACTTATTTTCTTGGATTGCAAATTAAACAAAATGATGAAGGTATTCACTTGAGTCAATCCAAGTATGCAATGGAGTTGGTCAAAAAATTTTGATCTAGAAAATTGTAAAGATTTTTCGACTCCAATGGGAACTAGCCACAAGGGACTTGGAAGTGAATCACATAGTGAGAATGTAGACGAGAAATTGTATCGAAGTATGATTGGAAGTCTACTTTACCTCACGGCTAGTCGCCCGGATATATCTTTTGGTGTTGGGATTTGCGCGAGATATCAATCAGCACCAAAGGAGGTTCACCTGAAAGCGGTGAAAAGGATCATCCGGTATATCAAAGGATCAATTAATTTCGGAATTTGGTATCCTATGGGAACAAGCTTGGATATTGTTGGATACTCAGATGCCGATTGGGCAGGATCAGTGGATGATCGGAAAAGCACGAGTGGTGCATGCTTCTATCTTGGCCATTGCCTTGTTGCATGGCACAGTAAAAAGCAGAACTGCATAGCACTCTCGACTGCCGAAGCGGAATACATTTCAGCTGGAAGCTGCTCAACTCAACTCATTTGGATGAAAAGCGTATTGAGCGACTTCCGCATTTCAGCATCTTCGGTAACAATACTTTGTGACAACACTAGTGCTATTAACATTTCTAAAAACCCTGTGTTGCACTCTAGAACAAAACATATTGAACTTAGATATCATTTCCTTAGAGAGCTAGTTGAATCAAATACTCTTCAACTTTCATATATTTCAACTGAGGATCAATTAGCTGACATTCTAACAAAACCTTTGGATCAAAAACGTTTTATTCATTTACGAAAAGCAATTGGGATGCTTTCCTTGAAGTAATCCTCTTTTTGAAATCTTTGCTTAGGATAGGTTTTGTATTGTTTTTGTTTTGTTCATTATCTATGTTTGTACATAGGACATAAATTGAGCATAGATCATAATTGACTTTAATTGCATCTTTTCGCACATTTAGAAATTTATTATGCTTTTGCCATCATAATATTTCACTGTTGCAATGATCTTTTATGTTAATTAAATCATCTTCTAAAGTGATCAAAGTCAATTTATCTCTCTCTATGATCTCTTGGTATAGTCATTATCTTATTTGACTGCTTAGTCGAGTATGAAATCGAGATCAATATTTGGTTGAATACTTTATATCTTAAATAATTGATAGCCAATTGAGGGGGAGTCTTAGAAAAGGTAAAATGCTCAAAAGATGTGGAAAGAGTTACATCCCAATGAGGAGTGTGAAAACTACCACCACATGGAGGAAAGAGCTACCACCTCGGTCGTCCGAGTATTGTGTGCAGCTACCACATGTATACCAAGCATGGTTGTTCAAATTTCTGATTAAGTAAAATGCATGTTGAAATACTTGACTCTGTCAAATTTCAAGGTTGGTATAAGGTGGGTTTTTTAAAGAAAGATGCTCAAAGAGCCACTCTCTTCAACAGATTGTCTAGATACATTATCTATTATATTTGGGATTTCAAACATCTATTGATCTTTGTATTTATTTTCTTTACTGAATTGATGATTTGATAAAGGCATTACTCATAAGATCAAGTTAGATGTGATTGAAGGTGTTCAACTTTAAGGGATTTAATTTTTGTAAATTTTTGTTTCATTTTTGGATATTATTGATAGATTGGGCATAATCTATTTCTTGTTGTATGAAACGATGATTTTTGTTTAAAGTTGATACACATTTGTGCTTACAATCTTTTTCTGGTTTTTCTTGAATTTCTCTGAAATTTTCTAAAGAAAAAGTTGGGGCCGATCCGGATCGGGCTAGATGATCCGGATCCCGAACGCAGGAATTCTTCTGCGGGCTGACGATCCGGATTGTATCTGCCGATCCGGATCCCGAACGCAGTTTCTCACTGCGGGTAGCCGATCCGGATCGCAGTTATGAACTGATCCGGATCGCGGCTAGGTTTTATAAGGAACGAAAGGGGTTTTTGATTTCTTTACTCCAATCTTTTGTTCCGAAGTTTCCAGAGCCTCTCTCTCTAGATTTCATCCTTCCTGGAAGCTTTCAAACTCAAGTTCTTCAACTCCAAGTAAGTTTTATTGATCAAAATCTCGGTTTTCACCGTTTTTCTCTTTTCCTCCTCAAACGTGATGAATTTCTTGGATCAACTTTGTTTGTGGATGGTTTTTGATCAAATTTCTTTTGAAATAAGAACTCTGGGTAGATTAGTTTTGATTATATGCTAGGTATTCTCCTGATTAACGGATTTTTTAGGCTTCGATTTCTAAAATTTCGGTTTTAGGGCATATAATAAGGATTTTCGAAAATCATGCAATTGATCTATTTTTAAAAGTCCTTTTGCAAAACTAATTTGATTCTTAGCTTCTCTACATGATTATGATTGTTTGGGTACAATTTTTCTATTTTTGAAAATTAACAATTTTTCATGTGTTCTTGAGTTGTTGCGCACAGGATTTCTTTTCTCACGAAACCATTAGCAATGGTGATCACTTGGATTGTTTTCCTACTTGCTGCTATGGTACATACGAGAGACACCGTCAAGCCCAAGAGGGCTAAGAAGGCTAAGAAAGCGAAGAAAGCTAAGGATGATTCCGATACAGAATCTGAACGGAATCAATTGACTGGGATGAACTGCAAGTTGAAGCAACGTCTGTTCCCACTGCTTCAAAGGGAAAAGCGCCTGCGGAAACATCGAAGGCTCCGCCTACTGCCGCTGAAAAAGGGAAAGCTCCAATGGAAGAAACTTCAGGGAAGACAAGGAGAAAAAGTGTTGCTCGAAAGAGAGGAAGTGCTCGAGGAATCACCATTGAGCAACCAGCTGCTGGCCAAGCACCTGCACAAGACTTTGTCAGCTCGGCCAGAATAAAGGATTTTGAAAACAGAGAATGCATTGGAGAAAGGCATGTTGATGTAAAAGCCTTAACGCAACGTTCTCAGATGTTCGGAACTTTGTTGACCAGAGAGGTCTTGCTCCCATTTGCGATTTCCCGGAGACCACTGGGTATTGTCTTCACTCAGTGAGGATGTTTTATCAGAATGCCTGCTATCTAGTTGATCAGGAAAGCGGGCGTCGGGATTTTCAAACATTAGTCAAGAATGTCAGAATCAAAGTAACGCCTCAGCTAATTGGTGAAGTACTAGGGATGGACGACCGAGCCGATGGCACTCATTACCTGAAGAATCAAGCCTTCAACACCTTCTCCTGGAGAGTGGTAGTTGATGGAATCTGTGTTCCAAATACTCGGTCGACAGGAAACTCCGTTTTCTCGAAAGAACTACGACCAGAGTACCGCATCTTAAATCTTATTGTTTGTTACAATATTATTCCAAACATGAACACAAAGGTTCTTCGGTGGGAAAGAATGATATTCCTTTATCTACTTGGAAACCCCGCAGCTGCAATGGGAGCTAACTTAAACATTCCCTACGTCATCTGGTCAAGGATGGCACGATATGTGGAGCAAGCTCATCCGTCAGAGAGACTACCTTTTCCAATGATCATCATGCGCATTCTTCACAAATTTAAAGCTGACACAAATGCGAGTTCCTATCTGCACAGTTTAGGAACGATCAATGACACAACATTTGTGAAGTCTCTTTCGACGAAGCCAGATGAACCTTTCATACCTCTTCACCGGCAACGCGAACAACGACAACAAGCAACAACCTCTGCACCGGCAGCAGCTCCTCCAGTTCAACCAGCACCTCCGGCACAAGAAGCACCACAATCAACTTCTGATGATGATGCACCTGTTACCTCAATCTATAAAGAACAGCAAAGGCTCTCCAACGAGCAAGAACGTATATCAAATGAACTAATTGAGGTAAAGGAAGAAATAAAGAAGGTAAATAAACATCAATCAGCAATGAACAAGCGAATTAAAGAAGATTTTCCAAATCCTCGGCTGTATCAGTTCAGACGAGTCTGAATAATCCGTATCCTTCTAATTTTTGTTTGTTATGCATATGCTTAAATCCTTCTGTTGTGCAGGTTTTTAAGTTTTAATTTGAGTTTTTAGTTCTCGAACTTACACTGTTAACCATTCTCTCCACTTCTGTAATCTTTGGCTGTATTTGTGACAAAAGGGGAGATGAGAGTTTAGAACAA